>OX155893.1:22826597-23283879 GCA_944588485.1 Phosphuga atrata | reverse complement strand
TACAATTTAATTCGCTTCACGTGCAATTTTCAACCGGTTTCCACAAATTTAGTCTCGAAAGATACGTAATGAATTCGGCTAAATTGTTCTGTAGGAAAAACTTGCAATAAGTTGGAGGAAATCGCTCAAAATTGTATGTCAATATTGGGTATATTAAGCATTTGAACTTCCAATAATTTAGAGGAAATCGTTCAAAATTGTAAATCAATCTTGGGGTAAATTGAGCATTTGAACTTGCAATAAGTTAGAGGAAATCGTTCAAAATTGTAAATCAATCTTGGGGTAAATTGAGCATTTGAACTTGCAATAACTTAGAGGAAATCGTTCAAAATTGTAAATCAATCTTGGGGTAAATTGAGCATTTGAACTTGCAATAAGTTACAGAAAATAGCTCAAAATTGTAAATCAATCTTGGGTATATTGAGCATTTGAACTTGCAATAAATTAGAGGAAATCGCTCAAAATTGTATATCATTCTTGGGTAAGTATATTGAGCATTTGAACGAAATAAACTTCGGAAAATCTCGTTCAGCACTACCTAAACGTTTTCCTTCAGCTAAACTGAAAAAAAGACCCTAAAATATTCAGAAAAAATCTCCAAAAAAATCCATCGTTTTGATCAGGAAAATAGTGCGTTTTCGGTTTTATAGTGACCTCTTTGAAACTGCAAATTCCAGCGAAATCATTTTCGGCACACTGAAACTAGAAGGCAAGACGAGCATATCGATGTTTAAATTGTTTGAAGAGCTTCACTTTTTATTGCTAAATTCTGAATTCCAATTTTCCAGAATTTCGGCTTCATAAGTCCATATCTCGAGAAAGGTGACAGATAATTAAAAGTAGATTCATCGTTTAGAGGCATCGTTTTCAGGAGGTCATTTCCCTACGGTTGCACTTAGATTTCCTTAAAAATATGAAATAGTTTCCCAGTCCTCTGCTCGGCGCCCAAATTTCACGAAATTTCGCATTTTCATTTGCGATCGAACATTTTGTGTGTAAAATTTTATTATATAATAGTATGGCGTAACCAGTGTTGTAAGAAGCATATTACTTACGAGCGGAACAGTTACGCACATACGACGCTTATCGCACATAGCAACTGCCATCTATTTTTGTTTCATCGTCGTCCACTGCATTTGCTAATATCTCCGCACCACACGGTAGTTTTGATTGTACAGCACTATTAAGGAGGCTCCTTTTTTGCTCATTTCAGCCATCAATGTCAATGTTAAGGCATAATGTCAAGGCATCAATCCCGACATCGATCTAGCTGTTAACATAGCCTTTGCAGTGGTTTTGGCAATATGTTCAGTATATATTAATTGGTGGTCAATTTGATTCAGACTAGACAGACAAGACTAGACAGACAAAACTAGACAGAGAAGACTAGACAGACAAGACTAGACAGACAAGACTAGGCAGACAAGACTAGACAGACAAGATTAGACAGACAAGACTAGACAGACAAGACTGGACAGGCAAGACTGGACAGGCAAGACTAGACAGACAAGACTAGACAGACAAGACTAGACAGACAAGACTAGACAGACAAGACTAGACAGACAAGACTAGACAGACAAGACTAGACAGACAAGACTAGACAGACAGACTAGACAGACAAGACTAGACAGACAAGACTAGACAGACAAGACTAGACAGACAAGACTAGATAGACAAGACTAGACAGACAAGACTAGACAGACAAGACTAGACAGACAAGACTGGACAGGCAAGACTAGACAGACAAGACTAGACAGACAAGACTAGGCAGACAAGACTAGACAGACAAGACTAGACAGACAAGACTAGACAGACAAGACTAGACAGACAGACTAGACAGACAAGACTAGACAGACAAGACTAGACAGACAAGACTAGACAGACAAGACTAGACAGACAAGACTAGACAGACAAGACTAGACAGACAGACTAGACAGACAAGACTAGACAGACAAGACTAGACAGACAAGACTAGACAGACAAGACTAGACAGACAAGACTAGACAGACAAGACTAGACAGACAAGACTAGACAGACAAGACTAGACAGACAAGACTAGACAGACAGACTAGACAGACAAGACTAGACAGACAAGACTAGACAGACAAGACTAGACAGACAAGACTAGACAGACAAGACTAGACAGACAAGACTAGACAGACAAGACTAGACAGACAAGACTAGACAGACAGACTAGACAGACAAGACTAGACAGACAGACTAGACAGACAAGACTAGACAGACAAGACTAGACAAACAGACTAGACAGACAAGACTAGACAGACAAGACTAGACAGACAAGACTAGACAGACAAGACTAGACAGACAAGACTAGACAGACAAGACTAGACAGACAAGACTAGACAGACAGACAAGACTAGACAGACAAGACTAGACAGACAAGACTAGACAGACAAGACTAGACAGACAAGACTAGACAGACAGACTAGACAGACAAGACTAGACAGACAAGACTGGGCAGACAAGACTAGACAGACAAGATTAGACAGACAAGACTAGACAGACAAGACTGGACAGACAAGACTGGACAGGCAAGAATAGACAGACAAGACTAGACAGACAAGACTAGACAGACAAGACTAGACAGACAAGACTAGACAGACAAGACTAGACAGACAAGACTAGACAGACAAGACTAGACAGACAAGACTAGACAGACAAGACTAGACAGACAGACTAGACAGACAAGACTAGACAGACAAGACTAGACAGACAAGACTAGACAGACAAGACTAGACAGACAAGACTAGACAGACAAGACTAGACAGACAAGACTAGACAGACAGACTAGACAGACAAGACTAGACAGACAAGACTAGACAGACAAGACTAGACAGACAAGACTAGACAGACAAGACTAGACAGACAAGACTAGACAGACAAGACTAGACAGACAAGACTAGACAGACAAGACTAGACAGACAAGACTAGACAGACAAGACTAGACAGACAAGACTAGACAGACAAGACTAGACAGACAAGACTAGACAGACAAGACTAGACAGACAAGACTAGACAGACAAGACTAGACAGACAAGACTAGACAGACAAGACTAGACAGACAAGACTAGACAGACAAGACTAGACAGACAAGACTAGACAGACAAGACTAGACAGACAAGACTGCGGGACTAAAATTAAGGACTACGGTGGAAGACACTCCCATGTCGGATCATCGTATGTTAAAACTGAGCTGTTTAACCAAGATAGAAACCGAAGACAACTACAAACTGATAAGAAGCTTCTCAACTCCAAACAAAATTCGTTTTGCCAACCAGATCCGCAAAGAAACATGGGAGGACGTTTTTATCAACTCAGGCAGCTACAGCAAGGCAGTTGCCTTCATCAAGGTACTTCAATATCCCTTTTTTCAAGTTTTCCAGTAATAAAAGTCAAGGAAGATAGAATCAGATGGGTTACAGAAGAAGTAAAATTCTCGGCTGCTAATCTTAAAGATATGTTCCTGCTACAGAAAACTCACCCAGCTTTAAGAAACGTATATCTAAAACAAAAAAAGGTACATAACAAATTAATTACAGTAACAAAACAAAAATATTTTAACTATAAGATAATGAAAGCAAAGAATAAATCAAGAGCCATTTGGAATGTTATTAATGAGCAATCAAATAAGCTAAAAGTTTGCGGACCTTCTCAAATAATCCAAAATGATATCCGATATACAGATCCTAAGGAAATCGTAGAGGTATTAAATAACTACTTCGGAGAAGCTCCAAAATTAATCGCTAACAACATTAACCCGACAACCATCTCAAACAAACATATAAAGTCTAATTCAAATTCCATATTCCTAAATGATTTTACCGAAAGTGAAGTCCTATCAATAATCTCCACATTAAAAAACAAATCAACAATTGGTCCTGATGAAATCCCGTGCACCATCATAAAAGATTTCAGGCATGAGCTCATAGCACCTATAACTGAGATAATAAATACATCTATCGCTGAGGAGAAATTTCCGGAGATCCTGAAAATGTCAAAAATTATCCCAGTCTACAAAAAAGGAGCAAACACAGATGCCCAAAACTATAGACCGATTAAACTTATCTCTGTTTTAGCTAAAATTCTTGAATATTGTATGCAATCCAGACTGATTCCATTTATAGAGAAGCATGATTTGATTCCTTCCCAGCAGCACGGTTTTTGTAAAGGGAAATCTACTTCAACAGCTTTGGGAGATTTTCATAACAAAATATTAGAGGAAGTAGATTAAGGGTAACATCCTATTGGAATATTTTGTGATCTAACAAAAGCTTTCGATTGTGTATCACATATGATTCTCCTGAACAAATTATACAGCTATGGGATCAGAGGAAAAGCGGGCCGCCGGATAAAATCCTATTTAGAAAACAGAAAGCAATTTGTATCGGTAAGGATTGGAAACAGAACTGAACAATCCAGGACAGGATGTACACACATAGGGATACCCCAAGGAAGTATACTGGCTCCAACCCTATTTTTGCTATATACCGCCGATTTAGTTAAATGCATAAGAGGGTGTCACTGCACTCTATATGCAGATGACACTAACTTTATTGTATCTGGAAAAGACTTTCAGAATAATGTTGAGGAAGCCAAGCGAGTAATAGAAATGGTTAATGAATGGTTTAGAGCAAATAAGCTACATTTCAATCAAATCAAAACAGAATATGTTATTTTTCAATCGGCAAGAAGTGCCTATGTCGACAATATTAACCTAACAATACAAACTCATCAGCTGAAAAGGGCAAAATATACAAAATTCCTAGGGGTATATCTTGAGGAACATTTAAAATGGACCAACCAGATACAACATATCAATGCTATACTTCACAAGAAGGCATTTCTAATCAAGTACCTATCCAAAATCCTGACTAAGAAAGATCTTCAGACCTGGTATTTTGCTGAGGTTCAGAGCATTCTGTCATATGGAATAATCTTATGGGGCGCTTCTTCTCAGATAGAAATAATACTTATTGCACAAAAAAGAATTCTGAGAAACATACTAGGGTTAAAAATTACTGATTCCTGCAGAAATCACTTTCAGAACATAGGAATATTGACAGTAGTCAGCCTGTATATTCTAGAAACAACAGCATATACTTATAAGGCGAAAGGAACTCGCCAGAAACATGCGGACAATCACAATTATAACACCAGAGGAAAAGATCTTCTATACGCCCCAAAATCAAATTTAACCCTTTGCTGCAAAGGACTGGAAAACCAAGGAATAAAATTATTTAATAAACTACCAAAGGCTCTCCGAGATGAAACTTCTTATAAGAAATTCAGAAGTAAGGTCAAACAGTTGCTATTGCTACAAACTCCTTTTTATAACATCAATGAATTCTTTAATTGTAATTTTAAAAATCATTAATGTGTATGTATTTATTGCCGTTGCCAATTTTTTTAAATTGTAATTTTAATCATTAATGTGTACGTATTTAATGTCATTCAAATGGGTGGTTCAAATGGGGTAGTGCATGCGCACCACACGATGCTGCTTCCTGTTAGCGTCGCATAGCCTCTTCTACCCAATTCCGACTCTCACCTCCATGCAGCCTTTATATGAAGATAAAGGTGGAGAACCCCGGGTAACCTGAACAACCTCTCTGGAGATCGGGTAACCAACCCCCGGTGGAAAGAAAGATCAGGGCTGACGAGAGCGGGAGAAATGGCCCTCCGAAAAGGGGGTTGGGAGTGAGGCTAACAACCTCATCCCGTAAAACACCAATTGTCACGAAACCTCAAGATGTGCCTCGGAAAGCAGGACAGATAACACGAAGACGGACAAGGCAAAGGAAAATGGACATGCACCTCGGAACGTGGAATATTAGAAGCCTATATCAAATACGAGCGCTAAATGAACTGATGGAAGTATTTGAAGATACAAACTAGACCTAATAGCCCTACAAGAGATAAGATGGCCAGGAACAGGAAGACTAGCTAGTAAAAGCGGAGACCTGTACTACTGCGGAGACACAAACAACAGACACGAATTCGGAGTGGGATTCTTAGTTGGAAACCAGATTAAAGAAAACGTCATCGCCTTCAAACCAATTAACAAGAGGATGTGCTACATCCGAATTAAAATGCGTTTTAATGACTTATCCATATTCTCTGTTCACGCCCCAACAGAAGAGAAGGAGGACCAGGAAAAGGATGATTTCTACACAACCCTAGAAAGGCACGTCAACACAATACTAGAGAATGACATCAAACTCGTGATCGGGGACTTTAACGCCAAAATAGGCAAAGAAGACGCTTACCAGCCAACGATAGGAAAATACAACATACATGAAGAGTCTAACAACAATGGAACTAGAACCATAGATTTCTCAGCGTCAAAAGACTTAGTAGTCAGAAGTACGTTTCCACAACGTTTCCACACAAGAACATTTACCTAGCAACTTGGAAATCGCCAGATGGGCGCACACTAAACCAAATAGACCATGTCCTAATAAGCGCCAGATTCTACTCAAGCATAGTGGATATCAGAACCATGAGAGGAGCAACAGTAGGCTCAGACCACTTTATGGTCAAAATAAAATTAAGAACGAGAATAAATAAAGCACGTGCCCAAAAGGGAGAAAAAACAAGAAAATATAATCTAGAGAACCTAAAGAACAAAGATGAACGCAAGAGATATGTGGAAACTGGAGAAGAAGATTAAAGAAAATATAAACGAAGAAGAAGGGGTAGAGCACGAGGAAACAAATAACACATGGGAAAACCTTAAAAAAAGCACAAGAGAAGCAGCGGAGGAGCCCATAGGAATAGAACCCAAAGGACAGCGCAATCGATGGTGGAACGAGACGTGCAGGAGGGCAATAGACGAGAGAAATAAAGCAAGACAACGACTACTGCAAAGGCCAACAAGAACTAAGGAACAAGAATACGCTATCTTGAGAGCGAGAGCAAATGCAGTATGCAAATGAGAAAAAAGAAAAGACCTAAATGAACAACTGGACAAATTAGAAGAACTAAGAGAACAGAACGAAACAAGAAAGTTCTTTAAAGCCGTGAACAGCACCAAAAACGAATTCCACCCAAGAATAGAAATGTGCAAGAATAAGAACGGGGAAATAATGACCGAGAGAAATAAAATCCTATTACGATGGAAAGAATATTTCATAGAACTACTAAACAAAGAACAAGGAACCAACTACGAAGGACCAAAAACGAGCGTATGCACAGTGCAACCACGAGTATTGGACCCAGAATTACAAGAAATTAAAGATGACATACAACAACTAAAAAATAACTAAGCCCCGGGTATAGACGGAATACCAGCCGAACTACTCAAAGTCTCACTCAAAGGAGGAGAACTACTATAAACTAAAATACATGCGCTAATAAAAACTATCTGGAAAACAATACCCGAGGAGTGGAAGATAGCCATAATCTGCCCAATATACAAGAAAGGCGACCGACAAGACTGCAACAACTATAGAGGCCTCTCACTACTATGTGTCGCATACAAGGTCCTAACATCTATAATACGCCAAAGACTGGAGATATACGCAGAAGATCTAATAGGGGAGTATCAAGCAGGATTTAGAAGAGGGAGATCTACGACCGACCAATTTTTTACAACACGACAAATTATGGAAAACGCGTGGGAATTTGACATACCTATCCATCAACTATTCGTAGACTTTCGACAAGCCTACGACAGTATAAGTAGGCAGAAGCACTATATACCATTCTGAAAGAATTTGAAGTACCACAGGATCTAATCAAGATGATACAAGTAACCATGGAAGAGACGCTCAATCAGGTCAGAATACAAAACCAGCTCACGGAAAAATTCCCAACAGACAAAGGACTAAGGCAAGGAGATGGCCTGGCCCCGATCCTATTTAACCTAGCTCTCGAGAAGGTGATCAGAGGCACAGGAATAAAAACTGACAGCTCCATTATAAACAAGTCATGCCAAGTTATAGGATATGCAGACGATCTGAATGTAGTGGGAAGGAATGTACTGGCAGTGAAAGAAACATGTATGCAGCTGATACAAGAGGCAAGACGGATAGGACTGCTGGTGAATGAAGACAAAACGAAATACATGGCCATAAAATCAAGGACGCGGCTGGGACAGAACATAACCATGAATAATATGAATATTGAAGTGGTACGAGAATTTAAATATCTGGGCTCAACACTGAACGAACAGAACTTAATACTACAAACAATTCAACAGAGACTGATAGCCGGGAATAAAGCGTACTACGCAGTTCAAAGTGTAATGAAATCGCAAATAGTGGGGGTAAAAACCAAAGTGATAGTGTACAAAAGCATCATTAGACCGATAGTGACCTACGAAGGACAGCGCAATCGATGGTGGAACGAGACGTGCAGGAGGGCAATAGACGAGAGAAATAAAGCAAGACAACGACTACTGCAAAGGCCAACAAGAACTAAGGAACAAGAATACGCTATCTTGAGAGCGAGAGCAAATGCAGTATGCAAATGAGAAAAAAGAAAAGACCTAAATGAACAACTGGACAAATTAGAAGAACTAAGAGAACAGAACGAAACAAGAAAGTTCTTTAAAGCCGTGAACAGCACCAAAAACGAATTCCACCCAAGAATAGAAATGTGCAAGAATAAGAACGGGGAAATAATGACCGAGAGAAATAAAATCCTATTACGATGGAAAGAATATTTCATAGAACTACTAAACAAAGAACAAGGAACCAACTACGAAGGACCAAAAACGAGCGTATGCACAGTGCAACCACGAGTATTGGACCCAGAATTACAAGAAATTAAAGATGACATACAACAACTAAAAAATAACTAAGCCCCGGGTATAGACGGAATACCAGCCGAACTACTCAAAGTCTCACTCAAAGGAGGAGAACTACTATAAACTAAAATACATGCGCTAATAAAAACTATCTGGAAAACAATACCCGAGGAGTGGAAGATAGCCATAATCTGCCCAATATACAAGAAAGGCGACCGACAAGACTGCAACAACTATAGAGGCCTCTCACTACTATGTGTCGCATACAAGGTCCTAACATCTATAATACGCCAAAGACTGGAGATATACGCAGAAGATCTAATAGGGGAGTATCAAGCAGGATTTAGAAGAGGGAGATCTACGACCGACCAATTTTTTACAACACGACAAATTATGGAAAACGCGTGGGAATTTGACATACCTATCCATCAACTATTCGTAGACTTTCGACAAGCCTACGACAGTATAAGTAGGCAGAAGCACTATATACCATTCTGAAAGAATTTGAAGTACCACAGGATCTAATCAAGATGATACAAGTAACCATGGAAGAGACGCTCAATCAGGTCAGAATACAAAACCAGCTCACGGAAAAATTCCCAACAGACAAAGGACTAAGGCAAGGAGATGGCCTGGCCCCGATCCTATTTAACCTAGCTCTCGAGAAGGTGATCAGAGGCACAGGAATAAAAACTGACAGCTCCATTATAAACAAGTCATGCCAAGTTATAGGATATGCAGACGATCTGAATGTAGTGGGAAGGAATGTACTGGCAGTGAAAGAAACATGTATGCAGCTGATACAAGAGGCAAGACGGATAGGACTGCTGGTGAATGAAGACAAAACGAAATACATGGCCATAAAATCAAGGACGCGGCTGGGACAGAACATAACCATGAATAATATGAATATTGAAGTGGTACGAGAATTTAAATATCTGGGCTCAACACTGAACGAACAGAACTTAATACTACAAACAATTCAACAGAGACTGATAGCCGGGAATAAAGCGTACTACGCAGTTCAAAGTGTAATGAAATCGCAAATAGTGGGGGTAAAAACCAAAGTGATTGTGTACAAAAGCATCATTAGACCGATAGTGACCTACGGGTGCTAATCGTGGACAATGACGACGAAACATGAGGACCTATTATTAAAATTCGAGCGAAAAATATTGAGAAGAATATTTGGACCGACCCAGGAAGAAGACGGGTGGAGGATAAAGTATAATCACGAACTGGTACAACTGTATAAAGAAATAGACCTAGTAACATATATAAAAATAAAACGGCTGCAATGGGCAGGAGACGTAGAACGCATGGAAGAAGAAAGAATACCACAGAAGATCTACAAAGGAAACATGGAAGGCAACAGGAGACAAGGCAGACCACGACTAAGATGGCATGACAACATACAAAAAGACGAAAGAGAACTAATAGGCATAAGGAACTGGAAAAGAGCAGCAGCGGACAGAAAAGGATGGAAAAGAATGCTAAACGAGGCTAAGAAAGGAGGAGGCTAAGGCCCACAGAGGGCTGTAAGGCCACGGATGGATGGATTTAATGTCATTGTCAATTTTAAATGTAATTATGAAAATCATTAATTTTGTTATGCACTTATTGTCATTGTAATTTTTTTTTTAATTGTAAAATTTTTAATCGTAATCTTAAAAATATTAATTTGTATCTTTTTATTGGCACTGTAAAATTGTTTTAAATTGTAAATTTTTATTGTATTTTATGTATTTTAGTGACTGAACCTATAGATTGTTTATATCTCAAAAGTTAAATAAAGAATTTGACTAGACAGACAAGACTAGACAGATAAGACTAGACAGACAAGACTAGACAAACAATACTAGACAGACAAGACTAGAGAGACAAGACCAGACAATCAAGACCAGGTAGATAAGACAAGACAGATGAGACTAGACAGACAAGACTAGACAGATAAGACTAGACAGACAAGACTAGACAAACAATACTAGACATACAAGACTAGAGAGACAAGACCAGACAATCAAGACTAGGTAGATAGGACAAGACAGATGAGACTAGACAGATAAGATTAGACAAACAAGACTAGACGGACTAGACTAAACCATTCTTCAAACTTGTGACGAGGTAATTGGTGGTAACTAGTCTATAAACGACGTGTAAATTACAGTCTTCCGGCCCTGCCAAGCTCGGCTGTGGCGAGCCGGGAGATTGTAATTTACACGTCGTTTATAAACTACCCGCTAACCACATATTATGTATAGACAGACAAGACTAGACAGACAAAACTAAACAGACAAGACATGACTACACAGACTAGACAGACAAGAATAGACAGAGGAGGCAGACAAGACTAGACATATAGATAGATAGACATATAGACTCGATAAACAAGACTAGACAGATGGACAAGTCCAGATAAACAAGACTTGTATGCCTAATTGCTAAATATCTTGTAACTGAAAGTGTATTTAATGAAATGTATAGTTCGGAATGTTTATATAATTACTACATATGTTGTGAATGTAGACCTACATATGTACACTGAGATACATAAAGCAGTCTATGTAGATTGGACTAATTATAAGTCTGGTGGAAAAAAAGACTGTTTAGAATTAGACAGGTAAACAAACTAATTAACTAAAGCTAGCTTGTAAGTTTTAATATTGGTGAGTCTAGATAAGAGTTTTAGATAGATAAGAGTCTAGATAAGAGTCTTATCAATTTGTAAGTCGTTTAGGGCTAAGAAAAACAAAGATAAACCGGTTATTACGTAACTCCTGGTATAGAGCGAGATAGAATAATCTCACTATCTAATGTTGCAATTATGCATCCAAAAAAAGGTAAATGGATGGACCAGACGAAACGAAGTAGTGGGATTAAGAAGGAGAGCTGTGTAATGCGACAAGTGTTCCACTGTATTAGATAAGTTTTAGACTTTGGAGTTGGACGTGAAGCGCCCATTGCCCGAACGGAGCGCCGACGTTCAGTTGTGAGGGCACAGCGAGACGAAGAACATGGCGAGCAAGACATTAGCAAAAATCCTCTTCAGCAGGGCGCCGTCGACCCTAGCCAAGCCGCAATTTACCAACAACGTCAAGTTTTACAGCGCTGGAGCTAGTAAGTTGTAAATTTGTTATGTTTTTTCAATGTCAATATTTTTATTTGAAACACGTTCGAAGCGGGAGACTTGTGTTTGTCCAAATTCCAGTCTCCCGGCTTTATCAAAAACCGGTCATTTATGCGCAATTACTTTTCTCCGATATCAATCGACAGACTGATATCAATCGACATGATATTGTCCGAAACTTCTAATCCAGCTATTCGTTTCCACCATGACATTCTCTATTAACTAAATTGTTCCTATCTGTAAACTAACTTCATTTCCATATTGGTCGTTTAATGCCACATTTTATAAAAATCACACCAAGGTCAACAAAATCTGTTTATTTCTTTCTTATCAACGTGTTATGTAAATTGAGTTTAATGCAGCTAGTTATAGAACGCATACGCAGTTAGAATTACATTTTATTTATGATTCATGTAACAACTTATTGTTAGACTATTATCAGCCTTAGACTATTATCTAGCTTATCACTATTATCGTATTAGCTAGGACCATACCATTTTCGGATAATTAAAGATGCGTTCTTAAAAACCTCTCGGACACGTCCACTTTGTTTGTTAGTTTTACAAGAAAATTTATTACCAAATCACTTAATTCCTTCGCGCTGGAACCACAAACCCTTAAAATTTCAAATGGCACCGTGGGGTCAGTTATACCTCATTTGAAATCTCGTTTAGCCCTGAATACTAATCGGCTAACATTTTCTTAATCTTCGATTTGTTTTCGAGATTATTTAATTTCAAGTTATGAACGCGTTTTTCGTTTATGTCGATAAAAGTGTAATTGTTCAATCTGCTCTTGGGAAAAGTGTAGAAAAAAAACATTACCATTAAACGC
This sequence comes from Phosphuga atrata, assembly GCA_944588485.1. Lineage (NCBI taxonomy): Eukaryota > Metazoa > Arthropoda > Insecta > Coleoptera > Silphidae > Phosphuga > Phosphuga atrata. The sequence continues at coordinate 23,271,148 of OX155893.1, read as the reverse complement.
CTGAAGAGATTTTTATTAATCCAACATGTTTTTCTATTAAGCAGTGGTTTTTGTTCCGTTATCGGAATATTACAGATATTTTTTTATTCTACTTTTTATTAGTCTCTTACCACCTAACAGATCCCATTCGACCTCCATGTAAGCTGCTTTTTGAATTGTCGTGTCTCAAAATAAACATTGGTCGTGCAAAAATGGTTTACTCCAGTGTTTCTCAAACTTATTTGTCTAATCGCCCACCTTTGATATGCTGAAGTTAATAGCGCCCCCCAAATCTATTGTATTATACTACTATATGTTTTTTTTTCTCTTTCTAGAGAAAAAGTATTTTGAATTACCAAAATTTTTATTATAAAACAACGAAAATACTTAAATATTCACTAGAAATCTAGCAACGTTGAAATTAAAATATATGTATCAAGAATAGACGCGCTAGTGAGGACAAGCCGCAATTTCTTGACCTGTGTTAATTTGACAGGACCAAAGAGGAAAAAAAAATTCCACGACGGCATATTATAATCCGCTTTTTATCCGCAAACGATTGTAAAAAAAATTTCCCGCACTTCCCATTTCCCGGGAAAATGGGGTCCCGCTAACTTAACAGAAAGTTAGCGGGACCGACCCTAAAAATAATTATTTTGAGGAAATAAATGCACCAGCATTTTCCGCGTTTTATCCGCGAGATAGCCGCGAGAAAAAAGAATCCGCGCTTTTCATTTCTTGGGAAAATTTGTGAAAGTTTTTGTTTTTGCGGAGCCAAATCACCTCATAAGCCGCGCATCTCCCGCTTTCTTTATTATTCCTATTGGTCCGTTCATAGACGCATCGGCGGCAAAATTCTAGGGTCTTTCAAAGATGCGGGCGGCATGCTAGGTCCTTTCAAATATGAAATGTTCTTATTGGTTGTCATCCTTTATTCAATATATGATAAAGCTGCAAAATTGCTTAGTAAATTTTGCAGATTTATCATCTAGTAAAGTCTTTAAATGTATTTTTCTCCTCAAATAGAGAATCATCCAATGATGTCGGAACCCATAAAAAATTATTGGATAGAGAGAAAGGGAGCGACGCAAAACACAAAGCCGGAAAATGTACTTTTCCACGGTGGAAAAGCAGACCCTAAAAATGATTATTTTAAGGGAAAAAAACACCGAAAATATCCGCAACAAACAATTTCCGCGGGAAAAAAAATTCCCGAATTTTCCCGGGAAATTAAAAGTGCGGAATTTTTTTGCACTTGGTTTGCGGATAAAAAACGGATAATTCCGGTGTATTTATTTCTTCAAAATAATTATTTTTGGGGTGGGTTCCGCTAACTTTCTGTTAAGTTAGCGGGACCCCATTTTCTCGAGGAAAGGATTTTTTTGTTGCAATCGTTTGCGGATAAAAAGCGGATCTGCTGTAGCGGATTTTTTTTTCCTCGTTGGTCCTGCCAACTTAACAGAGGTAATTTCTTGTAACATCATCATTCAACATAAATTGTAAGTTTAGGTCTGAGAACCTATTTAGATTAATAATAAATGAATTCTTAAATAATTATCAACAATAATTGTGATAGTTTTTGATATATTTCTAATAAAAATTAACATGCTGGGATCCCTGTAGAAAGAAAAATTCGTGGAAAGAAAGTGAAGGCTTTCTAATTGTTATAGAAATAAAATTATGTAATTTTTTTTTCAGAAACTTGAAAAGTTGGCAGATTTTTTTTCAAGGTAGTAGATTTGGGCAAGACATTAAAAGGTGGTAGATCTACCGAAAAGTTGGTAGAGTTAGTAACGTGTGTGTGCGTGCGATACGATTATCGATACTCGACCAGCAGCGAATTGCAGACGACCATGGCGGGTTGTATAATACTGAACATAGAACAATTTTGTTGAACGTATTTGTTTGTTTTAAATTAACAGAAATGCATTGTATAGCTCGTGATACGTACCGCCCCCTATATCGCCCCCCTGGCTACCTACCGCCCCCTATATCGCCCCTTGGCCACCTAGCGACCCCCAAAACGACGTCATCGCCCACTGGGGTGCGATATCGCCCACTTTGAGAAACGCTGGTTTACTTTATTGCGAAGAGGAATGGTGAGAACGGCAATCGTAGGGCAGACTTAATTAATCAAAAGCATCCCGATAAACACGTAAGCAGAAAACACGTGTTGGAGTTGGTCACGACATTTCAAGAAACAGGTTCAGTAGCCAATAGAAAACGGGACCCTCAACGTGAACTCCCGGAGGCTGCTGTGGTTGGAGTTTTGGGACAAGTTGCTGCAGATCCAACTCTGAGTACGCGGAAATTGGCAACTGTAACCAACATCCCTAGAACAATAATTCGTCGAATCTTAAAACAACGTAAATTTCATCCATATAAAACTCATTTAGTGCATGAACTGAATGATGATGATTTCGATAGGCGACCGGAGTTTTTCGAACTGATGACTGAAAGAAAAGGTGCTGATGCGAATTTTCTTTTTAACATTTGTTTTCGGACGAGTGTACATTTTTCTTAAACTCTACTGTAAATCGCCATAACTGTCTTTTTGGTCGGACGTGAATCCAAGGATTTTCCACAAAGTTCATACTCAAAATCCACTAAAACTAAATCTGGGCCGGTATTTTTGGAGAGTGCATTATTGATTCCATTTTTCTTGATGGTAATTTGACGGATGAACGTTACCTGGAAGTGTGGGAAGATATCGTTGAAAACGGCGATCGCTACTTAGAAGATCATTTGACTTTTCAACAAGATGGAGCTCCACCACATTATACGCCGGTTGTTCGGGAGTTTCTGAACAGAGTTTTCCCGGGACAATGGATTGGTGCTCTGGAATGGCCGGCCCACTCACCTGATTTAAGTCCTCTGCAGGCCCGGACTTAGAGACCCAGAGCCCCTAGGCGGTTGATATTTGCCCCCAAACCCCCCGCCACCCACCACCATGAAGCTATTTTCGAAATTTAGCAAATTAAGTGTACTGCACAAAAAATAAATTTTAATCCACTTAAATAAAATAATACAGTCTATGTTACTATAATTACGTTATTCCATAAATTTATAGAACGAGAGAGTTCTCTGCTATGTTAAATCTTAAGTAATTCTTTACTCTCTTCTGCGCTGAAAATGCCCGTTCTGCAGAGCAGTTTGACGCTAATGTACACAACTGCATTCGGAGCGGGACTCCTGCATTGGGATAAATGTCCAAAATGCCTTTTTCCGATAAGTATTTGTATAGCTTCAGTGACGTTATCTTTATAACTTCATCATTCGACGACAAATGAGCTTAAAAGTGCAGACACTCGTTTTCCAATGTCCTATCCAAATCTCCCGGATAAAATTTTATACGGTTTATGGCTCCTTCGCGGATGTCTTTAGATTCCAAACGATGTAGTTTCTTAAGAAAGTCAAACTTTTTACTTGACCCTTCATAAGCAGATCCGCGTCTCCGTAGTTCTGTAATTAGTCTATCTATACATATGGGCATAGACCCCTTGCATTGGCCGCTCTATTCTGGAGCTCTTTGATCCTTTTGTTGCGGTGGATCAGTCCGCGTTTTCTATTTTCCATTCATAGCTTCTTGTGTGTTTTTGTTTTTTGTACTATTTTCTTCCACCCCTTCCTGTCTTTCACCTTCTTCTTCCATTCTGTGACTTCCATTATTCGCATATCTTCGTGTATTTGGTCCTGCCATCTTATTTTCGGCTTCCTCTTGGTCTACTGAGTGGTGGTTTCCAGTTTGTAATTCTCTTCGTTATGGAGTCTTGGGTTTTTCTTTGAATATGGCCATACCAGCTGAGCCTCCGTGCTTTTATGAATTTCACTGTCTTCCTCTTCTAGGATACTTTTTATCTCTTCGTTTCTTAGTGGTCTGTGTTCCTGCCCTTGTGTTTTTTTTTGGCCCAGTGTTCTTCTTATAATTCTTCTTTCCAGTATTCTCATTCTTTCTTCGTCTCTCTTGGTCAGGCACATTGTCTCGTCTGCGTATGTTATTACTGCTCTAATGCTGGTTTTGTATATTTTTATTTTCGTGCTTGTGATGAGGTTTTTGTTCTAAGTAGTTAATGGTATTTCCAGAAAGCCTTTTTCCTGCTTCTATTTTTTCGCTAATTTCGATACTTCTGTCGTAGTTACTTTTTTTTCGATACTTCTGTCCCGTTAAATGTGACTCCTAGGTATTTGTAGCTGTTTACCCGTTGGAATGTGTACTGTGCTATTTGTATCTGTGTCTGTTGGTCCTCTTCGTGCGTACGTGCAATATGCATGCACTTCGTTTTCTTTTCATTGATAGTCAATCCTCTTATGTGTGCCTCTTTGATGATTGTTACTATAGTTTTGTCTAGGTTCTTTTTGCTTGTTGCTATCAGTGCAAGTTCATTTGCGTAACCAATTATTTGTGTTTCGTTTTGCATTAATAATTTGTTGTTTCCCGCTTTACTTATTATGCCTTCTAGCGCGATGTTAAAAAGTACTGTTGATAGTCCGTCTCCCTGTCTTACTCCTTTTTCTATGCTCACCTTATTTGTTTTGCTCAATTTCCTTATTTGTCCAACATCCTTATTTGTCTCCTGTGATAATCTCTGCTGTTGAGTTGTTCATAGTCATTTTTGTTAGGTTTTTTAGCTTTTCGGTTTATCGGTTTTCTCATTTCTTCCATTTTTTTTTATTAGTTGTTGTCTTTTTACGCTGTCAAACGCTTGTTTGAAGTCTATAAATAGAATATGTAGTTCCATTCCGAATTAGTAGCTTTTTTCTATAATTTGTGTCAATACGTGAAAGGCGTCTATTTTTCGATTTTCCTCTTCTGAACCCGTTCTGGTATGGGCCTATCTTGGATTCCGTGTGCTGTGTTAGTCTATTCCTTATCAGTTCTGTTAGTATTTCGTAGGTTGTGTTTAGGAACATTATAGGTCTGTAATTCACACATTTCTTTGTGTCTCCGTTTTTTATATATTGGTGCTATTTGTCCGTTCTTCCATTCCGTGGACATTTTTTCTTCCTTCCATATTTTCTTTATTAGGCCATGTATTCTCTGGGATAGCACTGCTCCTCCCTTTTTTATCAGTTCGTTATTTATTTCATCTGGCCCTGCTGTTTCAAAGCCTTTTTATCGTTTGCGTGAGTTCTTGGTAGTTAGGTGGTTCTTTGTCTTCCGTACTGGTTACTTCTGCCTCATCATCTGTTTGTGTTTCCTGGTATATTTTCGTGAAGTGTTCTTCTCATTCCTGTTTCCTGATTTTAGTTTGATTTTTACTTTCTTTTGTCGTTCTGTCGTTTGATATACAGTGGTACCTCGAGATACGAGTACCCTAACATACGAGTTATTTGAGATACGAGCTGTCGAGCGAGCGAAGTTTTGTTTTGAAATGCGAGCGACATTTGAGATACGAGGAACGACCAGCTGCGACGCTGCATACGGCCCACCAGTTTACAGCGCCTGCGCCTACGTGGATAATCGCGCATTATCCACGTATTCCAACAGTGTGCTTGTTTACCTCGCTGTCGAAGCATCTTTGCTAAGTTTTTCTAGGGCTTTTACATACTTTATCACATTTCCTTTTATAACCATGGGTCCGAAAAATGTTAGTGGAAAGGTCAGTGCTCAGAAGAAGATGATGTCTATTAAATTAAAGCGTGAATCATAGAAAAAAATGAGAAAGGTGTGCGAGTAGCTGACTTGGCGAGGCAGTACGGGCGTAGTACTTCAATGATATGCACTGTGCATAAATAGAAATGGTCGATAAAGGGTATAACGCCAGCTAAGGGCGTTACAATAATTTCTAAGCTGCGGAGCTCTCTCCATGAACAGATGGAGAAACTGTCGATGGTTTGGGTGACGGAAAAGCAGCTTAAACACAGGACATCATATGAGAGAAGGCACGAGCGATTAACGGTGATTTGATGAATCAGACCCCGCACACTTACACGGACGAGGCATTGGAAGACTCGTTTAAAGCCAGTCGAGGTTGGTTTGACAACTTTAGGAAAAGGACCGGCATGGTGAGGCAGCAAGTTTGGATGTCAAGGCAGCTGAGGATTATCTCAAAACTTTTTCCGAACTGATAGAAGGCAATGGATACATCCCCCAGTCCCCAAGTCTTCAACTGTGACGAAACAGGGCTTTTCTGGAAGAAGATGCCGAATAGGACTTACATAACGGCAGAGGAGAAGACAATACCAGGCCACAAACCCATGAAGGATAGACTAACTCTCACACTGTGCGCTAATGCGAGTGTAGACTGCAAGATAAAGCCTCTGCTTGTATACCATTCGGAAAATCCCAGAGCCTTTAAGTCACATAAGATTTTAAAAGAAAAACTGCAACGTATGTGGAGGGCAAACCCGAAGGCATGGGTCACTAGGCAGTTCTTTGTGCAGGAGCCCTTCTGTTAAGAAATATATACAGGAAAACAACCTACCCATGCAAGCCCTTCTCGTCCTCGACAATGCTCCTGCTCACCCACTGAACCTCGAAGATGACATCCTCGAAGAGTTTAAGTTTATAAAGGTTCTCAATCTAGCAACTAACACCCCTCCTATTCTGCAGCCCATGCAGCAGCAGGTGATTTCTAATTTTAAAAAGCTGTACACTAAGCACCTGCTCCGGCGCTGCTTTGAGGTGACAGAGAACACAAACCTCACCCTTCGAGAGTACTGGAAGGACCACTTTAACATCGTGATATGCCTGAGAATTATTGATCAGGCCTGGCTGAGTTTTACAACGAGGACCTTGGCCTCTGCATGGAAGAAGCTGTGGCCTGAGTCTGTAGCCGAAAGTACCTTCAAAGGATTCGAACCGGAAGTGCTAGTGGAGGAGGAGAAAAGATTTCGCCACCGGTACCCGTACGCTGGCTGGGCCCCTAGGCCTGGGCCTTGTATGCCTAGGCAGAAACTCAGCACTGGACTTCTCTAAGGAGTGGAATTTATGCAACAGAACCAGAGTCTCTGGAAGAGTTACGTCGACGCATTATTGAAGAATGCCGTCAAATTACGCCACAGATCCTAAAAAATGTAAGAGCGTTTCGAGCGGAATTTGTATTTTCGTATGGAAGTTGGTGGCGCACAATTTGAGCATTTGTTAAACTAATAAAAATCTTTTTAGGCGGTGAATCGTGTTTTTTTTTCTTCGTTTTTGCAGTTTTTTTAAGGACAGATTGAACAATTGGACTTCCTTTCAACGACATAAACGAAGAACGCGTTCCTAACTTGAAATTAAATAATCTCGACAACAAATCGATAAAAATTTTGAAAATGAATATTAACCGTTTAGTACTCAGGGCAAAGTGAGCTTTCAAATGAGGTATCACTTACCACACCGAGCCATTTAAAATTTTAGGACTTGTGGTCCCAGCGCAAAGGGGTTAAGTGATTTGGCTACCAATTTTCTTTTAAAACGTATCCCCCTCACAAACAAAGTTGACGTGTTCGAGCGTTTTTTGAGAATCCATCTATAACTATCCGAAAATCCCTCTGTTTCGTTTTCAATGGCCCACCTGGTATATCAATTCTATGTAGTTTCTATCTATTCTAAACAGAATAAGTTAAGTAAGACTATAGTCCATTTTTTTTTAGAATGCAGTACAGGGAATACTTATTTGATCTTGTTCCTTGTTCTCTGATTGGCTTAAATCGAGGAGAAGTTCACACATTTCACAAATTTCACATTCTTAAAAAAAATAGAGTATAGTAGCTTATCAAAACACTAGAACCACATATTAATTCAACAGGGTGTTAGGTAAACATGCCGCAAAAAGTCAAGGAGTTATTCCTTGGCCTATTCTAAGAATATTTTGTAGTATGATGATTTCTGAAAAACCCTTTGTTTCGAAGATACAGGGTGAACAAAATTTTTCCACAACCATATTCGATATTTCTTGAAATCATTAAGGTAATTGAAAACATGGAGTACGCCAATGAGTTTATCCAGTACAAAAAATTTATGAGTTTATCAAATGCAAACAATTGACGTTAACTTGAAACGGCTGTTTGATCTACTAACGTACAAGTGGATTTCATTTAAATACGTCTCAGTGATCATCACCTGTATCGGTCGCAGTTGTTTACATTGAGTGACGTTTGACTGTTTTATGTGTCTTTAATAGTTAGTGAAGTCCTCTACTATGCATACGAACGCCGAGATGACTGACATGCATTCATGTATGGACTTGCTGATGATGATTCATTACAATCTAGACGATTATACATTGAACGGTTTCCTAGCTGTAATATTTCCGACCAAACAATCTTCGAAAACATTCATCGACGTCTTCGTGAAACAGGCACATTGAACACCATCGAAATGGAAAGCCAGGAAGATTACTTCCTGCAGTAAAAACGGTACTGGAATCGCTGGAAGAGAACTTGCTGGACATGATAGAGGAAGATCCAAGTACTTCTACGCGACAAATTGCCAATACTTTGAATGTCATATCCATAGTCCAATAGTCATTCGATAGTTTGGAAAGTTCTTAAGGGCAATTTGTTGTATCCATACCACATTCAACGTGTTCAGACACTACTACCTGCTGATTATCGTCCACGTATTGCGTTACGTCAATGGCTAGTTCTAATCCTTCAATTCATGACATAGATTCTTTTCACCGATGAAGCCATTTTCTCAAGAAATGCAATAAGGAATTTTCATAACAACCAAGTGCGGGCAGATGCAAATCCGCATGAGGTATGTGATGATCGATTTCAAATAAGTTCTCCTTGAATGTTTGGGTTGGAATTGTGGGCGACTATCTAATTAGACCGGTATTTCTACCAGCAAGACTTACTGGCGAGATGTATCGCAACTTTTTAGAAGAAACACTGCCCGAGTTTCTGCAGGATGTACCATTGCCGACAAGAATCGCAATGAAGTTTATGCCCTATGGTGCACCACCACATTTCAGTTTGGTTGCTCGTGATTTTTTAACAGCAACATACGGAGATCGCTGGATTGGTCGAGATTGCCCAAACGCATTTTCTGCTCGATCCCCAGACATAAACCCCCTGGATTATTTCTCATGGGGCTCTCTGAAGACATTAGTTTATGCTTCTACAGTTAGAATTTAGACGAATTGCGAAATCGGATAATTGCTGGGTGCAACTTAATTAGAAACAACCTTGGTGTGTTTGAAAGAGTTCGGCACTCAATGACGAGAAGATTGAATGCTTGTAACCAGACTAGAGGAACTCATTTCGATCAATTTTATTGAGCAAATTTACATCTACTTTTTGATAATAGAATGCTGTTACTGTCGCAAATTTTGTACACCCTGTATCTTCGAAAGAAAGGGGTTTTCCTTCATCAATGCCGTGATCTTCAAGAAATCATCATAAGAGAAAATATTCTTAGAATAGGCCAAGGAATAACGCCTTAAATTTTTCCCGCATGTTTACCTAACACCCTGTATATAGATTCTATCTGTCATAAACCATATATCGATTCTATGCAGATTCTACATAGTCTAAACAGAATAAATACAGTATAATCTTGGTAATTCGGCCGTTGGTTAATCGGACGACACTTCCAGTAATCCGGCGGTATGGAGACCGCTAGCGCTCTTTCACCCTTTCTTATAATCCGGCGGTTGTCTGGTACAGTTTGTGTCGGATTATCGAGATTATACTGTGTATTAAGCCTTACAGATGACGAGAGACAATGTTGTTATACATTATTACAACTGCAATGTTATTATAAATTGATTACTTACGCACTCTCATCTAATGATCTAATTACAGGCTAATTAGCTAGTTATCTCCATGAAAACTTATTAAGGCTTAAATGTACACCATTTAGACTGAAACGACATTTCCTACTACATCGTAATGAAACTAATTACACCTTTTTTTCTTCTTCTATAGGTTATGAATTTTTGAAGGTGGAAAAGGTTGGTGCCAAGCAGAACATTGGTTTGATCACTCTAAACCGGCCGAAGGCCTTGAACGCCCTCTGCAATGGTCTGATGACCGAAGTGGGTCAAGTCGTCGATGAATTCGAAAAGGATGCGTCTGTCGGCGCCATCGTCATCACTGGCAGCGAGAAGGCTTTCGCCGCCGGAGCAGACATCAAGGAAATGCAGAACCACACTTACTCCAAGTGCATCAGTGGGAACTTCTTGAGCCACTGGAATCGCGTAGCTGAATGCAATAAACCTGTTATCGCCGCTGTGAATGGATACGCTGTAAGTTGCAGAGTCTAATCTAGATTTTGAAGCTGAACCTTATTATTATTGTTGTTTTAGTTGGGAGGTGGATGTGAGTTGGCGATGATGTGCGATATCATCTATGCAGGCGAGACCGCTAAGTTTGGGCAGCCGGAAATCCTCATCGGGACGATTCCAGGCGCCGGAGGCACTCAACGCTTGCCCAGATACGTGGGCAAGTCGAAAGCCATGGAGATCGTGCTCACCGGCAACCAGATCAACGCCACAGAAGCAGAGAAGATGGGTCTGGTCAGCAAAGTGTTCCCGGTGGCCGAGTTGGTGAAAGAAGCCGTGAAACTGGGAGAGAAAATTGCGGCGAACTCTCCGCTGATCGTGAGCATGGCGAAGGAGGCTGTTAACAGCGCTTACGAGACGACGCTGAGGGAGGGTTTGCACTTCGAGAAGAGATCTTTCCACGGAACCTTCGCGACGCAGGATCGCAAGGAGGGTATGACCGCCTTCATCGAGAAACGTCCGCCAAACTTCACCAGCGAATGATAACGGCAAAAACTGATGATTATAAATTGACCATAAAGAAAATGTCTTGAATTCGCACTTTGTACGATTAAATTTTGTATAAAAAAAATCGCTTTTTTGAAGTCACAAATCTTGACTAACCAAAAATCTTGATAAATGAGAGCTTTTACGTTTAAAAAGATCAGGACAGATGAACTTTATAGCAAATACTAAATCTAGATGAACATATAGTTACTAGTCATATAATCAATATTGGTTTTTCGTGGGAGTCTAAACTAAATTAGTCTAGTACTCAAGACTTCGTGGATGAACGTAGAAATGATATAATAGGCAAGATGAACATGAACTTACGTTTCGTATTTAAGACGCGTTGATCTAGATGTACCATAGATTGTAGATATGGTGGTGACTACTTGTACTGCGACGTTCATAGATCTATTGTACCCCACCCTCTTAATTTGTATATTTACCCATTTAGAGCGCCTCCTAGTCCTTATTCCATTAGGATTTTCAGGATCTGTGAGGGATTCAAAGACTGCAACTCCTCTGCGTTCAAGCAGTGGGCCCCAAGGTGGGTCCCTGTCTCTTGCGGAGCAGTGCTCCGCAGTCTTTGAGCAGATGTATTTGAGTGTCCTCTGCTGAACCACAGAATCTGCATCTGTCATCTTCCTCTAGTCCTATGGTCTTGAGGTGTTTCCTAAGTGTGCAGTGTCCCGTCAGGACTCCTGTCAGAATTCCAAGCTTGTTAATGTTTAGTTTTAGGCAAGCTTTTGTTCTTTTCTGGATAAAAGATCCTAGCATTACTTTTTCTTGATTGTCTCAACACTGGAAGTTGTTTCCAGGTTTTCAACTATTTTTATCTTATTTTTTCATCTAAACTTTTGTGGATGGTGTTTACACTCATACCGCAAAAGGGTCCCGGACATATAAATGGATTAATGGATCCCTTGTTTGCTAGGTGATCGGCTTCTTCGTTTCCGTCTATACCAGTGTGCCCTGTTACCCAGTATAGCGTTACTTTATTTTCTCTGCCAAGCTTGTTTAGCTTTCCCACACAGTCCAATACCAGTTTGGATCTGATGGAGTATCAGCTAATGGCCTTGATGGGTGCTTGGCTGTCTGACAGGATAGCAAATTCGTTTTTTGCGATAATTCCTGTCGAGGTTAAATTGTGCACATCTTTCGATTGCGTGTAGCTCTGCTTGGAAGATAGTTGGGGATGTTCCCATGGGTTCGAAGTATCTGGTGCGAGGTCCAAACACTCCTGCACTAGTACCTTACTTTGTCTTCAAACCATCTATATACCACGTGATAGCATTTTACTCTGTGTGGTATGCTAAGGATTCGTCGCTCCAATCGGCTTTACTACTACACATTGCTGTGTAGTTTTTCTCGAAATGGCATTTGCATACCATATCGTCTTTTGGTGCTTCCAGCCAGGGGATCTTGGCAGCGAGGCGATTCCGGTGTCTGCACCCGATTATTTTACCTCTGCCTATTCCTTTCTAGCTGAACCTTAAAATCGCCGATCTGGCCATTATCATGATCCATAGCAGGATTGTGGGGTTACAACCCCATGTTTTCCCTGCCAGATTTCTGCACACCATTAGATCGCGTTTGGCTTTAGCTACCGCTGCTTCAGCGTGTCTATTCCATAGGTTGATCTAAATAGTAGGCTCAAAACTTTTAGCTAGACTAAAAATAAAAGATTAGAGTAGTCCGAGATAAACTACGCTTGTTAAGAATGTATGGCCATCGTTTAGTGGACAAAACTAGATTTTAATTGATATTACTAGATTATATAGAAACATAAAAATGTTGTCAATATTTTAAGAGTAGACACAGATAATGAATTAAATCGAGGTTAAAGTAAGTTTAGTATTAACAAGTCGTGTCATAAATATTAATATTCAATGAAAAATGTATGCAGTCTACATGCTAATATCGTAAACTTTTGTTAATTTAAACTAACCATTGATGGTGCCATCTACAAACTGAACATGACCTAACTACGAGATTGAACGAGTTCCTTTTGGAAGAGGGCGATAACGGTTAACCCAGTAATCGACAAAGTTGAATTTTGTTGAATAGAAATCTGTAAAACGGTCAGACCAGACCAGAGACCAGACCACTGAAATATATTCTTCTATAAGTTAGTATATATTTCAGTGGACCAGACAAAAGACAAGATCAGGCAAGACCAGACCAGGGCAGAAAAGACGAGACACGACCAGAAAAGACCAGACAAGATCAGACAAGATCAGACAAAGCCAAACAAGACCAGGATAAGACAAGACCAAACAAGACAAAATCTGACAAGACCTGACCCAGGACCAATGCCGAAATTAACTTACAAGTTAATTTTGGTCAAACAAATCCTTGAAACAATCTTATATGAACCTTGAAAGAAGTCTACTAAGAACGTTTAGTCTGCCATGTGTTTAAAATGAGAATGTAATAGAGTTGTCTGAATGGTCTAAATGGTTTTTATATGCAAAAATAAAAGAAATTGGAGATGAAACTTTGATTGGTTTTGAAAGACGGTTGTTTTTATGCTAAAGTTTTGCCAATAATCGAAACACATTTGGTGCTCTTTTTTTCTTTTTTGTTCGATCTTGGCCGTTTAGGAACCGCCTTAAACAAATATTGTTCAATGTACATTTTTCCTATTGCGTTCATCCTCTTTTCTCGCTTGCGAATATATCTTCATTCTCTCTCTTTGCTGCTCCCTTCTGGCTTCTGCCCACCCTGTTCCTCCAGTTTTCCTCTTCCTCGCCTTAAATCCTTTAAAATGGAGAATTTTATCTCTCATCAAGTCTCTGTTATGTCTTCTGCTCCAATACCCAAATCCACTAAGTCTGCCTTGACTTCTTCGAACCATGTAATTTGGGTTCCGGGGTTTTTGTCAAAAAACATTAATATTTTCTTTGTCAGCCTTTCATCATTCATTCTTTTCAGATGGGTATAGAAGCTTACCCTTTGTTGAGTCGCGGTGGGTGTTGTCTTCGTTCGCGTGAACAAACCTACGGCGGTTAATTTAGGGTTGCCAAATAGATTTGATCGGCTCTGAAAATTATATGTTTGGGCAAATGAAACTTGGACGCCTCGATAAACATGTATTTATTTATTTGTCTCTATTTTAAACACTTGTGACGATGTGCTTGTCGGAGTTTGGAATCTTCTAGATGTGTTTGTGGTAAGAAGGTTACAATTGAACTGGGTGTGATTAGATATTGTTACAAACAGGCAATCTAAATCCCACCTCCCATTTGCCTGCCCCCACTGAACCAAGAAGAATTCCAAACTGAAGTGCACGTAGTAATTTCTGGGTAATCTTAAAACTACACAAAATTTAAATACTTATTCCATATACAATCTTAAACATAAACATTGCATTATATTTCCAGCTGTTTACGACCACCAGGCATCCAAAAACCATTAGCGATCGTAAATATCCGCCTAAGCGTATTTACAAAGGATTAGTGATTAAAAATGGTCTTTCAGATGCGTAGTGGCCACAAACAGCTCCAAACACGTTCAACAAATACTCACTACCCTGCCGACCAGATGTTGGTAATCTACGGGTCGGTTTAGATAATATTGATGTAATTATTATTTATCTACTTTTAAAAATACACTAAACAAGAAAATAGTTTTAAAACGAATATAAAAATAAAATAACATTGTTGGATCTTAACACCCTTCTTTTCCTCATAGTATCTCCCACTTTCTCAATTTTATCATACACTTCTCTATTACTTCTAAGCTTTCAAGTCCCATTTTCAAATCTCGGTCCAAGCACTCTTCTTATGATTTTTCGCTCCTTCTTTGTTATAGCTTCCATTTCTTTGTTAGTGTCCATCGCCAACTTTCAGATGCATATAGATATTCTGGCTTAATCACTGTGTTATAATTGTCTGATTTTAGCATTAATGGATACTGACTTGATACTATTGTATACATTCTTTGTTAGCTGGAATGCCATTTCAATTTTTCTTACTCTTGTTTTATTTCCTTCTTTGTCTAAAGCATAGGGCTGGATGATTTCCCCTAAGTACTATTTGAATTTAGAAACTTTCTTTATTTGGCCATACTTTGTAATCATATTGTTCGGTGCCTCTCTGACATTGGTTAAGTACTCTGTCTTTTCAAAAGAGATTTCAGTACTGTTTTTTCTGCCGTTTCTTTCAGAATATTGATCTGTTTGGTTGCTTCTTCCAAACTTTCAGCCATAGGCAATCCACTTCTAATCCATCCTTTATTCTTCCTAATCTGATTTTTTGAATTCCTTCTTCAATCGTTTTTTTTTTCTTCACTCTCTGATAGCTTTTTCTAACACACAGTTGAATAGCAGAGGTAACAGCCTTTCATCATTCATTCTTTTCAGATGGAAATAGAAGCTTACCCTTCTTTTCCTCATAGTATCTCTCACTTTCCCAATTGTTTCATACACTTCTCTATTACTTCTAAGCTTCCAAGTCCCATTTTCAAATCTCGGTCCAAGCACTCTTCTTATGATTTTTCGCTCCTTCTTTGTTATAGCTTCCATTTCTTTGTTAGTGTCCATCGCCAACATTAAGATGCATATAGACATTCTGGCTTAATCACTGTGTTATAATTGTCTGATTTTAGCATTAATGGATACTGACTTGATACTGTTGTATACATTCTTTGTTAGCTGGAATGCCATTTCAATTTTTCTTACTCTTGTTTTATTTCCTTCTTTGTCTAAAGCAGTGGGCTGTATGGTTTCCCCTAAGTACTATTTGAATTTAGAAACTTTCTTTATTTGGCCATACTTTGTAATCATATTGTTCGGTGCCTCTCTGACATTGGTTAAGTACTCTGTCTTTTCAAAAGAGATTTCAGTCCTGTCTTTTCTGCCGTTTCTTTCAGAATATTGATCTGTTTGGTTGCTTCTTCCAAACTTTCAGCCATAGGCAATCCACTTCTAATCCATCCTTTATTCTTCCTAATCTGATTTTTTGTATTCCTTCTTCAGTCGTTTTTTTTTCTTTACTCTCTGATAGCTTTTTCTAACACACTGTTGAATAGGAGAGGTAACAACACATTTACTTGACTTAATCCTGTTCTGATTTTGAAAGGTCTTGACACATCGCCACGGAATTTTGCTTTTGAGTAGGTATCATTAAGTGTTTCTATGACGATTGCGACTGTTTTATTGCCTGCTCCGAACTCTCTGAGGATGTTAAATAACGTTGTTCTGCCAACGGAGTCAAACGCTTTCTTGAAGTCAACAAACGTAATAAAGATTTCTTTCTCTCTTAATCGTCTACATTTAATAATTAACTTCAAGTTTAAGATTTTCTCCGCACAAGATCTTCTCTTCCTAAAGCCCGCTTTAGGAATTTCTTTGAATTTCTTTGCCAAGTTGTACTTCCAATCTGTTTTGTAGGGCTTTGGATATGATTTTATACGTTACCGGAAGTAAAGATATCTCTCTGTAGTTGTTTGTATCGGTTTTGTCCCCTTTCTTGAAGATGGGGTGGATTAGTGCAGTTTTCTATTCTTCAGGTATACGTTCAGTTCTCCAAATTTCATTGATTATTCTCAGTAGTTTTTCTTGAGTTGTATTATCCACATTTTTCCACATTTCTGCAATTATCATGTCTTCCCCCATTACTTTATTGTTTTTAAGGTTTTTATTTATTTCTCTGGTTTCTATGATGGATGGGGTTTCAGAGTTACTGTTTACAGTATTTGGGGTATAAGCTGGGACTTCTTCGATTGGTTCCTGACAGTTGAGCAGTTGTTCAAAGAATATTGCCAGTATTTCACAATTTTCTTCATTATTCATTGCCAATTTTCCACTGGTATCTTTAAAGTATAGATTTGGTGCTACATATTTTTGAAATTTCTGTTTGAATGTACTTTAAAAGGATCTAGTATTCTTCTTCTTGTGGTGCCCTATCCGTTGCGGACGTTGGCGATTAACATGGCGATTAACTTCGCTGCACACCGAAACAATTCTACTGAAGTGAGTACGTACCATTCACGCAGATTATGCTGCTCTATTGCTGTCTGTTTTGCCCTGTAAGATGAGTTTCAGGATACGATACTTCTCATGACGCATTATATTCCATTTTACTTATTCCATTTTACGTTTAACAGTGAATGAGATTTCTCTCTGTTTGCCGACTCTGCGGAAAACCTCCTCTTTGGTGTTGAGATCGGTCCACGATATTCGTAAAATGCGACGGTATACCCATATTCCGAAGGCCTACAGTTTCTTCATCATTCGGTTTGTCGTTATGCATGCCTCTACCCCATATAAAAGAATTGGAAATATGTAGCACTTCGGTAATTTGATTTTAGTCTTCAAAGATATATCTTTGCTCATAAATGATGACTTCATGTTGTTAAACGCTGTTCTCGCTTTTTAAATTCTTAATCTTATTTCTATAGACTGGTCCCATTGAGAGTTTACTAATGATCCAAGATAGCAAGGTTTCTCGACCTGCTCAACTGGTTCGGTGTTAAGTATCCGCTGTACTGCTTGATGTTGTCGTTTACTCATAACCATCCATTTGGTTTTTTAAACATCGAGCTTCAAACCGTACTGTTCACTGATGGCTTGGATCTTTATCAGTAGATGTTGAAGTTCTTCGATATTGATTGCAGTATCGTCAGCATAACGAATGTTGTTGATGGGTTCTCCATTTAGTTTTATGCCCACATCAGCGTCGCGTAATGTTTTCCTGAAGATTTGCTCTGTATATCTCTTGAACAGGAGAGGATTCCAGTATGCGAAATCGTCAATTATAACTATACCGTTTCAAATCACTTCAAATTAAAGGATATTACTCCAGTAACATCGGACCCCTGAACAGGAGAGGAGATAGACACATACCTGGCGTACACCTTTCTTTATTTCTACCTTTTCAGAGAAGCATTTACATAATTTCACACTCGCAGTTTGTCCCCAGTAGAGGTTTGCTATCATTCTGATATCTTTACTGTCGAGACCTACCTTTTTTAGTATGGATATGAGAAGTTCGTGGTAGACTATCGAAGGCCTTTGCAAAGTCAATGAAGCAGATGTAGACAGACATCTTTATTTGTGTTCCTTCAGCGTTGGATTAAAACTTGGAAGGCAAATCTGGCGTCTGTTGTGCCAAGTGCATTACGAAAACCGAACTGTGAATCATCAACCTCTGAGTCGCATTTTTGCTTAGATTCTGGTCTGTATCACTTTTGTAAAGATCTTAGTTAAGCGTATTAGTCGATGCTGGTCGCAGGTTTTTGCATTTTGTTTCTTTGGTTTGGCGATAAATGTCGAGTGCTTCCAATCATTAGGTGCACCGCACGGACTAGCCGCGGAGGATCTTACCGGGGCATTCGTGAACAGGGTTGTTGACGCGTGCATGGCTGGCGTCCCTCAAAGACGTCTGTCCTCACGGGGGCGGAAGCCGGTTTATTGGTGGACGCCTGAAGTGGCGCAAGCGAGACGCGTGGCGGTGGCGTCTAGGCGTCAACTTCAGAGGGCGCGGCGCAGAGGGGAGCCGTGTGAGGCTGCGGAGGAACGGGCGAAACAGGACCGTGGTAGTTTTCGACGAGCGATTGCGCGGAGCAAATCCCAGCGGTTGCAGGAACTCTGCCTTCTGGTCGACCGCGATCCGTGGGGCTTGCCATACCGCATAGTCACCGGTCGGTTCCGGCACCGAGGGAAGGGTCCTGACGCGTGCGTGTTGGGGGGAACCGAAGCCGTGGTTGAGCACCTTTTCCCCGCTACGGCGAGGGGAGTGGGACGCGCTGTCGTGGGGCGGTACGTTACGGTGGACTCCTTCACCGTGGATGAAGTCCGCAGAGCGGTAGCCTCACTACCCGTGAAAAAGGCACCCGGCCCAGACGGGCTGCCTAACGAGCTGTTCCGGCTGGCAGCAGGGGGGGACCTCGAAGGACTTGCCGACGTCTGCAACAGATGTCTGGAAGAGGGAGTGTTTCTCAGGTGTTGGAAAAAGGCCATTTTGGCCCTTATTCCAAAGCCGGGTAAGGATCCCTCGACGCCTGGTGTGTACAGACCGATCTGTTTGCTGGACGGTGGGGCAAAAGTTCTGGAAAGGTTGCTCCTATGGCGGTTACAAGTCGTTATAGAGCAAGGGGGCGGACTCGCTCCGGAACAGTTCGGCTTCCGTAAAGGGGTTGGGACGGAGGATGCCATTCGGGCTGTCCTTCGTGTCGCGAAGGGGGCCAACAGCGGACGGTACTGTACCAGGGGGCATTGTGTGGTCGTCAGCTTTGACGTCGCCAATGCCTTCAACACGGTACAATGGTGGTTCGTTATCGAGGCCCTAGCCGGTTGGAAACTACCGGAGACGTTGCTGAGGCTTACTGCCGATTACCTGCGCGACAGAACCATCAGGTACCGCGAGGGGTAGGACTGGCGTGAGCGGGGGTTGTCTGCCGGGGTTCCGCAGGGGTCGGTTTTAGGACCATTCTTGTGGAATGTCGCCTATGGCGGCCTTCTGCGGACGCTGAGATGGTTACTGCCCATAGGGGTGGGTATTGTGGCTTAAGCAGACGACCTTGGACTCGTCTTCACAGACAGGTGCTGAGATATACTGCGTCTCATGGTCACGCGCGCGAGGGAACTCGTTCGGGAGTGGATGGAGACGGCGGGCCTTCAGCTCGATTCGGTACCTCGGTGTGATCCTCCAGGCGGGTCAGTGGGATTACATGTGTGCCATTCCGCCGGCAACGCGGCACGCGCGTCACAACAGGTGGCGCGTCTCATGCCACCGGGCCTGGTGAGGGTAGGAGAAGGCTTATGGCCAGTGTGGCCACTAGCAGACTCCTATACGCGGTACCGGTGTGGGCAACGGCGGTGAGGGGTAACGCTCGTAACAGGGAGCGTTTGCGACGGGCACTGCGCGCGGTGGCCATCAGGGTCGCCCGGGCTTACCGCACTGTTAGCAGTGATGCCGTGGAGGTCATATCGCGGATTCCTCCCGCGGACCTCCTTGTTATGGAGCGCGCGTCGGTGAGGGACGCAAGAACTTCTGGTGGGAACCGCGGGGAGGCAAGGAGAGCTGCTCGGGAGCAACTACTTGCCTGCTGGCAGGAGAGATGGTCACGTGGCGGAAACGGCGCGTGGACTCGTCGTCTCATCCCTGATTTAATTCGGTGGATGGGGCGAGGGCTGGACGAGGTGGGTTCGTACTTTCTCACCCAGCTTCTTACCGGACACGGGTCCTTCCGAGCGTATCTCCATAGGATTGGGAAAGCCCCAGACGACAGGTGCATATCCTGTGGAGAGGGCGTGCGCGACGACGCGGAGCACACTCTCTTGACGTGTCCGCGTTGAGAGAAGGAGCTACAGGCCCTGGCGTCGGTCCTGGAACGGGAATTCACGGTCGAAGCCGTGGCGGGTGGCCTCGCCGGCGAGGTGGGGCGGGGCGTGTGGGTGGCCTTAAGCCGATTCGCGGCTACAGTCATGCGGGCTAAGGAGTTGCGTGGGTGGGAACAAGGGCGGTAGGGTTTTTCTTGCTTTTTTGTTTTTATTTTTTGTTTCTGTTTTTGTTTTTTATTACTTTTGTTGTAATTTTTGCAAATTGTAAATGCTATTGTATAGCATATTTTACTTTCGTGTAAATCATGTTGTATTTTTATTCGAACGGTGGACAGAGGCAGTAATGCCATCGCTGGCGGTCCCTCTGTCCTTCCGTTTCAGTGGAGTCACATAAAAAAAAATCCAATCATCAGGTATCACGTCTGTATCGTAGATTTCGTTGAATTGCTTCGTTAGCATATCGAGGAAGCTCGGAGTTGTCTCGCACATAATTTTAAAGATCTCAACGTGAACTAGTATTGTTTTTCTTAAAATCCCCTTCCATTTGTGTGAGTTGGTTGTTTTCACATAGTCTTTACTTACTGATCTAATGAGTTTTACTGTAGAAAAACTTTGCTGTTTGAACTCCAAGTAGTCCTTATCACTTTTTGGTTGAGTGCCATTTCTTCCATGCCTTCATTCTTTGCACTATTGCTTCTTCACATTTCTCGTCCCACAATTCGGGTTTCTTTGTCTTTTTCATTTTTGCGACTTCTTAAGCCGATCTAATCATTCCTTCTTAAATATCTTCCCATTTATACTTACTTATAACTATGTTTTGACAAATTTCTCTTTCAAAACGTTTGTGTCTATCTTTTGAGTTTTTCTTTTTCGTAATTGTTTCTTTCTTTGTGGTATGAGATTCGATATGATTTTCGAAGTATTGGTCAGTTACAATGTTTGCCTTTGCTCTCACATTCTTCTTCTTCTTGTTTCGAATAGGCCGAATTTGGACCACGATTGTTCAACTGTTGGGCTTCGATCTTTGCCCAGTATTGTCGAATTTTCTGCCGGTGTAACTTCTTTCTCTTTTCTGTCCTAGGGGCACCTTTCCATCGGGGTTTTTCCTGAAATCCACGGACTTCCTTCAGGGTGCTTCTCACAGACTGTCTGCTTTGGAGATTTGTTATTCCAAGTTCTTTAATAACCTTCTCGGTTTCTGTCAACCGAGTGGTACGAACCTTCTTGTTTTGCCAGAAGGTGAACAGATGGTTGGTTAGTCGGTTTGGAGTCAATCCTGCAACGTGGCTATAGAAAGCTACCTTTTTTTCCTTGCACAGTCAGAGAGCCTCTCAATATGTTCGTAATGCTCAGAGTTATGTCGCATCCGGAATTCCAAATCCTTGACTGGGCCTACGATCTTCTTGAGCATTCTCCTATCTCTGACTTCCAATTTCTCTACCAGACATCTTCGGTTCAAGGAAAGACACTCCATGGCATACAGGGCTTCTGGTCGTAAGACTGATGTGTAGTGCTTAAGTTTCAGGTTGCGTGACAGGCATTTCTTGTTGTATGTGTTCTTAGTCAATCTGACTCTCATGGATAATGACTCTTTCTGATAAGTTGGGTTCGATCCATTCGCCGAGATACTGAAATTTCTCAGTACTCTTGATATTTTCCTGCTCTAGTACCATCTATCTGTTTTCATATCAAGAATTCTGTTTTCTTCATCGACACTTGAAGACCCACTTTGGCAGTCTGTTTTCTGAGGCAATTTACCTGCATTGTTGCCATCTCAAGAGAATCAGCAATCTGTGCCATGTGCCATCTGCAAAGGCCAGGCAATCTACAACCAGACCATCGTTCTTACGTCCCAGGTAGATACCACTCTGAACACCAAATTGATCAGTTCCTTGCGCCATTCTCTCATTACCTTTTCAAGGACATAGTTCGTGGTCTAGAGATTCCCAATACGTATCCATTTTCTGGGGGTGTTCATATTATCATTGTTGATGGGTGCGTGACAATTAATAAGAGTATAGGTTTTATGTAGACTGCGGAATGTGAAAAAAGATAAGCGTTCATTGGGTGATTGGAAGTCAGTTACTGAGTTTACGAAGTTACATTTAACAATGAAGCCTGTTTCCAGGTGAGGAAGGCCTCTTCCACATGGGTTCCAGCCTTTCTTCCCTTTAAATATCCTGTATCCTTCATAGTCCATTAAATCTCCACCCGCAAATCTAGTTTCGGGTAGTGCACAAATTTGGATTCTATATTTCTTCATAACTTCGGTGAGTAGTTTGCCGGGTTTCAAGAGTGATTTAATCTTTATTATTTAATTTTTTTTTTTTGGTTTAGAGGATTTTGAATTTCTTGAACGACATGGTGTTTCAGGTTCTCCAGAATCCTTAGGCCTGATTTACCTCCTGGAGTATTTCCATTCAGAGAAATTCACATTATGCCTAGTTGTTTGAAATTCAGGGGGAAATGGCTTTTGGGGCCATTTCGAGGTTAAAACTGGGATTGTAAGTTATTTTCATGTTTAATGAAAACCTTTATTCAGCCTTTGCAAGTTTGTGTGTAATTGCTGGTAAATTGGGGTTAATTAAAGTGGTTAATTTACGTGGGTGGACGACACACGATTCTCTCCGTTACAATTACACTCCAGCTCGTCTTATACTCTCATTTATATACACTATTATATTCTCATAGCTTTACACTTAATACACAGAAAACTTCAAGATATTAAATGATCTTACGAACTCGATAGTTTTCTGGTCAATCAAACTATAGATATGCTTGAATACTTAACTTGTATCTTGTGTAATGAACTAGTTAGAGTTTAGCAAAAATACAGATAAATAAATCATTCAGAAGTTGTCGAAGACTAGAATAGTCTATCTCTATTATTTAAGTTTTCTATGTCCTTACAAACTCATTAGTTTATGCTAGTTGGCAAACTTTGTGTATTTATGTAGATTTCTCCAGAATTATAATTGCCCATTTTTAACCAAACAATTTAATTTCATTTTATCATGGAAACGTCAGGTGCACTTTCTTTCTAGCAGTTAGTGCGCGTACGGAGAAAGTAAGTTAAACTATTCGGCTTTGCGCCGATTACAACTGATGTAATCACCGTTCGTTCCTCCTTTCATATCCACACAAAATTTAAACAATAAATAGTTTCATATTTAAACAGAATAATACATTGTATATAGGGTTTTCTACCCGGGTACCCGGATCCGGGTATACCCGGGTATATGAAATTTTTAGAACCCGGGTACTATTTCATTGTTAGACCCGGGTACCCGGGTACCCACTTTGATCAAAGAATTCATCACAATTCTCGGAAAATTATTACTAAGTAGCGCCTCAAAAACAGCAAATTTCCACTACAAACAAATAAAATAAATCTAAAGAAGGCGTTGAGTTTTTTACAAAAATGCAATAAACTTGAGGTTACGTTTGGTTATGTAGCTATGTTTTAAGTTGATTATACGTAACTTATGTTAAGTTGAATTATTTCAAAATTGTTTATTCTTAGAACAAATTTAGATTATTAAGTTATATTTTTTTATTTTATAACATAACAAAAAGTTTTTGTTAAAAAGTATTTTTAGTTCTTAATCAGTTTATGAAAACAAGACTGTTTAACTAGTTCTTGATTAACCAGTTCTCTTCTTCTTGTTGCCGTTACGGTCCGTTTAGATCTTTGGCTTTCTTCTCAATGAGGGTTGCCCACCTACTTCGGTTTCTTACAGAAACTCTCCTATTTGCCACCCCGATAAGTGTCTTGTATATTCTTACCTTGGTTCTGCGCGACATGTCTTCGCTGCTAAGTATTGGGTGTAGACCGAATCCACTCCCTGAAATATTGCAATGTATTCGCAATCATCCTAATTTTTTTGGTATTTCGAGGTACTCGAAGAAATTACTAGCGTAATACGTAATGATATCACTTAATTATGCTAATTATTTGCTAATGTGAAGTACTGGGAGAAATCACAAGCGTAATAATGTCAGCTAATTGTTGAAATGCTCAGATACTGCAGTCTCGTAAAGGTAGGAAAGTACTGTCTCGTAAAGGAAGGAAATTTGAAATAATTACATTTTAAATAATGTGATCTAATTCCTTTTAAGCGCTGAATTGTATCTGATGAGAGTCTGCCAGATTTAGTACTGAACAAACAACATTAGGTTGATTTTCTTACTGTCAGAACTTTTTCTTTTATATTTAGAAACGGATTGCATTCTCCAGTTTTTTCGGAAAAATATTTTAAATCGAATTCAGTTAGATTTTTAAAAATATCTATTTCTTCGCGAATATCTCCCAGATCTTCAGGATTGATATTTGCAACTTCATGCGTATCTTCTGTTTCTTATGAAGTATCAACTTCTTCGTCTGCAGCATAAAAATTCTGCGAGGAGGTACGCAAATCAACTTTTACTAGTGATAACATGCATTCCTGTTCTTCATATATCATTCCTAACTCCTGCGCATCTGCAACTGCACTTTGTTTAGCTTCATCTAAGATAGATTAATTTTGTTTGTAGACTAATGAATTTCTGTTACTTCATTTTTTTCCATCTTTACATTTTGTTCCCTTGGAAAAATGAACTGATCACATAAAAAATTAACTTTTTTTTTTTTTATTAACCTGAATTAACCTGAATCGGAAATGTCATTTATGCGCTGTATTGGTATGGTTCTGTTCAATATATCTAATAAATCGAAGTTTACAATTGCTATTAAACAACCACGGCAAAAATAATTTTCAAGAATCTTTCAGCTGCGACAATTGTCTATCATGAGTTTCATAGCGTGAGCGTTTATTTCAATGCATGTATATGTATTTAAAGTGAACCATGACCAGGCGCATGATCAGCTCATGCGGGTGTAGTTGGGATGTAATATGGTCATAATTCGAACATAATGTGAACGTAATTCAAGGAATGCAAGAATAATTCAAGGAATGCAATAGTACTTTGTGTAATGTGGTGTAATACTTACGTACTGCTAAGGAATGCAAAGTAATGCGCGGTAATGCATCTAAGTATTAACATGTATTGTAAGAGTGGATAACCCCTCGGGGGACGTAATATGGCCGTAATGCGTATATAATGTGAACGTAATTCAGGGAATGCAAGAGTAATTCAAGGAATTCTAGAGTACTTTGTGTAATGTGGTGTAATACATAAGTACTGCTAACGAATGCAAAGTAATGTGCGGTAATGCATCTAAATATCAACATGTATTGCAAGAGTGGATGGCCCCTCAGTGTAGACTATACAGGTAACGATTCCTTAGTTGTATGCGGGTTGTGACTTATTTGGATATTTTGTATTTTTAGTTCTTAATCAGTTTATGAAAACCAGACTGTTTAATTGTTGTGTAATTTTCAACTGTGTCGGAGAAGAAAGTTTATTTAAATAAACATAATAATACGAAAAATAGCTTGAATATAATTAATATTTAACCTGTTCGCTAATCTACACAATTAAGTCTTACTAGGACTTAGACAAATGTCATATTGAAACAACTACTTCCCTGGCTAATACGTCTCAGGACATTGAATTATACAATAGACACTTGTATGCTACTGCTAGTACTACTAGTTAAGTAACATTTAAGATCATTTCTTTCTACATAAATTATGTGACTAGCCATCTGCAGACGCGTTTCGAGATTTATCTCTCATCAGTGCAACTTGCTATTATTTAAACAATTAAAAAATGATTAGTAGTAGCATACAAGTGTCTATTCTGTAATTCAATGTCCTTCGTGGTATTAGCCAGGGAAGTAGTTGTTTCAATATGACATTTGTCTAAGTCCTAGTAAGACTTAATTTTGTAGATTAACGAAGAGGTTGAATATTAATTATATTCAAGCTATTTTTCGTATTATTATGTTTATTTAAATTTAACTACAACTAGTGAGGTCCGCTCAATTTATAATTTTAAAGTTTATTTAGTTATATTTTTGTTATTTTATTAATTTATTGTAGTAAAAAGTCATTTTAGTTCTTAATTAGTTCATGAGAACAAGACTATTTAACTATGTGACTGATTGTACTATAAGTTAAGGAAACTTATTGACATACTCTTTTATAATAAAATAAAACATTGTTATGAGAAAATTGTTTCTTTTTCTTCAAAAATTGAAAATACCCGGGTACCCAGGTATACCCGGGTAGATGAAAAAATAATACCCGATACCCGGGTATTAAAAAAAGTCGGGTACGCGAAAACCCTAATTGTATACGCGTTCATTACATCTTATCGTTAGTAAGATTCTATATAGACTGCTCTGTGTATGCATTACATTACATTACATTACAGTACATTCTATATAAACTGCTCTGTGTATGCATTACATTACATTACAGTACATTCTATATAGACTGCTCTGTGTATGCCAAACGATTAAACTAGTTTATAATTAAACATTCTTAAAAGATATAATCTTGTCTCTCTAGACCAGTGGTGCGCTAACTATTTTCATTTGCGACCCAACATTTTCTGTAAAATTTTATCGCGACCCCTGGGGATAGAAGTAATGTGAAAATTGTACTTCCCAAACAGTTGTACCAACATCTCCACAACAAAAGCTTAAACAAAGCCCCAAATTAGTTTTTGAGAAAATTAAGTTCGAAAATATCAATGTTTACAAATTTTATTTTCAAGGTGGAATTTACAAAAACTGCAATATTTGCTGAAATAAATATTAAAATATTGGGAAAATTTGCTAAATATTCCGAAATAGTTCTACCCACATCTCCACAAAATTTGAATCAAATCCCTAAATTAGATTTTGAGAAAATTAAATTTAAAAATTGCAATGTTTACAAATTTGATTTTCACAGTGGAATTTGCAAAAAACTGCAATATTTGCTGAAATAAATATTCAAATAATGGGAAAATTTGCTAAATATTCCGGAACAGTTCTACCAACATCTGCCGAAAATTTGAAACAAATTTTCAAACTTCATTTTCTCAAAAACTAATTTGCGGTAGTTTTTGAGAAAATGAAGTTTGAAAATTTCAATGTTTACAAATTTGATTTTCAAGGTGGATTTAAAAAAAACTGCAATATTTGCTAAAATTAATATTCAAATAATGGAAAAATTTGCTAAATATTCCGGAACAGCTCTGCCAACATCTGCACAAAATTTGAAATAAATCCCTAAATTAGTTTTTGAGAAAATTAAATTTGAAAATTGCAATGTTTACAAATTTGATTTTGAAGGTGGAACTTACAAGAAGCTGCAATATTTGCTGAAATAAGTATTCAAATATTGGGCAAATTTGCTAAATATTCCGGAACAGTTCTACCAACATTTGCACAAAATTTGAGTTTTTGAGAAAATTAAGTTTGAAAATTTCAATGTTTACAAATTTGATTTTCAAGGTGGAATTTACAAAATACCGAAATATTTGCTGAAATAAATATTAAAATATTGGGAAAATTTGCAAAATTTTCCGGAACAGTTCCACCAACATCTGCACAAAATTTATAACAAATCCCCAGAGTAGTTTTCGAGAAAATGAAGTTTGAAAATTTGAACGTTTACAAATATGATTTTCAAGGTGGAATTTACAAAAAACTGCAATATTTGCTGAAATAATTATTTATATATTGGGAAAATTTGCTAAATATTCCGGAACGGTTCTACCAACATCTCCAAACAATTTAAAACAAATCCCAAAATTAGTATTTGAGAAAATATCAATGTTTTTTTAATCTCTTTATATTTTCATTTCACTATTTACTGTTACCCAATTCTTAGACACGAAATGTCTTACATTTTTTATGAATTCGACGAGCCAAACAGATTCTCTGAATGGTTTGCGCCCCTCTGATCTAGACAATAATAATCTTGTTTAACCATTCAATAATATTCTTGTCTATCTAAACAGTAATAATCTTGTCAATCTAGACAATAATAGTCTTGTCTATCTAAACAATAATAATCTATCTACACTAACTTATGAATTATAGACCGTCAAAGTCAAATAACAAGATTTGGTCTAATCGCTAAAATGTGTTTGTTATTTGTCTATTTTATCTAAACTATGTAGTCTAGACAAACCTAGTCTATATAAACCATATATTAAAGTTTAAAGTGTTTTTGTAACCCAATTTGAGCAGTGAAACTTCGTTAAACTTTTTTATTATGAAGTGTCGTCGAAGTGTCGGCGAAGTGTTGAAATTTGTGCCGTCCGACACTTCGTTTGTCTCGTAAACACTTCGTTGCACTTCGACACTTCATTTGCCTCGAGAACACATCGTTGCACTTCAAGGACATTTCGTTTGTGTCGGAAACACTTCGTTGCACTACGACGACACTTCATTTTCACCAGCGATAATTAGTGTGGTTTAAATCTTATGATTAAAAGAATATAGATTGAATTGATATAGCCTACATAAATCTACTATGTTAGTTTTAGAGATACATATAGTGACCAAAGAGATACTTTTTGGAGTCGTTCCACTAAATCTAAAATATTAGAAAAACTAGACGGAGTTAGACAACATAATTTACAGTTTTGGAATCGTAATACATTACTTAATGAGTTACTTTAGTTGGGGTTAGTCTAAGTAGATTAGTTTTCGAGTTAAAAACGCCTAATTACTAAAACATCTTGTGTTGTGAAAATAGTGAAGCAAGAGAGTGTTTGTTGTGATCACGTGGTGCGGTTGCGGAGGAGAGAGAGCGTGACGCAAACGCGCTCCACCGATTCCGTCTCAGTCATAATAAGTCGGTTCGGCGTGTGTAGTGTGCGTCGCGTAGACGGCTTAAGTCTAAATATATAAAGAAGGAAACCGAGGGAATTAGTGCGAGCGAGCGATTACAGAAGGTTTCGATTGTGGTGCGTGTGCGTGTGTTATGGGGCCACGATGTGGTCGTACTTTGAGCTGTTGGTGCTGGTGTTTGGTCAGGCGGGATTAAGTTTTTGCACGCAGGTCGTGTCCAGAGCCGCCGATAAAGGTAAACCGATTTTGCCGAACTAGATAGTTTGTGATGTGTTATTGAGATTAAGATTGAATGACGAAAGCAAAGGCAACGTTCTCTTTCTTTCTCCTACTTGTTTTTTCCGTGTTGACTAGGTGCTATGCAGTCAGCGCTCAAATATTTCTTTCTATTATTTCTGTTCTTTTCTCTTTTAAGTTTTCCAGTCGAAAAATCTGGTTTTTAAAACTGCTCGGTCTCACGCAGACCGTTTTTTCGTTTTAATCTCCTCTGGGTACAGATTTATTAGGTCACAAGAACATTTGTTTAAGTTTACTCAAAACAAAACTCTCTGAAAAACAGTTCAAAGATAACACTACAATCTACAAAGCATTGCTTGTACATCTTGTCTAGTTGGTCATTTAGATTAATCTAGTCTATCGAATTATCTCGATAAAATGTTATACATGTAGTTTAGACTATACTTTAAAGCTTAAACAAAAACTAAAGGAAATGGTGTAGATTAGATGAATCTAGACAGACTTCTTTAAAGTACAGGGAGTCAAAGCACAGATTTAATTTTTGAGTTTCATTTTGAATTTGCAGCAAGTTCACTAAAACCGTAATATTAAATTAACTTGGAATTAGACAATAGGAATTACAGGATCAAAATCATAAGATTTCTTAGATATTGCCTGTCTTGTGTGTCTAGTCTTGTCTGTGTAGTCTTGTCTATCTAGTCTTGTCTGTCTAGTTTTGTCTGTCTAGTCTTATCTGTCTAGTCTTGTCTGTCTAGTCTAGTCTGTTTAATCTTGTCTCTCTCCTCTGTCAACTTCGTCCAGCCTGTCAATTCTTGTCTGTCTAGTCTTGTCTGTCTGTTCTTGTCTGTTTAGTTTTGTCTGTCTAGTCTTGTCTGTCTATACATAATATGTGGGTAACGGGTAGTTTATAAACGACATGTAAATTACAGTCTCCCGGCTCGCCACAGCCGAGCTCGGCCCTCGGCCCTGGGCCGAGCTCGGCTGTGGCGAGCCGGGAGATTGTAATTTACACGTCGTTTATAAACTACCCGTTACCCACATATTACAAGTTTGAAAAATGGTTTAGTCTAGTCCGTCTAGTCTTGTTTGTCTAATCTTGTCTGTCTAGTCTTGTATGTCTAGTCTTGTCTGTCTAGTCTTGTCTGTTTAGTCTTGTCTGTTTAGTCTTGTCTGTCTAGTCTTGTCTGTCTAGTTTTGTCTGTCTAGTTTTGTCTGTCTAGTCTGGTCTGTCCAGTCTTGTATGACTTGTCTTGTTTATCTAAATCTTGTCTATCTAGTCTTGTCTGTCTAGTCTTGTATGTCTAGTCTTGTCTGTCTAATCTTGTCTGTCTAGCCTTGTCTGTCTAGTCTTGTCCGTCTCCTCTGTCTACTCTGTCTGTTCTTGTCTGTGTAGTCTTGTCTGTCTGATCTTGTCTGTCTAGTCTTGTATGTCTATACATAATATGTGGTTAGCGGGTAGTTTATAAACGACGTGTAAATTATAGTCTCCCGGCTCGCCTCAGCCGAGCTCGGCCCTGCCGAGCTCGGCTGTGGCGAGCCGGGAGACTGTAATTTACATGTCGTTTACAAACTACCCGTTACCCACATATTATGTATAGACAGACAAGACTAGACAGACAAAACTAAACAGACAAGAACAGACAGACAAGACTAGACAGACAAGAATTGACAGGCTGGACGAAGTTGACAGAGGAGACAGACAAGATTAAACAGACTAGACTGACAAGACTACAAATTACATCGTCTCAAGTTTGAAAAATGGTTTAGTCTTGTCTGTCTAGTCTTGTCTGTCTAGTCCTGTCTGTCTAGTCTTGTCTGTCTAGTCAAATCAAGTCAAACCAAAACCTAGAAAATCAAATCAAATTAAAAATCGCCCCAGAGCAAAACAAATCGGTCCTACTGACCGGAAGAAGGAAAATAAGACAAGTTCCTTTTCAAATAAAAAATCAAGCGATCATCACCAAAGATGCTGTCAAATACTTATCACACTTGCTGCCGCGAAGGCTCTCAAAACCTCAGCGGCCCTTGTTAAGCTTATGCCCCGACGCTTGTGGACCAAAAAGCATTAAAAGGAGACTGCTATGCTCGGTCGTTAACTTTGCCATGCTATCTGGCGCGCCAGCATGAGAGCGGGCAATGCAAAAATCAAATCTCCGACAAAAACTAGCCTCCATCCAAAGGAAAATAGCGTTACAAGTGCATATAGGACGGTCTCAGGTGATGCTGCCCTTCTGATTGAAGGTATAGATAGCGTCAATATCATGCCTTGTTGAAGAAAGAAGCAAGCTGTACAAGTGATGACGAAAGGAGGAAGCGGGCAAAGTCAGAAACGGCAAAAGTGCTGGTCCTAGTCAACTAAAGGGGAGTGGACACGACTCTTGATCCCAGAAGTAGATCCATGGATAACAAGAAAGCACGGGGAAGTAAATTACAACCTAACCTAAGCATTGAGCGGCCAAGGTTGTTTCAGACAGTACCTGTATAATATCAGGAGAGCGTCTACTGTGGGAGCACAGACTGTGTTAGTAGGGAAAGATAGTATGTTCTGGACCCTCCACCTCCTCTTCCGGTATAAAGGTGCTATTGGTTTTAAGACCTGATTAAAAGCTAATCAGCTGATTAAACCTGTAGCGTGGGACTACATAGACCTTACACCCTGTTTAGCCGGAAGTGGAGGTGGAGGGTCCAGAACATACTATCTTTCCCTGCTAGTGTTTCTCACACAATTTTTGAATGCCTCAGGTGGTTACTGGAGAGAGACAATTGGACTGCCAAAACGAAGGACTGCCCTTGTAAGCAAGAACAACGACAAATATAATGAATGCTAAGGATAGAATAAGACTGCAGAGCCACATAGACTATGACTGGACTTACTCAACCAGAAGTAAAATGACGAAAGGACTAACAGAAGGACACTTAGTGTGGACGGGAGAGGTAAGGCGAGAAAAAAATAAGGAAAATATCAATGAAATTCCACAGATAATGTCATCAAGTTTTTGCGAAAAGCTTGTCTGTCTAGTCTTGTCTGTCTAGTCACAAATTGCAAAAAAAGAAATATCACAAAATTTATTGCAAAAACACAACCCAATTAAAACATCAACTACTTGAAGAAGAGTGGGCTGAGGTCTTCATGACCAAGGATGATGAGATTGATAAATAGTGGAACATATTTATGAGGAAATTCCTAGTATTCTTCAGCAGCAGTTTTCCACAAATTAGAGCCAATACATGCTCGAAGAATGACAATATTTTCAAGGACCAAAGAATAGTTGAGATCAGAAAACAAATGAAAGTCCTGCAAAGATTGGCAAACTTCAATCAAAAACATAGGAAAGTCTCAACCGACTTAGAAGAAAATATGGTATTTTATTAAATAGTGACAAAAAAGCTAATTTGGAAAATGAAATCAAATATTCAGACAACAGAATGAAATCGACTTGGAATGTGGTGAAGAAATGTGTAAATCTGAAGCAAAAAGAAAAGGACGCAAGTTACATCACAGAACTGGAGCCAACTTTAACAGTGGCAAATAAGTTAAATACATTTTATGCCGATACGCCAGCCAGGTTATTGCAAAATATTCCCTACTTAGAATATAAAAATCAAATTATAAATAATTGTAATTCGATTTTCATAGAACTGGTGACTGGGAAAGTGATGTTTTAAATATTATACAGATGTTCAAAAACAAAAAAAGTGCGGGTTACGATGAGGTCCCCATGTCCGTTATAAAAAGTGTAATTAACGAAATTATAGAACCGTTAACTTATATAATTAATAACTCGTTAAAATTTGCAATTTTTCCAACACAGTTGAAACATTCCATTATCATCCCTGTTTATAAGAAAGGCGACAAAAAACTATTTGATAATTACCGACCGATTCACATTCTATCATCGTTTTCAAAAATCTTAAATATGCTATTAATGAGAAAATAATGGCTAATAAAACAATTGAGTTCTTAAATAAACATAAGCTATTCTTCAAGACTCAACATGGTTATATACGTGGAAGAAACATTAATACAGCGTGTTTTGATTTAATAAGCATTGTTTTCAAACACTTAGAAGCCCACCAAATACCATGTGGTGTCTTAATAGATTTATCCAAAGCTTACGACACGGTGGACCATGTCATTCTCATAGGAAAACTTGAGAAGTATGGAATCAGAGGAATAGTACTAGATTAGTTTAGATCATACTTAAAAGATCGCACTCAACAAGTGAAATTGACAACTGAAAACGTTTCCACGTTAGTCAGAAATAACTAGCACTAGAGTTGGGATACCGCAAGGGAGCATATTAGGACCATTACTGTTCACCATCTATTTAAATGATCTACCAGCAACAATAAGTAAAACAACATATAATATGGTTAATTTTGCAGACGATACAACATTAATGATTGGCACAAAACACATCGATGAAATTGCCTCAGATGTAAATTCTGCGATAGATATGGTCAAAAATTGGTTCCACAGAAACAAATTAACAATTAATGAAAACAAAACCAATATTATAATCTTCAAAACTAAAAGATCGATATTAAATTAACCCTAAACTTTTCCAAATTGGCGGCAATGCGTTAGAGGTAAAAAACAATGTTAGAATGCTAGGTATCAACATGGATTGCTACCTATATTGGGACACACATATAAATTCTTTAGTGGCAAAATTAAATAAAACGGCATATGCCCTACGAATACTAAGCAGAAACGTAAGCCCAGAGGTACTAAAAATTGTTTACTTTTCAAACTTTGAATCATACCTACATTTTGGGATTATTTTCTGGGGAAACGGAGCGGATATTCAAAGTTTATTTAGAATCCAAAAACAAGCAATAAGAATTATGTTTGGGCTAAACGCTAAACTATACTCAATCGTGCAGAGGAGAGTTCAAAACAGCCAATATCTTAACAATCATCGGATTGTACATATTTGAATCTCTTATTTTTATTTATAAAAATAAAAACCTCTTCCAAGATAGTGAAAACGCACATGCCAAAGAAACAAGAAGAAAGATAACACATTATATTCCAACAAGGCGCAATCTCACCATGACTGAAAAAGGATCGTATTATAACTGTATTCAACTATACAACAATTTGCCAAAAACAATCAAAGAAATAAAACATTTTAAGGAATACAAGAAAAAAGTCTTTGAATACATAAAGGATATAGAACCCTATACAAAAGAAGAATATATCACAAAGAACAAAAGTTAATACATTTAAATTATTACTTATTTAAGCTTTTCTTTCTAAATAGGTTATTTACTATTATTATGTTAGAATTAAGCTATTATTTCATTTATGTTTTTCATTTATTATTTCATTTATGTTATTTCTTTTAGCTTTATGCTTGATTGTTGAAATAAATGAAATTTGAATTGAATTGAATTGATTATAAAATATGACAAAAACATTCCCTTCATTTCCGCGTGTTCTCGAAGATTTTCTTGGCCATCTCGAAACTCTCGCGCGAGTTCCCAATGTCCAGATTGTCTTTCTTCCCTCTCATCTCCGTGTTGTTCCTCGTGTCGTCCACGTCGAGATTCTGGTTTTGAATTTTGATCTCGCTTACGGACTCGATCTGCTTCACGTCTTTTCTGACCACCGGCGTGGGATTCTTGAGGTTGTGGAACGTCGGCCCGCACTCCAGAGCATTTTCCTTGTTGTCTTCGAAGCGTTTCTTCAGCGCGGAAACCTTGTCGGAGGATTGGCGAGGCTCGGACGTCGGTTTCTCCGGAGGCGTGTTCACGGTGAAGGTGAAGTACTCGCGCTTCTCCCCGTGAAACTTCACCTCAGGTTCTCAAAGACCTTGTCCTCCGGCTTCTTGAAGATTTCCAAGTAAGAGTCGGAGGATTGGGGTTGAGTTGAATGAGGGAAATTGCCTTCGCTGCTGGTCGGAGGCTCGTACAAGTTTTCCATGGACTGGCGGTTGCTTTGCTGCGTGGTCGCGCTCGGGAAATCCTCGGAACTCTCCTCGATTTGCATTGGTTCGGGGTTCGGAGGCCTCGCCTTGGGGATGGCATCTGACGATTTCTTACTTTCGCTCGGGATCTCAGTCATCCCGCTCATGTTTTCCATTTTCGCAATTTTTCGATTTTGAAGTATAGTCTTGTCTGTCTAGTCTTGTATGTCTAGTCTTGTATGTCTAATCTTGTCTGTCTAGTCTTGTCAGTCTCTCCTCGGTGGTAAAATTGACAACATACCCGCCTTTCAATGCGGGAGACCCGGGTTCGAATCCTGGTCGGGGAGACAACAACTAGGGTGGTTTTCTCTAACCGTCCGGGCTGCCCACCCTGAATGAATGCAAAATATGCGATACCGGGGTGGCGCATACTAAAAGCCAAGGTGGAATAGGGGGTTTAGTGAGAGTCTTGTCAGTCTAGTCTGTTTCATCTTGTCTGTCTCCTCTGTCTAGCCCGTCTAGTCTATCAATTCTTGTCTGTGTAGTCTATCTGGTCTTGTCTGTTTAGTTTTGTATGTCTAGTCTTATCTGCCTATACATAATATGTGGTAACGGGTGGACTGGACAAACAAGACTAGACAGACTAAACATAATAGACAGACTAGAAAGTCTAGACAGACTAGATAGACAAGATTAACTAGAGGGACTAGACTAGACTTGGGTGGATTGGACTGGACTGAACAGTCTTGTCAAGTCTAGTGCAGTTTTATCCAGTCTAGTCTAATCTTGTTCACTCTTGTCTCATCTTTTCGAGTTCTGTTCGGTCTTTTCTAATCTTTTCAAGTCTGTCTCAATCTTGTCAAATCTAGCATGGTCTAGTGTAGTGTTGTCCGGTCTTATTCAAAGTAGTTTAATCATGTTTATTGCATAATAAATTTCATGTAGATCAGTTTAGTTTCCTATCGAATTAGAAACTGAATAGACAAAGTGAAACGGCGAGCAGCCGTTGAAGTTATGATGGACTGTAGACGATAAGGGCACATTTTCTCAAAAACCGTATTCAATCCGAAAAGAAAGCAGAATGAATCTGATTTAGAGTGGATCTACGAACGTGTGTTAGTTCCTGTAGAATGGAAAACCTTTCTGTGATTTAGATTGTTTGTCGAGACGATGTTGTAATAGAACGGAGAAGAAAGACGATGATGATGCACGGGGCTTACGTAACGCGTGTTGAGGTGTTTTTATCGAGGCGCAGAATGCAAGAGGAGGAAGAAAGCCCACGCGGCGATAAGGAATTGTTGTTACGTGTTTCGAAACTTTGCAGTTTGCCTGCCCTCTTACCACTCGCTACCTACTAACATATTATGTCCACACAACCGAAAAAATTAAGAGAAATATTTACCCGACACTAGAAAACTAACTAAAACGAATAAGTATTGCATTTCTAAGTGTAGACTGTACATAAACTAATTCACTACGTAATAGTAGTTTCTTCTTCTTCTTGAAGTTTCACTACATAATAGTAGTTTATAGAATTGGTGAAACCATCCTACGTTATAGAAAATCATACAAACTTAAAACAAACGGAACACACACAAACGGAATATATAAATATATTCAGCCTTTCCGGAGCTCTATAACAATTATTTTTATAGAGAGTGATTGTTATAGAGCTCCGGAAAGACTGAATATATAGTAGTTTATGATACAAGTGTGCACAAAAGCCTTTCCCGCACGTGTGTCATACATTATTTGGCTAAACCGGAGCTTTGTGCATGTAAGCCGCGGAAAAAATTATAACTAACATAAAAAGACACTGTTTAACCGATTTTAACCGAGGTTAGGTTAAAGGTTAGATTAGGTGATTTAGATCATATAAATCCGGACCATATATCCTCTCGATCCAAAATAAGAAAAAATAATTCAAATAATTTACCTTGCGACTAGCAGGGTGCGCCTACCTAACCTAACCTTACATGCACGATTCTCCGGTTTTATCTATTATTTAGAAGCAAATTAAAATACTGTTGAATCTATAAAAAAATAATTGTTTCTTACTGATGATATTGTAAAAAATGTAATTTTGACAGACAAAATACTTCAAATAACTGACACAATGAGGTTAGAACGTTCAGCGCCTTCGTGGTAAAAAATGCTAACTAGTAAAAACGCACAGTGACCGGAACACTATTTTGTCGTTGTCGATGTAATCTAGGTTAACCTAGATTTAATCTAGATTAGGTTATGGTTAGGTTAAGTTATATTAGAGCCAGATAAATCGAGACTGAGAGGCAGAGACTTCTAGATTCAAAGTAAAAAAGCTTAATTCAATTGTAATATACTTCAGAAAATTTATTTTTGGCCCCCTGAATTGCAAAGCTAGCTTTGTGGTACGCGTGTGGTACGCGTACCCCTTGGGGTACGCGAATGGTTTGAGGGGTACGAAACGAAGTTCCAAAATATAAATTTTTTTTGTTTGCCAAAGTGTATATAAGATGAAAATAGTATATTGTGCAACTAGGGCGGTAAGTTGTCAATTGCCCACGAGAGCAAAATTGGGCTCACGAACGAAGTGAGAGCTCTCGTTTTTCGCAATTGACAAAACCGCACGAATTGCAGATAATAGTTTGTATTACTCATGTGAGGGGACGTATCTTACAAGATAGTGGTCCAGGAGCCTTAAAAAAAAACGAAGCAAAAATGAAGAATTTGATTTTTCAATTGTCCTCGGTAGTCTGAATACGTCATAAGAACTCTCCTCAGTCCCCGGTATCACCATAGAATTTACACTCATTTTAAAACGTTTTCTTTAATTTTTATTTTGTTATGAAAAAAAATGTCACTTTCACGTTACTTTTTTAATATTAAGGTTTTGCTTGTGTTTATTTTATTTATTCAAATGTTTTTATGTAACTTATCGATTTTTTTTTAATATTACAAATATACAAAACGGGCGCCAAAATAGTACTTATCCCGCATGAGTAATAAAAATAACAATATTTAAATTACATAAAAAAATAGTGCATCAAACCTTACTTTTTATAAAGTGTTTGAAATCTAAAAATAATTCAGCTTCATCATCTTTGATAATTAATTAATATAATACAACCAATAGATTATTTTATTAACTGCTCACGATACAATGATTGCAGATTGTTTTTACGTATACAAAGACAAGCATAAACTGTCTTAAAGTGAACTCATAAAGAATAACATTTTTCCTAAGATTTGTAATAATTTTGATGCGATTTTACCTTAAGAAGTCATTTTTAATTCCTTGGATGCGGATCAATGAAACAGTGAAATGAACAGAAATGAAATAAAAAAATTATTTCGCTTGTGAAATAAAAGTATCTATAGTAACGCATCGAAATAATTCACTTGTGGGCTCCGTAAACACAACCCTAAATGTTGAATTCGCTGATGTTCTTTTTTGATCCCCAATTTAAGTTACAAATCTTATTACACATTTTTTGTATAAATGTCTTGATTTCCGCTTGAGTAATCTTTCCCCAATTGCGTCACCATTTAACAATTCTTAGGATGTATCCATTTATGGTTAATAAAACACAAATTAATTAAACATTAAACAAGATTTTGACGTACGAATCAACAATTTTAGCGTTGTCATTACAACAATACAATAATGGGCTTCGGATGACTTCGATGCTTCTCTTAAAAAAAAAACAAAATGGAACTTTTCTTTGAATTTAACTTGTTCGCAAGCAAAATTAATTAAAAGTTGTGTATGTAATATCGAATAAAATTAAGCTTTAACTCGCGAATTTAAATCTCAGTAAACTTAATTTTATCCGCGTGTATAATAAAGAACTATATTTTTATCTTTGAAACCCCAGTCTGGAGACTGTATATTACGTAAAAAAGACAAGTACTGATGTTGTTTATAATAACATATCTCAGAAATTTTCTACTAAGGGGTACGAAGTGTTAAAAATTATTTGAAAGTGGTACACGTGGATAGAAAGTTTGGGAGACCCTGGCATATAGGTACATCAAGCGAAACTAGATTTTTACACACAATGTTGCAAATTACGACTAATATGCGGTAAAGTCACTTTATCGCATAGTAGCCATACTTTGCAACATTGTGCCAAAAAAAATGAAATAATTTCCAATATTGTAAATAATCTAAATCTATTTGTTTCTTAAATAATAATTGTCGGCCAAAAAATCTTATACAAATTTCGTGCGGAAATGATTTTACAACGCTCCAGCTAATGGAGCCAAACGAGCAGTTGCGTTGTAAAATCATAGTTTCCCAAGCAAGCAATTGCGTTGTAAAATCAACGTTTCCGCACTCCAATGTAAATAACTATTAATTACGTTTATTTTGTTTAGTGACGCGAGTTATTGGCATAGTAACAACAAACATAAATCGTTTAATAATGAAACTCCATTTGATTTACATTGGACTTTTACGCACGATTTAGACACTTTTACACACGATTATAATGGCATCCTATACAATAATGTATTTGTCAATTGTATATTAAAAATATTTAGAGTAAATTCTATGTAATTAATATTGAATCGCATGAAACTAATGAGCTAGTCTAGTCTAATCAGTCAAATATAATCTATGTCATTTAGTCTAGTCCGTTTAATTTAAACTATCTATTTTTGATTGCATTCAGTGTTTAATTATGTTGTGGTGTTGTTAAACGTTGAGTTGAGCGAATTTATCGAGCCGAATCAGGTGAGACGAATTTGGTCTTAACGTAGAGTGAGAATCTGGTCCAAGACGTTTCCCATGTAAATTAAAGTTTGTCTGTGACTACCGAAAACGGCGAGGGGGCCCACAGGATGTCAAATACGCGTTTCCGCTCTTTATATATAAAACAAAAAAAAAAAACCTGAATTTATCAGCAATAAACCACGAGAAATGAATAAGAATTGATAAAAATTTCTTATCTAAACATGAATTGGTTTGGAGACTACATTAGAGGTTTTTTTTTTCTGGAAAAAGAGTGAAATTTGTTGTGATTGAGTTGGAATAAATTCGATGCAGGAAGAGATCTAAATATTCAAATTCAAGGTGAAATAACTTCCTGTTCGATCGAATTCAACGCCGCGCCGTTTAGTTTTCCATTGAAACAATTTGCTTTTTCGTTTTATTTGATTGTAAAGCTTCATCTTCGAATCCCTCGCGATGGAATCAGTTGAATTGAAATATATTTTATTATCATTAATAAATCGTTTTTTAATGTGGTAATGGGGCATCGGAGAGGAAGTTGTCGAGTGCAGGAAAACTGTTTTCATTCAACCGGATTATCCTTATTACGTTTGTAGTGATGACATTTTCTTTGCATTCTTTCCTTCAAGCGTCACTCATACTTTTCGCACTAGCCTAGCCAATTCTTGATCGCGTATCGCGTTTCCACGTCTACATAAATATAATTTCGCACAAAAAAAACAAATTATCAGGAATTGTAATTTAGATTATTTTTTTATTGGTTTCTAGTAAACTTAAGGTACTAGACGTATAATGCTGAACAGGCAAGATTAAACAGACAGACAAGATTAGACAGACAAGACTAGACAGACAAAATTAGACAGACAAGACTAGATAAGCAAGACTAGACAGACAAGACTAGACAGAAAAGACTAGACCGACAAGACTAGACAGACAAGACTAGACAGACAAGACTAGACCGACAAAACTAGTTAGACAAGACTAGATAGGAAAGAGTAGACAGACAAGACTAGATAGACAAAACTAGACAGACAAGACTACTAAACCCCCTATCCCTATCCCTATAGTATGCGCCACCCCGGTATCGCTTATTTTGCATTCATTCAGGGTTGTTGCCTCCCCGACCAGGATTCAAACCTGGGTCTCCCGCATTGCCAGGCGAGTATGTTCTAAACTACACTACCGAGGAAGACAGACAGACATGACTAGACAGACAAAACTAGACAGACAAGACTAGACAGACAAGACTAGACAGACAAGACTAGACAGACAAGACTAGACAGACAAGACTAGACAGACAAGACTAGATAGACAAGACTAGATAGGCAAGACTAGACAGACAAGACTAGACAGACAAGACTAGACAGACAAGACTAGACAGACAAGACTAGACAGACAAGACTAGACAGACAAGACTAGACAGACAAGACTAGACAGACAAGACTAGACAGACAAGACTAGACAGACAAGACTAGACAGACAAGACTAGGCAGACAAGACTAGGCAGACAAGACTAGACAGACAAGACTAGACAGACAAGACTAGACAGATAAGACTAGACAGACAAGACTAGACAGACAAGACTAGACAGACAAGACTAGACAGACAAGACTAGACAGACAAGACTAGACACACAAGACTAGAGAGACAATACTAGACAAACAAGACTAGACAGACAAGACTAAACGACTAGACTAGACAGACCAGACAGATCAGACAGACCAGACAGACTAGACAGACCAGACCAGACAGACCAGACTTTTTTTCTGAGCAGGGGGAAAAGCATTATTTCACACCTATTGCTTCGTTCCTGTGTTGTGTGGGGCTCACTGATCGAGTTCTTCGTGACCAGCATACCCACTAAAACTCGCCCTCTGTCTCTTCACTAAACTCCACCTGGAACCGCATGAGCATTACTTCAGGTGGGTGGTGGGGTTTGTTGTATTTACTTCCTTTTTCTTCTTGTTGTTCTCCTTTCCTCGTCTTGTTTTCGTCTTCTGTCGTATTAGCTATGTAGTCGTGTATTTAACTATTTTTCCGTCTTTACATCATATGTCTAGTCGTCCATGTTATCTTCCTTGTGCGTCGTGCGCTACTATGACCGCCTTCCATTCCCTCTCCATTTGTTCTTTTTCCTTCATGATTCTGGTGGTGTAAGCTTGTACCAGTTATACTCACATCCCGGTTATACTCACTTTCTAACACAACTTCCATGATGTTCTGTTCTTCTAGTACTTTCAAGAAGACAAGTCGAGTCAAGTTCATTCATTCTCTGATTCCTTACACATGAAGATAGTGTGTTGTGCGTCGTCTGGGATATGGCCACACTAGAGGCACTCCGCAGTGTCTCTTTGAAACGTTTAAGCTATGTATTAAAGCAGGGATCACCAATTAGTTTCTGCAGGGGTCCGGTTTTTTAAATAAAATTACCATCGCGGTCCGTTTGTACTTGAGTTTATTAAAAAAGTAAATGTAATGTACAGAAGTAGCAAGGAATTTTTTATTAACTATTTGTCTGAAGTAAAGACAAAACGTGGAGTAAAGTTGGTGCAAGCTATTGTCATTAAGTCTTGGAAATGTTCATCAGTAAGTCGAGATCGAAATTTATTTTTAATGAAGTTCACCTTCGAAAATACTGCTTCACAAATATATGTTGACCCAAACATAGTAAGAAGTTTCAAGGTAATTCTGGGTATTTATTACCACACAAATTTTATACAGAACTCTTCACAAGGAACTTCAAACCGTATGTTTGTGTTTTAATAATGTGTTTTCTTGGAATTCGATCATTTCCATCTGCAGAGCAGCTTTATTACTACCGTATACATTTGCGGCTTCGTTGCTCCATTCACCAACAGGATGCGGAGAGTAAATGTAGCTGAGGATTCCAACGACATTCTAAATTTTCTTGAAATCTGCGAATCTTTTTTCAAATTCCGATTTAAGATCCTTAATGAACGTCTTGTATTGCCGACGTCAATTTCATTGTCACTGCTGATTATTTTATTTAAATCAGGGAAGTGCAGGCATTATTCATTACCAAGGACATTATAGAAAAGATCGAGATTTCGCGAAAAGCTTTTTACTGCTGACATGAGCTGCCATATAAGTTTTCCTTAGCCTTGAAGTCATTAATATTCTACATTTGCTTTTTTGCTTAGAAAACTTAGGTAACCATTTGCTGAAATCTAATCACTGTTGAAAAAAAAATCTTCAAATGTTAAAAAATGCTGAACAATCTTTGTAAAACGCCACCTTTGCTTAACCATCCCCCATTATTCCCAACGGTAGATCGTCATATTGTGCATCAACGTCTTCAAGAAACAATTTTAACCTACGATGTTTCAGTGATGATTTTGCACGAAATTTACCATTGTAATCACTTCTTGCATAATACTAAAACTCAAACAATATCAAATAGAAACTAAAACTTTTTATTATGTTAGCAGCAAAGCACAGTTTGGTGTATAATACAGTGGTGGAAAATCAAATTTTCATTACATTTTGCAATGGTCTTCATTAGGTGAACTAGTCCTTTTTTAGTCCCAACCATTCTTGGCGCAGTATCAGTAGTTACTGTTTAAAGCTAGACCTGAAAATCTAAATCGTCTTTATCGAAATAATCACGCGTTGTTCATGTCATCTAGTCGGGTTCTTCCTAATAACAGCAAAATAGCCAACATCTCATTTCCGCAATAAAAGTTTCTCTCATTTGGTCCAGAAAGCGTACAAAAATAACCAATTTTGCCTTATCTGTCACGTCGCATGATTCATACATAGCCAAGGCGTAATAGCATTATTTAAGTGACTTTTCACGTCACAATGATTTTCTTCTGACAAAACGTGTGTATTTCTTGTATATTTAGTGTGTTCTCGGAATCTGTCGTAACAGTATCAACAATATCTTTTCTGTTCTCACACAGAACATTGTCTGCCCCGACAAAGCATTCTTTGTCAGCATCAGTAAATTGTTCCATGTGCTTAGCAAGAGCACATCGACGACTGGTGAATTCGTACTCCGCGAACCGAACTCTCGCTCCCTCTTGCACGTTACTTCGCTCGTCCGTTGTTGAATTGAAGGCCTGAAAGACAAAGGGCGGGATAGATTTTATTAAGTTACGTACTCAGTAATACAGTAAAGTGTGTTTACTTAAGGTCCGCACAAAATAGGTCGGCGGTCCGTATCCGGACCGCAGTCCGCCTATTGGTGACCCCTGTATTAAAGCACCCTTGGCTAGTGAGCGCCTGTGTAAGATGGTAACTTATATGTCCATGTGTCCTGTCGTCCATGCTGTCACGTTAGGGATAAGGCTGTGTGTCCACCGTCTGCTAGTGTCGCTATCCCATCTTGTCTGCCATCGGTCCATGAGTCTCTTGCTCTTTCCAAACCCAACTTTGCTGACATCTTCAATAAATATTGAAGGCTTATCCGCAGATAAGGAAAACCTCCTGTCCAACTTGTGGGAGGAGAACGGCACCGATATCCTACAACTCCAAGAAACACATAGAGGAGACCGCAGAACGAAAATCAATGGTATGAAGTTAATACTGGAGCGCCCCCACGACCATTATTGCAGAGCTGTTTTCGTCAGGCTTGACACCAAAATATCCTCCATGTCCTCAACCTGCGAGAATGACATAGAGATCCTCACAGTTGAGCTTGGTTCATGCACGATAACATCTTTCTACAAACCACCAGCCGTAGCCTTTGCTTTTGAAGAAACTAGCAATTTCCACTCCAAACCGCTGAAGTTTGTGATAGGCGAATTTTAACTGCCACAGCCCTGCATGGGATATGCAGAAACAGATGCGAATGGCGAAGCGCTGGAACACTGGGCGGAAA
This sequence comes from Phosphuga atrata, assembly GCA_944588485.1. NCBI lineage: Eukaryota > Metazoa > Arthropoda > Insecta > Coleoptera > Silphidae > Phosphuga > Phosphuga atrata. The sequence goes on along the minus strand of OX155893.1, from coordinate 23,226,743 downwards.
GAATGAACCTAAAGCTGATACACGACCCCAAACAACCTGCGTCCTTTAATAGTAGAAGATGGCGCAAAGGATATAACCCAGATAATATCTTTGTAAGCGACAGGATCAGCCATCAAGTGACAAAAACTATGGAGGAACCCCTACCTAGAACCCAACACCGACCTATCACATGCCCAGTAACTGGGGCAAAAGAACCAGAATACGTTCCCTTCAAAAGAAGAACTTCAAGAAGGCCAATTGGAATGAATGGACCAAAGAACTATACCAGTAAGTCACGTGTCTAGAACCATTCCCCAAATTGCATGACCAGTTTGGCATGCTGGTAAAGAGAATATCGAGAAAGCACATACCAAGAGGATGCAGCACAGAATATATCGTAGGTGTTGATGTTGGGGCTAAAGCTCCGTAACTACCGAAATATGTACAATCAAGACCCCTTTTCTGAGGAAACCATCCAGGCAGGAGAAGATGTTCTGTATCTGATGTATTCAGTATCAGCGACTAGAACGGAAAGATGGTGCAAGCTCATAACACGTTTGGATATGAAACAAAGTAGTAGACGTGCATGGAAGTAGTAGACCCTGCGCTCGAGCATCCGATTTGTCTGGAGTAACACCAGACCAGATAGCCCATCGCCTCTTACTTAATGGTAAATCGTCAACTAAAGTGGGAAAAATCAAACTCCAACGTGACAATGAAAACGATGTCCTTTAACAACCCTTTCAGCACCGATGAAATAAAACTAACAATCCATCAACTGAAAGAAAATAAAGTAGCTGGCCTGGATGAAATTAGGTCAGAGCAAATTAAGCATTTTGGGCCCTTAACCATAGACTGGCTCACTCAAATGAAGAATAACTGCGTCTCCAAAGTGAAAATTCCAAAAATTTGGAGGAAGGAGAAAGTGGTTGGTTGCACTTCTGAAACCAGGGAAAGAGCCAACAGATCCTTGGAATTTTAGACCCGTCTCTTTGTTGCGTCAGCTTTTCAAGGTTCTTGAAAGAATGGGTCTTGACCGAATCTCTGGCATTATCCAGGAGGAAACCATACCAAAACAGGCAGGTTTCAGACCAGGCAAATCGTGTTGCGGGCAAACCCTCAATCTCACACAATATATAGAAGATGGGTTTGAGCGGAAGCAGATAACGGGAGTCGCTTTCATAGATCTATCTGCTGCGTATGATACCGTGAACCATCAGAGGCTGATATCAAAGTTCTATGACATCACCAAGGACTTTCGCCTGACTAAGTTGGTAGAATTCTTCTCACAAAATCGACGGCTTTTTGTAAAACTACAGTCCAGAAATAGTCGGTGGAGGACTCAGAAAAACGTTCTACCTCAGGGCAGCGTCCTGGCGCCAATCCTCTATAATATCTACACCAATGATCAACCATCAAATGAAAAGACAAAGCGTTTCAAAGTTTTCAAAGCTCCAGGCAGTACTTTCAACGACATAGAGGATAAATTAACTCACGCTCTGGAGTATCTAGTAGCCTAGTATCAAAATAACCACCTCAAAACTAATCCCACTAAGACACAGGTGTGTGCTTTCCATCTTAGAAACAAGGAAGCACACAGGAAGCTAAGGGTGGCCTGGCAGGGCCAAGAGTTGGGTTAGGTTCCTAAATACCTAGACATACGCCTGGACCGAACTCAGAGTTTTCAAAAACACTGTCAAGAGTTCAAAGTGAAAGTATGCGCAAGAAACAATATCATTCGAAAACTAACAAACGCAAAATGGAGAGCTACACAGGGGAAATACACTCCGGCTCTTGCTTTATGCTTTTCTAAAATGCTGCGCCGGTATGGTTCAATTCCGCTCATACCAAGCACGTTGACGTGGCACTGAACCAGACGATTGTGATCGTGATTGTGATGACCGGTGGAGGAAAGCTACCCAATAGTTGGTATCGTTCCACCCGCAATCAGGAGGTGTATTGCCGCGGAGGCTGAGCGAAAAAAAACAAGAAACCGACCAGAGGCATCCCTTATATGGGCACCAAATGCAACTGCATAGACTTGAGTCTCGGAAGAGCTTTATGCGTTCGACAACATCACTGGAGATTACTCCTGAACCATACTGAACAAATCCATTCGAACACGGATCGAGGCAAATGAAGAGCTGGCCCCTGGTGTGACCTTTCCATACATGGAGGACACTGAACTGGCTAAGAACGGGAGTCGCACGATGTAACAGCAACCTAAAAAAATGGGGCTACAAAGAGGATGACAATTGTGAATGCCGCGTAACTCAAGACCACCAAAATTTGGCTGTGTGCTCAAACATAAGTGAGACTTGTACAGAGGAGAGCTTGATAGTCGCAAATGACAAAGCCTCATATGTGGCTGATTTTTGGAAACTGAAAATTTGATTTGTTATGGTGATCCGGACACGAAAAGTAAGTAAGTTCTCAAAATTATACAGTCATACCTATCTAATAGGTGCATCATAACAACCGATGGAACACGTAGGACCACTTGTGTGGTACCGTAGGGATCCTTTCTGGGTCCGACATGTGACTAATAGCTTATGCTGACGATCCTGCTGTTGTGATATCGTCTTGGACACAAGAGATCCTGGAAGAACGTATAACACATGACATAAACAAAATCCGATAGGCCGTAAATAAGATTTGAAAATTGTACGGACAAAGGACGAAAAAGGGACGGACAGATAAAATCAAGTTGAAATAAGATTTGCATAAGTTATTTTCTCCAGTATTTCCGTATGGATTATATTCAAACTTTGCACACCTATTACTTGTGAATTAAGTTAAAAATATTGATAAGATTGAATGCAATTTCGACGTCGTTTCTTTTGTGCTCTGCTATGTGCAGGTTCCATTCTGCCTCATCAGTTCTATCTACTTCATGAATGCATTCTTCGGACACTGTCCACCCCGGAGGTCGGAGTAGTATCCGAAGAATCCATATTTCTTTTCACATTTTCCAGGCATTTTGTCGTGATATACCGTGAGGTCCTTAATCGACTGGTTTCCCCTTGCCTTCTCCATCCTGATGCCGTTAATTCTAGTAAATTCATCCGCCTTTGGGGGTGATTTTTCACTCCCTGGACAACAGAGTGTCCCAGCCCTAAACCAGTTCATTCGCCAACCAGGGATGCCGTTGGCACTTGGTATATGCGTGACGGAAGTCTTATCTCGGAAGTCCCTCGATCGATATGTCAAAATGACATATGGTTCAACTGTCAAACCTGGAGAAATTTCAACGCAAATTACACAAAATGCAATTAACACAAAATTTGGTCTTTCTGCACAATATTCTTTTTTCAAAAACTTATCACTAAAAAGGGTCACTATTGGCACAATTTTTGACTTACACTAATACTTGCACTAATTTCGCTTTATATCTCTCACAATTTAGATATTTTCAAAAGCAAGGATAAACAAGTCCTTAACAACTGGTTGCTAAGGAGCTGCATCTAAACAGTCTACCTAGTCTTATTGTTTCAAAGAATCTTCTTCTTCTTCTGGCGGATGGGTCACTTAGGGCCACGCGGAATCAACGTATGTTGAGCCTTCCTCCTTGCCCAATAGCTCTTCATATGCATGGATTGTTGTAGTTTCTGTTGCTCCTACCATGCACGTCGTGTTGGTTTCTTCTGATCTTCCTCAAATCCCCTAGTGTGAACAATATTCCTGATTACATTTCTATTCATCAGATTTGGCGATCCCATCTCAACTAGGTCCCTTTCCACTTGTTTGTTCCACTTTGGTCTTGTACTTTTTTTCTGCAGAAATTTGTGGATTCGGTAAGTAAGTCTCGTATGATTCATTCTTTATAAATAGCCCAAAAATGTAATTCGTCAAAGGATATTAATAAAGTACACAACAAAATTTTAAGGGCTTTTTACGCTTTCAGAAAATCTAAAACTTATTCCGCTACATTTACTCCTTTTTAAGTTATCACTGTAAATAGAACAAGATGTTTTTCTGTAGTTCAAAATTGTCTAGTTTTTTAAGATTTGCTGACTTATTACAGATAAAATTGCATAATACTTTATATTAGTGTAATCTATGTAAAATTCCGCGTCTTTTGATATACAATATGTAAAAATCGGAGAGGTGTCGAAAATTGCGATTTTTTTAAATTTGATAACAACCCCTTCTTTGAATCCGCCAATTTAAATATGTCGCGGATATTGATATATAATACATCAAAGGACGCGGAATTTTGTATAGAACACACAAATAATAATCTTTTTTATGTTTTGGCGAAACATAAGTCTGAAATAGCGATTATAAAAACGCGCAAATTAGCGTTCCCTCGGATTTTTGCCCGAAACTTTTTCGAAAATAATCTAAATTGACTGAATCTTTTTCTAAATTGTTCTAAATTAAATGCAGATCAAAACTCTCTATGGTACTTGCAGTTGCAAGGACAACAAACCTCTAAAATTTTCTATAAAAGGATTCGAATAATTTTAGAGAGCCTCGCTACTTTGATCTCATTTTCTCGGGCTCGTGGATCGTGGATCTTCAACTTGAATTTATCCGGCCCTCGTCACAATTTTCATCTTATTAAACCTAGCCGAGCGTATAGACATCGTCTTCAAGATTTCGTAAGCTTAGTGGTTTGAACCATCACAATTGTTCACAATGTTAACATCACAATCGTTAGAGAGGAGGAGAAGGAAGTAAGGAGGACATTATAGAGGATTCATTCCAGTTTTCAACACCATCAACGATTAGTTCATGTACTTCCTTATCTATACTCGAACCGGTTAGAGAATGCAGCTGTACTGCGCCGAGGTATGAGGGACAAGGGAGGCGCCGAGGTACGCGCAGATTAATTTGAGTTAAGAAGTATGCGTGAGTTTTTCAAATACGGACAACTAAACAAAGTGGGGGTATGCGCAGAACAATGCTAAACTCGTAGAGACGAGATGCATTCTCTCGCCGGTAGAAGTATAGATTTGACTTCCACACGTAATAAAGATATTAATAAGTCATACATTAATAAGTCAATCAGTTACTCAGTCAGTCAAGACACTTACATTCAATCTGACAATCTTTTGAATTTTGGCTTAACTCACTGATGTGTTTGGATTGTTTTAATACTAGTAATTTTTTCAAAATAAATTTCTAGATTTTGCTGCAACGTAATTTTGAAAACAATATTTTTAATTAAATGAGGACTTGGCCAGGTTTTCAAAGAAGTCTATTCCATCTCCATATTTTCTTAGATTACAGCGGGAATGATCGTAAAGTTAAAACTCGACAAAGACCGAACCAAAACAATATTTATTACATAAGAAAATCATTTAGCTGTGTTATCGCAATTTATCACTTTTTCTTGTCCTTCTTGTCGTCCTTCTTGCCGTCCTTCTTGCCGTCCTTCTTGGCGTCCTTCTTGTCATGATGTTCGTCTTGATCCATGAAGGTCAACATGGAGAGATAATTGTGAATTTCGGGCTGGTCGTTTTTAATCTGTTCCATGGTGGATGGCAGACAGTTGGCTACGAAAAGGACGCCGCCGACGAGCCAGAAAACACCGGAAAGAACACAAAAAGCGATGCACTTTCCGAAAAGTCCCTTGCTCTTGTCCTTGCTGCCGACAGGTCTGCATACGCACTCGACGGTCTTGGTGCAGGGATCCTCTCTTGGACGGCGTTGCAGGACGTTGGAGGATTGAAAGTTTCGTCGGGCCAAGACCAGCGGCAGAACCATTTTTTTCATTTTAGAACGGGTTTTAGGTCACGGAAGAATTTTGTTAAAATTTTGAATTTTGAATGACAAGATAAATGTCATTTAGACCTTGTTTCTAGGATCCATTTATACCTGCATTTGTTTTTTTTCGGTCTGGAAGGCATTCTTTTACCTGCTTTCGTGCGCATAGAAGATTTCGTGCCACACACAAAAGTTACAGTTTTTGGGATTTTTTAGTCACACCGTTTTCGGAGATTTAATTTTTGCTTTGACAACAAGTTTATTTTTGCGTTCGTTTTGAAACTATTCTACTCAAGATTTTACGATTTCGTGATTATATGATATTATTTAGGCAATATTTGCTATTTATTAAATATTACATTTTTAATTTTTTTAAATTTACTGACGAAAATTTCAAATCAAAACACAATTAATTTGATTAATAAATTAATCCCGTTAATTATCAAACTGGTGGTTTTGATATTTAATTTTTCTTTTTATTCAAACTTTTAGAGCCGCACTGTCCAAAAATTAGTTTACGAGGAGATAACTGATTTGGAATTTACTGCTGATCATATAATAATAAAACGCGATTGTCATATTTATATTACAATAAACATTACGTTACAATAACAAACGGATTTGAAAGCTGATTTATTGTTTGTATTAATTTACAGCTAAATTTCCATAAATAAAATTTGCTATTTCTTTTGGTATTTTTTTTTGTCTTTTCACACGTGCCCACAATAAAAGTAATCTTGGGGTTGTGGTATTAAGGGCCCCACAAAAAGCGACGTTCCTGGAATTTACGAGATTTCAAAACAACAGGTAAACTACCTGAATTATAAAAGCTCCACGTTTTACCATGAATTGACTTTTATTTTATCGGCAGAAACGGAGAATTTGAAATTCTTCTTAAACTTTCTTCTTCTATCCACGTAAGACTTCACAAACAATAATCGAAAAGACTAAATGGAGAATTTGCACAAGCAGGACTAAGCAGATAAAATAGACTCTCTGTTCATGATTAGACAGTCTAGTCGTCTTTAATCTTGACTAGTTTTATCTACTCTTAATTAATCTTCTCTCGTCTTGTTTAATCTTGCCTATTCTTATTTAAGTTTATATAATCATATTCAACCTTATATAGTCTTATCTAGTCGTATATAGTGTCTAGTCGTATATAGTCTAGTCGTACCAAGTCTTATTTAGTCTTATATAGTCATACCTAGTATTATTTAGTCTTATCTATACTCGGGCCGGCGAGAGAATGCAGCTGTACTTCGCCGAGATATGAGGGACGATCGACGCGCCGAGGTACGCGTAGATTAGTTTGAGTTAATAAATATGCGTTTTCAAACACGGACAGCTAAACACCGCGCGTTCTGAATAATGTGGGGGGTATGCTGAGAACAGTGCTAAACTCGTCGAGACGAGATGCATCCTCTCGCCGGTCTCAGTACAGTCTTGTGTAGCCTTCACAAGTCTTGGCTAATACCATCTAGTTTTGTCTAGTCCTGTCTAGTCTTTAGTATACGAAATGAAGTATTAAGATAATTACAACAAACTCTCGCTAGTTCTAGACCAGTCTTCCTTAGTGTAATGCTAAATATAATTCTTGTTTACCGCGAATGATTTATTTTATTCAACAAATCTATATAATATTCGAGCTATCTGAAAAATTGTGTAAGTCGAATTGATTAAGGAAGTTTTCAAATAATTTTTAAATAAGGAAGTGATTAAGGAAGGGCATTTTCCTTGAAATTGTTTTCTTTGTTTCCCATTGTGAGAGCTTGTTGTCTCCGGAGGATGTTGGGAGTGAGCGCGGTGATGATAGATCCGAGGGCCAATAGGGCGACCATGGAGATGAGGGCCCAGAAGGGACCCAGTCGCGTGAAGATTGAGTCCATGAGGAGCGTGAGGATAACGCCCAGCGTTTGGGACGAGGTTATCAGCAGGCCGGAACTGGTGCTCTCCGGTTCCGGAAACGTTAACTCCGTCGCCAGCTCAAAGCCCACTGGATAGTAAGCGTTTTGAAAGAAACTAGAAAATCGGAACGTTTAGCTGATTTTATATCTCCGGATGTTACGTCTAGATTATTTTGTTTTGTATTTAGTTTCGTTTGTCTTATGTTTGGATTCGTTTTGTTTGAGAACTAGATTCGTTTATGTTATATCCAGATTATTTTATTTTATGCATAAATTTAATCTTTGTTATCTTAGATGTGTTTCGCTTAAATCTTTTACATTCATTAAATATATGCTTAGCTTATCTATATTAATTTATATCTCGTGAACGAGGATAGCTGGCAAAATCTAATCTACAAAAGTTACTTTCAAAAACGGATTTATATTTTGCAAGAACTCCGTTTTAGTTAAATTAATTTTCTTGCATTCTCGTGTAGAATTTTCAATGAACTAACTTTTTTACGGTTTATCCTAGAGACTTCTAGTTTTTACAATTGGTTTCATCGTATTAAAATTAGACGGGAAACATGTCAAGTTTTACTAGAAAGCTCAAAATTTCGAAATTCCTTCCAACTCAACCATCTAAATTTTGCTCGATTTCTCCAGAAACTTTCCTCCGATATTAATAAAGTTCTCGATTTCTCTGTTAATTCATTTATGTTTATCCAAATGCATTTGTTTTCTACATTCATTCAATTGTTTTGTATCTAGATGCCTTTGTTTATAGAGTAGATTCGTTAGTTTCATATTTAGATTAACTTATCTGTGTTAGGTTAGGTTAGTTCTGGATTAGATTATGTGGATTAGATTGCTTACCCCATAAACGATGCCGTTATGTAGACCCAAACCATCGACTCACATTTCAGTGCGAACGCGAAACCCAGCACTCCAAATGTCACCATCACGTACAAAGCCAGAATAGTCGCCCTGAAATTGAAGATTAGACAAAACAAGACTAGATAAAGCTAAGCAAGACTAAAATAGGGAATAGACAAGGCTAGACTGGGTTAGACAACACTGGATAAGAGTAGACAAGGCGGGTCAAAACTGGACAAGGCTAGACAAAGCAAGTAAGTTACAAACTATTTATCTTGTTTTGTATAACCTTAAATAGTATCTAGTCAAATCTAGCTTTTTTTCTCCCGTTTGGTCTTCTGTAATCTTTTCTGATCATGTTGGTTTTTGCCTAGTATTGTTTAATCAGCTCTGGTTTTTGTTTAATCTTGTCTAGTCTCGTCTGGCCTTGTTTAAGCTTATCTAGTCTTCTCTAGTCTGAAACTTACTTGAATCGTTTAGTTTTGTCTAGAAAGTATCCAACAATGACTGATCCCAGGATTCCCACGACGACCAGCAACATTCCGATTCTTCCAGAATCCTCGCCGTTTTCCTAAATAATCCAAAACAAAAAATAATTCAAGAAACAGCAGTATCGATATTCGGGAGATCGTTACGCTTCTTACCGGAAAATATGTCAGCACGAATTGATTCAGAACCGTACAGATTCCGGCGTAAACGCCGATGTTCATTCCGTACGCCAGGACCAAACCAAGAAACGCTTTGTTGGTAAGCAGTGATTTGTACGATTGATAGAACTGTTGCCGGCTGAATTCGGTCTTTGTCACGCGAAGATTCAATTGAGCTTGACTCGGTGGAAGTTCTGGTTCCGATTTGAAAACTAAAATAGTTAATATTTCAAGGATGGATGAAACTAGATGAGAATAGGCAAGGCTTACATATAACAACTAATATTGAGACTATAGTCATGAAGGCTGCAGCGCCGTTGAACATCCAGGCTATGCCGCTGGCGACAACTTCTAAATCTGCGACATTCTTGACGACCATCGGTGGCATGATGAATCCGATGGCCGTGCCTAGTTGAGTTCCGAAAGCGCCTAAAGCACAAGCGGTCGAAATCTGAAATATTTGCAAATTGCTTACTTCTAGTTTTTACTAGAATTTGCTAAATTTATAATTGCTTTTCCGGTTTGGAAGTCGCAGCGATACGTTTGCAAATTTTGATCAGATTTCGGTTCCTTGTCTTCGAAATATAAAGATTTTGTCAATTTTTTATCGGCAAATTTTTCTAAAAACTCTACTATTTTCTCCAAACTCTTACAACTAGTAAGAGTTCTAACTTAGTCTTTACAAGAAGTTCAGAAGAAGTTAGGTTAGTCGAACAAACCTAACCTACCCTACATTTGAGAATATTTCTCAATTCTTACATTTTTTACAAAATGTGCCAGACCAATTTCCGAAATTTCACGACTTCTGCAAAACAGAAATTGCCAATGTGTAACTAACTTACTTCGTTTGGGCCAAACCAGACGGCTGCTATTCTCGGCGGCAGACTAAGTATGAAGATTTGAAACAAGAACACGACAGTCTGTCCGATGAAGCCGACGTGGAACAAGTCTGGATGCACTGAAAACACTTTAATCCAAGTACCAACAGCCGTGCCTAGCACACCTATCAAGGCAGTTACCCTCAAACCCTAAAAGCAGATTAATCGTAAATTGAATTTTTTTTATAAAATTCAATCATTATTGTGTGTTACTTTATTAATTTTAAAACCAGGCAGTTTCAAAGTTAGTTGAGAAATAGGATGGTTGCGACCGTCACTACCTTGTAATCCACACTTACACCGAATTGAAAAACTCGCTATGTTTTAACCACTCTTAATATCTAAAAATATTATATAACTTATTCACACTTATATAAATTTAAACATTTAACACAACTCGAGTTTCGACTGTAATTTTCGACCATTTGAAATGAATATCTCTTAAACTACCTAGTCTAACTAAACGAAACCTCTTTTTCAAAGTCTAACAATGCTCTACCAGTAATAAACTCAAACAATTCTCTCACCATTCTATCGATAATGTACGTTCCTGGTATGACCAACGGCATATAAGAAACCATCGCGACCAGCGATGTCCAATTGACAGCCAGGGCAGAAACCCCATAATACCTCATGACGATGTCGCTGATGACGCAGTATTGGATCCATTGCATCGCATTGCAACCCGCGTACAACACGTACAGGAACAGAATGATCCATCTGAACTTGTACAATTTGGTTTCGGGTCGTTTGCTCAACAAGGCATCCTCTTGAGCAAGTTGTTCTTGTAGTTTGTCGGCCATAGTCGAAATGAGAATGATTTTAACGACAGTGTGTTAACGTGTTTGATGCATCTATTATAAAACAATTTAGATGTGTTTGACAAGAGATTTAAAACGGATTTAATCTCGTTGTCCTGAGTACGTGTAAGTATTTAATTCGGCGATATGTTTGTTTGCTAATCATTTTTGGCACTTTTTTTGGGTTTAATTGCTTTCGGCTTAACATCTCGAAATCAATGTTTTAAGTTTGCACTCAAATTGCAAACAGTATGTGGCAGTGTTGAAGTGAACCGCACTGTGTTAGTTCAAACAAGATTAAACAGACAACTAATAAGATTAAACAGACAAGACTAGATACATAAAACTAGACAGATAAAACCAGTGCTTGAAGTAGTTCTTGCTAATAACTCACTTTATTTAACAAATCTATATAATATTCGAGCTATCTGATAAATTGTGTCAGTCCAAGTGATTAGGAAGTTTCTTTTGAAATGTCTTTGTAATTTTCTGTTAAACTTTCTTTGTGATAGTCTTCTTTGTTTCCCATTGTGAGGGCTTGTTGTCTCCGGAGGATGTTGGGAGTGAGAGCGGTGATGATAGATCCGAGGGCCAAGAGGGCGACCATGCAGATGATCGCCCAGAAGGGACCCAGTCGCGTGAAGATTGAGTCCATGAGCAGAGCAGCGTGAAGATAACGCCGAACGTCTGGGACGAGGTTATCAACAGGCCGGAACTGGTGCTCTCCGGTTCCGGAAACGTTAATTCCGCCGCCAGCTCAAAGATAGTAAGCGTTTTGAAAGAAACTAGAAAGTCGGAACATTTAGGTGATTTTTTATCTCGGGATGTTATATCTAGATTCTTTTGTTTTTTATCTAGTTTCGTTTATTTTATATTTAGATTCGTTTTGTTTGAGAACTAGATTCGTTTATATTATATAAAAATTCTTTTGTTGTATGTATAAATTTATTCTTTGTTATCTAGATGTGTTTCGCTTAAACCTTTTACATTCATTAAATATATACTTAGCTTAACTATATTAATTCATATCTCGCGCACGGGAATAGCTAGCAAAATCTAAATTACATATTTGTAGTCAGCAGGAAGAATACTTGCGAAAATGGTTTTATATTTTGCAAGAACTCCCTTTGGCTGTCAGGTTGGCCTTGAACTCCAAACTGAAATCAAATTTTTTCTGCTCCAAAATTTCGATTAAAAATGAATCATTTATTCAGAAATTCGAAAAAAAAAATTCGTATAAATTTCAAGTTCAAACACTAAATGGTGCATATGATGATCGTTATATTGATTGCGGTGCGATGAGGTCGAGTCAAAGGCGGAATTTTTACTTTTATCGCGGAGGTTCAGGACAATTTGAAATTTTTTGATGAAGAGAAATGAAGGTTTCGAGAAATGGGGAATCTAAAACCCCTACGGAGCGCGTCCTCAGGTGGTGGATAGGGGAACCGTCAGATCTCACCAACCGGTGAGAGAACTGAAGGGTAGGAGGGAAGTAATATACCTGCCGCGAACCAACAGATATGGCAGAGGGCAGCAGCTCTGACATTACCAGATGAAGGTGGAGATCAAAATGATCGGTACAGCTACATCTTGCGGAGCTCAAGGCGTGGGGCACATAGCCGAAGCGGCAAGAGTACTGCGATGAGGAAAGCAATGGAAAACTACCTCATAAAGAAATTCCTAGTACAATCAACATGATTGACAAAACAAACAATGGCCCTCAGTACCGGCAGCTCTTAAATGGGCAGAGGTTGCTAAGAATCACTGGGTTAGCTACGAAGATAGGCACATGGAATGTGAGAAGCATGTTTGAAGCAGGGAAGACACACAATGTTGTCCGAGAAATGACTAGACTGGACGTAACTATCTTAGGAATAAGTGAGATGCGATGGATAGGAACTGGGAAGTGTAGATTTGGTGACCATACAATATATTATTCAGGCAACACCGGCAAACACCACAGAAACGGTGTTGGAATCATTCTAACAAAGGAAGTAAATATGTCAGTGACGAATTTTGTACCTCACTCAGACAGAATCATGCTGCTACAGCTAAAAGCAAGCCCAGTAGACGTAAACATTATACAGGTCTACGCCCCAACAGCAGATAAGAAGGTTGAAGTAATCGAAGACTTTTATGGTCAAATTACATCCGTCATGAAGTACACAAAAAACAACGAACTGACGATTGTACTAGGTGATTTCAACGCAAAGGTCGGGTAAGGAAAAGTGGACCGCATCGTTGGCCAGCACGGACTCGGAACGAGGAACGAGAAAGGTGACCGCCTTATAGATTTCTGCAAAGAAAATGATCTTATACTTACCAACAGCTTCTACAAACTACCCCCTAGGAGACTATATACATGGAAGTCGCCAGCCGACACACATACCAAGATAGTAAAGAACAAAATCGACTACATCACGATTAAAAAGAGATACCGTAATTCCATCAAATCACTAAAAACATATCCTAGAACAGACGTAAATTCTGATCACAACCCTTTAATATATAAACTAAAACTAAAGAAAGTATGCAAGGTTGTATACGCAGTATACGCCGACACGTACACCAAGGTTGAACATGAGAAGAATAAATCATGACACAGTTAAAGAAAGCTTACAGAAATGCTTCGATGAAGGCGTAAATACTATAAAAGAAATATCGGAACCGGAAGGAAAATGGAACGCAATAAAAAAACTAATTTGCAACGCCTCTCAAAGATACCTAAAACAAGTAAAGATAGCCAAACAAGAGTGGATGACACAAGATATTCTGAGCCTAATGGAACAAAGAAGGAAAGTGAAACAAACAGACGGTACCAGTTACCGTGAAATAAACAAAGATATAAGGACCAAATCAGAGAAGCCAAAGAAGGCTGGCTATCGGCCAAATGCGACGAAATAGAAAAGCTAGATCGCATCCACGATCACTTCAACGTACATCGGAAAATTAAGGAAATGGTAGGAACGAAAAATAACATAAAAACAACAACAACAACGAGTCTGGCTGATAAGAAAGGTAAACTGGTCACGGAAACCTCGCACAAACTAGAGGTATGGCAGGAATACATTGAAACCCTATTTAAAGACACTTCTTGCTCAGGGCACCCCAATAACAATAACAACACGACAGAAAGCGGTCCAGAAATCACGAAAGACGAAGTAAGGAAAGCCATAGCAAAGCACTAGCAAAGAATAATAAATCCGCAGGTCCAGATAACGTCAACACCGAAATGTTAAAGGTAATGTGCAATGCGAACACTGGGAACGATTATCTAGACATCCTAACTATTCTCTTTAATAATATAACATCGGAAACATTCCAGAGGACTGGTTGCACTCCATATTCGTCACGATACCCAAGAAACCAACTCCAAAGAACTGCGACGAACACAGATTAATAAGCCTAATGAACCACATAGTTAAAACCTTTCTTAAAATCATACATGCTAGAATCTATCAAAAATGCGAAGAATATCTAGGTGAAAGCTAATTCGGCTTCCGGAACGCACTGGGAACAAGAGAGGCTATTTTTACAGTCCAGGTTCTGATTCAGAGATGCAGAGATATGGGCCGTGATGTCCATGCCTGTTTCATAGATTTCTCCAAAGCCTTCGATAATGTACAGCACGATAAAATGATCGAGGTATTACTGGAAACAGGCATAGATACAAAAGACATCAGAATAATAACCAACATGTATTGGAATCAGACAGCGTCTGTAAAAGCAGATGATAACAACTCCGCAAAGATTAACATCCGCAGAGGCGTACGACAGGGATGCGTATTATCTCCGACTCTATTCAACCTGTATTCGGAGAAAATCTACAAAGCATTTTCGCTCAGAGACACCAGCGAAGGCATCAAGATGAATGGGGAGCTTATAAACAACATCCGATACGCCGACGATACCATCGTACTTGCTATCAGTTTGGAAGGCTTACAAGAACTAATGACCAAGATTCACACCACTAGCTCAGAATATGGCCTCAAGCTCAACAAAAGCAAAACAAAACACATGCTAATAAGCCGAAATGCTTCAGATCCCAGCGTATTGATGTTAGAAGGAGAGATCATCGAACGAGTAGAGAAGTACCCTTACCTGGGAACTATTGTCAACGACAACTGGGAGCACGTAGAGTTTCACTGCAGAATAAAAAAGGCTAGAGCGCCATTTAATAAACTCAAAACAATGCTATGCAGCATCGACCTGACATTACAACTAAAGGTCCGAATGGTCAGGTGTTACGTTTTCTCTGTTCTGTTGTACGGCGCAGAAGCATGGAAGCTAACGGAAGCAACAGAAAGGAAGATAGAGGCGTTCGAGCTCTGGGTATATAGAAAGCTGCATCCCATAACCCGGCGGGATCACATTACGAATGAGGTAATGCAAAGAATAGGCACACAGAGGCAAGTTCTGAGCACAATCAAGAAGATAAAAACTTGCTATCTTGGCCATATAATGAGAAACCAGAAATACCGCTTACTACAGCTGGTTCTGCAAGGAAGAGTAGATGGACACAGAGGATCAGGTAGAAGAAGAAACTCGTGGCTAGGAAACCTGAGGCAGTGGTTCTCGCTTACTTCCACACAACTTTTCAGACAGGCTGTAGATAGAACGGAAATTGCTATGTTGATCGCCAACATCCCGAAGGGATAAGGCACGCAAAGAAGAAGAAGAACTTCGTAAATATCGATTTTAGCTAAATTAATTTTCTTGCATTTTCGCGTCGAATTTTCAATGAACTAACTTGTTTATGGTTTATCCTAGACACTTCTAGTTTCCACCATTGGATTCAGCATTTTAAAATTAGCCGGGAAGCATGTCAAGTTTTGCTAGAAAACTAAACATTTCGAAATTCAGTTCAACTCTGCCAACTAATTTTTTTTTATTTCTCCAGAAACTCCTCCGATTTTAATAAAGTTCTTGATTTCTCTCTTGATTCATTTATATTTATCCAACTGCATTTGTTTTCTATCTTCATTCAATTGTTTTGTACATAGATGCATTTGTTTGTAGAGTAGATTCGTTAGTTTCATAAGTAGATTAACTACTCTAGGTTAGGTTAGATTAGTTCTGGATTAGATTATGTGGATTAGATTGATTACCCCATAAACGATGCCGTTATGTAGACCAAAACCATCGACTCACATTTCAGTGAGAAGGCGAAACCCAGAACTCCAAATGTCATCATCACGTATAAAGCCAGAGTAGTCTCCTTGAAATTGAAAATTAGACAAAACAAGACTATACAAAGCTAAGCAAGGCTAAACAAGAATAGACATAGACAACACTAGATAAGAGTAGATATGACTGGTCAAAACTGGACAAGGCTAGAGAAGACAAGTAAGCTACAAAATATTAATCTTGTTTTTGTATATCCTTTAATAATACCTATCTAGTCATTCTACTTTTTTTTTCGTTTGGTCTTCTGTAATCTTCTCTGATCATGTTAGTTTTTGCCTAGTTTTGCTTGATCAGGTCTGGTTTTTATATAATCTTGTATAGTCTCGTCTCTTCTTGTCTGAGCTTATCTAGTCTTCTCTAGCCTGAAACTTACTTGAATCGTTTAGTTTTATCTAGAAAGTATCCAATAATGACTGATCCCAGGATTCCCTCCACGACCAGCAACATTCCGATTCTTCCCGAATCCTCGCCGTTTTCCTAAATAATCCAAAACAAAAAATAATTCAAGAAACAGCAGTATCGCAATTCGGGCGATCGTTGCGCTTCTTACCGGAAAATATGTCAGTACGAATTGATTCAGAACCGTGCAGATTCCGGCGTAAACGCAGATATTAATTCCATACGCCAGAACCAAACCAAGAAACGCTTTGTTGGTCAGCAGTGATTTGTACGATTGATATAATTGTTGCCGGCTGAATTCGGTCTTTGTCACGCGAAGATTCACTTGAGCTTGACTCGGTGGAAGTTCCGGTTCCGATTTGAAAACTAAAATAGATAATATTTCAAGGATGGATGAAACTAGATGATAATAAGCAAGGCTTACATATTATAACTAATATCGCGACTAGAGTCATGAAGGCTGCAGCGCCGTTCAACATCCAGGCTATGCCGCTTGCGACCATTTCTAAATCTGCAACATTCTTGACGACCATGGGTGGCATAATGAACCCAACGGCTGTGCCTAGTTGAGTTCCGAAAGCGCCTAAAGCACAAGCGATCGAAATCTGAAATATTTGCAAATTGCTTACTTCCAGTTTTTACTAGAATTTGCTAAATTTATAATTGCTTTTCCGGTTTGGAAGTCGCAGCGATACGTTCGCAAATTTTGATCAGATTTCGGTTCCTTATCTTCGAAATATAAATATTGTCAATTTTTTTTTTTTTTTTTTTAGATTTTCATCGGCAAATTTTTCTAATGTGCTATTTTCTCTATACTTTATAAACTCTTACAACTAACTTAGCCTTCACAAGAAGTTCAGAAGAAGTTAGGTTAGTCGAACAAACCTAACATAACCTACATTCAAAATACAGAATACTCCTCAATTCTTAAATTTTTTACAAAACTTGTCAGACCAATTTCCGAAATATTACGACTTCTGCGAAACATAAATTGCCAATGTGTACTAACTTACTTCGTTTGGGCCGAACCAGACGGCGGCTATTCTTGGCGGCAGACTAAGTATGAAGATTTCAAACAAGAACACGACTGTCTGTCCGATGAAGCCCACGTAGAACAAGTCTGGATGCACTGAAAACACTTTAATCCAAGCGCCAGCAGCCGTGCGTAGCACACCTTTCAAGGCAGTTATCCTCAAACCCTAAAATCAGATTAATCACACATTGAATTTTATTTATAAAATTCAATCATTGTTGTGTGTTGCTTTACTAATTTTAAAACCAGGCAGTTTTAAAGTTATTTGAGAAATAGGATGGTTGCGACCGTCACTACCTTGTAATTCACACTTACACCGAATTGAAAAACTCGCTATGTTTTAACCACTCTTAATATCTAAAAATATTATATAACTAATTCACAGTTATATAAATGTAAACATTTAACACGACTCGAGTTTCGACTGTAATTTTCGACCATTTGAACTGAATATCTCTTAAACTACCTAGTCTAACTAAACGAAACCTCTGGCATATCAAAGCTAAAATTTCAAAGTTTAACAATCCTCTACCAGTAATAAACTCAAACAATTATCTCACCATTCTATCGATAATGTACGTTCCTGGCATGACCAACGGCATATAAGAAACCATCGCGACCAGCGATGTCCAATTGACAGCCAGGGCAGAAACCCCATAATACCTCATGACGATGTCGCTGATGACGCAGTATTGGATCCATTGCATCGCATTGCAACCCGCGTACAACACGTACAGGAACAGAATGATCCATCTGAACTTGTACAATTTGGTTTCGGGTCGTTTGCTCAACAAGGCATGCTCTTGAGCAAGTTGTTCTTGTAGTTTGTCGGCCATAGTCGAAATGAGAATGATTTTAACGACAGTGTGTTAACGTGTTTGATGCATCTATTATAAAACAATTTAGATGTGTTTGAAAAGAGATTTAAAATGGATTTAATCTCGTTGTTCTGAGTACGTGTACGTATTAAATTCGGCGAAATGTTTGTTTGCCGAAACAAACAAAATATTTGCGATATTTTGGGCACTTTTTTGGGTTTACTTGCTTTCGACTTAACATCTTGAAATCAATGGTTTAAGTTTCAAATAAGCACTCAAATTGCAACCAGTATGTGGCACTGTTGAAGTAAACCGGACTGTGTTAGTTCAAACAAGATTAAACAGACAACAAATAAGATTAGACAGACAAGACTAGATACATAAAACTAGACAGTCAAAACTACACAGATAAAACCTGTGCTTGAAGTAGTTCTTGCTTATTCAAAATAACTTACTTTATTTAACAAATCTATATAATATTCGAGCTATCTAATAAATTGTGGCAGTCGAAGTGATTAGGGAGTTTCTTTTAAAATTTCTTTAGAATCCTCTGTTAAATTTTCTTTGAGATCTGAGTCTTCTTTGTTTCTCATATTGAGGGCTTGTTGTCTCCGGAGGATGTTGGGAGTGAGAGCGGTGATGATAGATCCGAGAGCCAAGAGAACGACCATGGAGATGAGCGCAAGGAAGGGACCCAGTCGCGTGAAGATCGAGTCCATGAGCAGCGTGAAGATAACGCCGAATGTCTGGAACGACGTTACCAACAGGCCGGAACTGGTGCTCTCCGGTTCCGGAAATGTTAATTCTGCGGCTAGCTCAAAGCCCACTGGATAGTACGCGTTTTGAAAGAAACTAGAAAATCGGAACATTTAGCTAATATTATATCTCCGGGTGGTATGTCTAGATTCTTTTGTTTTGTATCTAGTTTCGTTTTGTTTTTTGTTTAGATTCGTTTTGTTTGAGAACTAGATTCGTTTATGTTATATCAAGACTCACTTGTTTTATGTATAAATTTATTCTTTGTTATCTTGATTGTTTCGCTTAAATCTTTTGCATTCATTAAATATATACTTGGCTTATCTATATTAATTTATATCTCGCGAACGGGAATAGCTAGCCAAATCTAATTTATATATTTGTAATAAGCAGGAAAACTACTTTCGAAAACGGTTTCATATTTTGCAAGAACTCCGTAAATATCGATTTTAGCTAAATTCATTTTCTTGCATTTTCGCGTCGAATCTTCAGTGAACTAACTTTTTTCGGTTTATCCTAGCGACTTCTAGTTTTTGGATTCAGCATATTAAAATTAGTCGGGAAATATGTGACGTTTTGCTAGAAAGCTCAAAATTTTGAAATTCATTTCAACCTAACGATCTAAATTTTTCGTGTTTTTTCGAGAAACTTTCCTTAGATTTTAATTAAGTTCTCGATTTCTCTCTCGATTCATTTATGTTTATCTAAATTCATTTGTTTTCTATCTCCATTCAATTGTTTTGTATCTAAATGCTTTTGTTTATAGAGTAGATTCGTTAGTTTCATATTTAGATTAACTACTCTAGGTTAGGTTAGATTAGTTCTGGATTAGATTATCTTGTTTAGATTGCTTACCCCATAAACGATGCGGTTATGTAGACCCAAACCATCGACTGACATTTCAGTGCGACCGCGAAACCCAACACTCCAAATGTCACCATCACGTACAAAGCCAGAGTAGTCTCCCTGAAATTGAAGATTAGACAAAACTAGACTAGGCAAAGTTAAGCAAGACTAAACAAGAATAGACAAGACTAGACAGGGTTAGACAGCACTGGATAACAGTAGACTGGTCAAAACTGGACAAGGCTAGACAAGACACTTAAGCTACGAAATATTAATCTTGTTTTTGTATAGCCTTAGAATAAGATTGGTCAGACTAAGATTGGTAACTAGTCATGTCTAGTTTTTATTTTCCGTTTGGTCTTCTGTAATCTTCTCTGATCATGTTGGTTTTTGCCTAGTATTGTTTGATCAGGTCTGGTTTTTGTACAATCTTGTCTAGTCTCGTGTCGTCTTGTCTAAACTTATCTAGTCTTCTTTAGACTGAAACTTACTTGAATCGTTTAGTTTTGTCGAGAAAGTATCCAACAATGACTGATCCCAGCATTCCCACCATGACCAGCAACATTCCGATTCTGCCCGAATCCTCGCCGTTTTCCTAAATAATCCAAAACAAAAAGTAATTCAAGAAACTGCACTATCGAATTTCGGGCAATCGTTGCGCTTCTTACCGGAAAATATGCCAGCACGAATTGATTTAGAACCGTGCAGACTCCGCCGTAAACGCCGACATTCATTCCGTACGCCAGCATCAAACCAAGAAATGGTTTGTTGGTTAACAGTGATTTGTACGATTGGTAGAACTGTTCCCGGCTGAACTCGGCCTGTTCCAGGCGAAGATTCACTTGAGCTTGACTTGGTGGAAGCTCCGGTTCCGATTTCAAAACTAAAAGTAAGAAAGTTTATTTCATGAATGTATTAAACGAGAATATGCAAGACTTACATATTATAACTAATATTGAGACTACAGTCATGAAGGCTGCAGCACCGTTGAACATCCAGGCAATGCCGCTGGCGACTACTTCTAAATCCGCAACATTCTTGACGACCATCGGTGGCATGATGAATCCAATGGCTGTACCTAGTTGAGTTCCGAAAACGCCTAAAGCACAAGCCGTCGAAATCTGAAATATTTGCAAATTGCTTATTTGTGGTTTTTCCTAGAAATTGCCGAATTTATAATTGCGTTTCCGGTTTGTAAATCGCAGCAATACAAAGTTTGATCAAACGTTTTGATTCCTGTTCTTCGAAATATAAAGATATTCTTATATTTTGCATTTTCATCCCGAAATATCTCTAAAAACCCATTACAGTATAATCTCGATAATGCGACACATATGGGACCAGACAACCGCCGAATTATAAGAAAGAGTGGTGGCAGGGAAGAGCGCGAGCGGTCTCCAGACCGCCCGATTACTGGACGTGTCGTCTGTTTACCCAGCGGCCGAATTACCGAGATTATACTGTTTTCCATTTTCTACGAGTTTTATAAACTCTTACATTACACATTAGGTACTCATACTTTACACAAATACGTCTGTATTTTTTTCATAAAATGTCCGAAATACTATGATTTCTGCATGACAAAAATTGCCAATTCGTAACTTACTTCGTTTGGGCCGAACCAGATGGCCGCTATTCTCGGCGGGAGACTAAGTATGAAGATTTGAGACACGAAGACGACTGTCTGTCCGATGAAGCCGACGTAGAACAGGTCTGGGTGCACTGAGAACACTTTAATCCAAGTGCCTATAGTCGTGCCTATCACACCTATCAAGGCACAAACTCTCAAACCCTAGAAGCAAAAAGATTAATCGCAAATAAATTAGATTTCAAAAAAAGTTTTATATAATTCACTTAACGTTGTGTGTTGGTTTGCTAGTTTTAAAACTAAATAGTTGACAAAATTGAGTAATTTATGCTGTAGTAGTATCAAGTTAAAACGTTCTAAAAAATTGTCATTTATTTGTCAAAAATATTGAAATTCTTCCTCTTAAAGTTCCTTATTTTATTACATTCCAAGCATCGTTTTCTTGCCCTCCTTGCTGTTCCAGAGTACGCTGAATTAAATATTTTTCTTTGGTTTGTAGCTCCGGTTCTTCATTATTCAATAGGTTATGAACTATTTTTTCTCTAAATTTCAACAAATCATATTGTTTTCTTCCCCATTTTTGATGAATTTACCACGCATTTGCAATTCATGTTCCACAAATTAATTCTATAACGATTTTCTTATACCATTCTAATGGTTTTACGTAAACAGTTATAATATGATGACAATTGATCTGAAAAATCTACCCCTTGCTTTCCATTGTTATAATCGAAGACAGCATCAGGTTTTAGTTTTCCCTTATTGTCTTCACACATAGCGCAAATATGTTGGTTTCATGTTGTTAACACGTAGATTGATCTTTTATCTGTTCATTTTAAGAATCTAACGCCTTGTCGATTTATCAAACTGGAAATGGTACGTGTTTGCTTTTGCTTCGCTTCAGGAGGCAGAAATTTTCTGTTAACTTTTGCGGTACCACACAGGAAAGTTGACTTTTGAAAAAGTTCTTCTGCTAATGGTACATTTGTATAAAAACTGTCTGTAAATAGTGTACGTTCTGCATATAGCATTTCGTCTACCAAACGCATTACTTCGTCATGCGAATGTCCTTTGTTTATGACTTCGCCATTTTTACCAGCTTAAACTTCAAGATTATAGGTATAACCACCAGGAAGGCATAAAATAAGATGTTATAGATTTTTTGGTGCTCAAATTTGTGTACATTGTATTGTTTGACCATCTCATTTCAGGAACTTGATGAGTAAAATTCAATTATTTTTTTTCATTTCCTGCATAGTGACTACTTTCCAACACTGCTGATGTTTTCTACGATTTATCGCACTGTTGCGACTTTCCTCCTCGCTCTGGGAGGCGTATGTATTTGTTTCATCTACGATAATTTGCAATATATTGTCGGTTAAAAATAATATATGGAGAGAATATGGATCATTGCAATTTACATTCATCTCGAGTAATTTAACATTCTGTACATATTCAGGATCTTGATTTCTTCTTTACGTAATAGGTGTCCATTCTGTAGTGTAAGATACTTCTTCTACATTACTAACTGAATCATCTCCTTCTACTAGGCTTGTTCTTAAGATCTGTTGTTTCCAATATTTTCTCATTTTCATGAACAAACACGTGGCTACGACGTAAAAATCATCATCGGAACTTGACGAACTTGACATTTTGGAAATATAACTTAACCTGAAATGTAGAGAAACTACAGATATGACACTTGCAACAAAGAATCGCGTAGCTGAGTATCGCATATATGAGAATACCTAGCAGCGACGCGACACTTCATCGCGCATCGTCGCGTAGCTGAGTTTCGCGTATATGATAATTTTATAAATACATGATACCTTTAAGGTTGATTCCCATATGCGCGACCCTCAGCTACGCGTCAAATAATGATTACGTTGTTTTAAATGGGCACGTCGTGTAGCTGTCGCGTAGCCATAGTGAGAACGTGCTCATTTAAAACAATGTAATCATTATTTGATAGGCGATGTCGCGTAGCTGAGTGTTGCGTATATGAGAATCGGCCTTAAATGTATCATGTATTTATAAAATTCTCATATACGCGACAATCAGTTACGTTTACTAGATATTCTCATATATGCGATACACAGCTACGCGATTCTTTGTTGCAAGTGTCATATCTGTAGTTTCTCTACATTTTAGGTTAAGTTATATTTCCAAAATGTCAAGTTCGTCAAGTTCCGATGATGATTTTTTCGACGCAGCCACGTGTTATGAAAATGAGAAAATATTGGGTGCAACAGATCTTCAGAACAAGACTAGTAGAAGGAGAATTCCATACTCTCTTCAAGTAATTTTTATCTTGTAAGTCATACAGTTCAACATAATCGGCCACGAGAGCGATCAACAACACGCCGTTTTTGACACAATCCGTCGTTAAAATCACAAACAAATTGGTCAAACGCGTTGAGACGTCGAGCGACAAAACGTAAAAAAATCGTGAGCATTTTCTTACAGTATAATCCCAATAATCCCAGCGACAGTGCGCGGCATAGCGACTTGTAGCAGTTGTCGCGTAGCCATAGTGACCCAACGTCATCATTTAAAACAATGTAATCATTATGAATAGGATGGTTGCGACAGTTACTACGTGGTAATTCATACTTACATTGAATTGAAAAAAAAAAAACAATATAAATTTAAAATAAAATTTAAGTATGTAGGGACTCATTATTGACAAGATGAGTTGCACAGGTTCGGGTTTTTCCTAAACCGTTTTATGGCCCAGACCGTTTTATAAGCGGGCTGGAGCTGATCAAACAAAGCCGATAGGTTCGGGTTTTTCTTAATCGTTTTATGGCCCAGACCGTTTTTATGAGCGGGCTGGAGCCGATCAAACAATACCGATTTTTCCTCCCTCTTACTTGGCGTCAGCGCCAATAGGAGGGAAGAACGAACAACCAATCGGGACAACGGAAAACCTCTCCCACCAAAGTTACCAGAGAGAAGATGCGTTTGACCGAGGGATAAAAGGACGGGACGGGAGTGACAAAGGGAGAGTTTTTAGAAACAGTTTCGAGAGACAACTTCGAAACAACATCCAGACACAACTTCCAGCAGAACGTCAGTGAACACAACTTCCAGCAGCGCGTCACGTGACGCGCAATAAAAAGTTACATCGTCTCCGGGTTTGTTAGTTTTCTTTTCTCCACACACTACCCCGTCACCAAAGTGGTGACCCCGACGTGATCTACATATTTTACAAGTGACGGTGGTAGCAACGTGCGCCAAGACACTCGCGACAAGCTATGGCGAATAACCACTCCAACGGGGCGCGTGTGAGACTGCCCGCATTTCTACCAGAGGACCCGGACCTCTGGTTCCAACTAGCTGATTGGGCATTGAAAAACGCTGGTATCACTACCAGTACCGAGAAGTTCGAATACGTCGGTACGTCGCTCGAGCCGCGGTACGCTAAGGAGATCCGCGACCTACTTCTCGACCCACCAAAGGAAGCCGACGACCCGTATCAGAAGCTGAAGGACGAACTTATCAGGAGACTCGGAAAAACACAGCAACAACGGACACGGCAGTTGTTGGAGCGCGAGGACATCGGCGACCGAACTCCGTCACAATTTTTGCGACAGCTGCAGCTACTTGCCGGCGAACACGGGGCCCAGGACATCACCAAGGCCCTCTGGATGGACCGCCTCAACCCGGTCGTGCGGGCCTGCCTAGCGACGCAGCAAGAAAACACCTCCCTCGACGAGTTGGCCAGGATCGCGGACAACGTTTTGGACTCGATCGGGACCCTACAGCCGCGAAACCAGGTATCCGCAGTGTCATCTTCCCTCGAGTCGAAGATCTTAGAGCAATTGGCCGGCCTCCAACGACAATTGGCGGAGGTGCAGATAGACAACCGACGGGAAATCTCGGCCATTAGGTCAGAGCTCCAGCAAGCGCGCCGCAGCCGTTCAATCAGTCGAGACCGCTCGGATCGGTCACCGTCGAACCGCAACCGCTCAGGTTCTCGCCTTCCGGTCCAGTACGACGGAATGTGCTGGTACCATTACACGTTCGGTGACAGTGCGCGCAAATGCAGGCCTCCGTGCGAGTTAAAAGCCGTCTTCACCGCGCGTTCGGGAAACTAAGCGGATCATCGCTTATGGCGGCAAGCGATGACTGCCCAAACGTACGCCGCTTGTTCGTGCCAGATCGCATTAGCGGCACGAAATTTCTGATAGACACTGGTTCGGATCTGTGTATTTTTCCCCGTAAACTTGTGCGTGGTCACCGGACAAAGACGAACTACGAACTTTCCGCAGCAAACAACACGCCGATTGCGACGTACGGCTCGGTGACAATGACATTGGATTTCGGATTGAGACGCGACTTCACGTGGAACCTTGTGATCGCGGACGTAACACGCGCGATTATTGACGCCGATTTCCTGGCTCACTACGGCCTGCTGGTAGACATGCGAAACAAACATCTCGTAGATAGCCTGACGCAAGTCAAGACGACCGGAAATAGGCCGAGTTCGGGTAACATCGCAAGTGTCAAAATCGTCATCGGAAATTCTGAATATCACGAGCTTTTGCAGCGCTACCCAGAAATCACGCGACCCGACGGAGCATGCAAGGCACCAACAGTGAAACACAGCACCGTCCACCACATACACACAACGCCCGGACCACCTGAAGCCGCAAGACCGCGTCGACTTGCCCCGGACCGACTGTTGAACGCCAGAAAGGAGTTCGAGTCCATGCTGCGGTTGGGCATTTGCCGCCCATCTAAGAGCAGTTGGGCTTCACCTTTGCACATGGTGCCAAAGAAAGGCGACGAATGGCGTCCCTGTGGTGATTATCGGGCCCTCAACGCACGCACCATCCCGGATCGTTACCCGGTGCGCCACATCGAAGACTTCGCGCAGACGCTCAATGGGAAGAAGATCTTCACCTCGATCGATTTGGTAAGGGCATATCACCAAATTCCAGTCGCGGAAGAAGACGTTCCTAAGACGGCCATTACCACACCATTTGGATTATTCGAGTTTCCATCCATGAGCTTCGGGTTGCGAAACGCCGCGCAAACGTTCCAGCGGTTCATCGACGAAGTCCTCCGCGGTTTGGATTTCTGCTACGCTTACATAGACGACATCTTGGTGGCATCATCGTCCGAAGAGGAGCATCGTGGTCATCTGCAAATCCTGTTCGAACGCTTGCAGCAGTTTGGTGTCGTGATAAACCCCAACAAGTGCTGTTTCGGCGCGGCAACCATACAGTTTCTAGGGTACCGCGTCTCCGAGAGAGGAACAGAACCGCTTCCCGAAAAGGTCGCCGCGATCCGAGAATATGAGAAGCCGAAGACTGCCAAAGGACTACGGCAGTTCCTGGGGATGCTCAATTTTTATCGAAGGTTTCTACCCAGGGCTGCTAAAACACAGGCGAACATCAACGACCTTCTCAAAGGTAACATCAAGGGGAGCACGCCGATTCAGTGGAACAACGGAGCCGAGGCAGCCTTCTTGGCGCATCCTCGACCCGACGCAGACCTGTCTCTGGTGTGCGACGCGTCGGACTACAGCATAGGCGCAGTCCTTCAACAACGAGTCGACGATCACTGGGAGCCGCTTGGATTCTTTTCAAAGAAGCTTAGTAGCTCCGAGAATAAATATAGCGCATACGATCGGGAGCTCCTAGCGATTTACTGTGCAGTTCAGCATTTTAGGCATATGGTCGAGGGCCGTCCGTTTACCATCCTCACGGACCACAAGCCGCTAATTTTCGCCTTCCGCCAGAGATCCGACAAATGCTCGCCACGCCAATTCCGTCACCTGGACTTGATTAGCCAATTTACAACCGACATCAGGCACATCGCGGGGCAAGTCAACGTCGTCGCCGACGCTCTATCCAGGGTCGACGAGATCACTGTTCCAATGGACTTCGAGGCTCTGGCGACATCGCAGCAACAAGATCAGGAACTTCAAGGACTCTTGCAAGATGACAGCTCCGAGCTGGACTTGCGACAAATCCGCATTCCGGGTTCACACGCCGCGATCTTCTGCGACGTCAAAACACACACTGCCAGGCCTTTTCTCACGGCGCCGTTCCGCAGGGCAGCCTTCGACGCCATCCACGGGCTGTCTCATCCTGGGATCAGGGCAACAACGAAAATGATGACACAGCGCTACGTTTGGCCCTCCATCAACGTGAACTGTCGCACCTGGGCACGAGCTTGTATCCA
The DNA here is from genome assembly GCA_944588485.1 of Phosphuga atrata. Taxonomy (NCBI): domain Eukaryota; kingdom Metazoa; phylum Arthropoda; class Insecta; order Coleoptera; family Silphidae; genus Phosphuga; species Phosphuga atrata. The sequence goes on along the minus strand of OX155893.1, from coordinate 23,199,143 downwards.
GTGTCAGCAATCCAAGGTCACCAGGCATGTATCCGCTCCAGTCGGCTCATTTGCAGCACCTTCCCGCCGGTTCGAGCACGTTCATCTGGACCTGATCATCATGCCGTACTCGCAGGGATACAGGTACTGCCTAACCTGCGTTGATCGTTTCTCGCGATGGCCGGAGGCAATCCCTCTACAGGACCAGGAAGCCGAAACCGTTGCCCGCGCTTTCTACAACAGCTGGGTTGCACGTTTTGGCACACCTCTCCGGATCACCACCGACCAAGGCAGGCAGTTCGAGTCCCACCTGTTCCGCTGCCTCAACCAACTCCTAGGGACGACGCACCTGCACACAACGGCGTACCACCCAGCGGCCAATGGCATGGTCGAACGTTTTCATCGGCAGCTAAAAGGCTCCATCAAGTGCTTGCAGGCTACTCGGTGGACTGAAACGCTCCCAACGGTGCTACTTGGCATACGTGCAGCTTGGAAGGACGACCTACAGGCGACAACAGCCGAGATGGTCTACGGTCAGCCCCTTCGCCTTCCCGGAGAATTCCTGGTATCCCGGGCGATCCGAGAGGTCGACAACTCCGCTGAATTCGTGAAGGAACTTCGTCAACGCTTCGAGACACTCCGTCCAGTCAGTGGGTCCAGGCACGGTGAGCGCAGAATCTTCGTCTTTAAGGATCTCGTCACTGCTACCCACGTTTTTGTGCGCCACGACGCACCAAACGGACCTCTCCAACTGCCGTATGATGGTCCGTACAAAGTAATTTCTCGCACTGACAAGGTTTTCATTCTCTTGATGCGGGGAAGACACGTACCAGTTACGATCGATAGACTCAAACCTGCGTACATCATCGACGAGAACATCGAAAAACCAGAGCTGGAGAGCGACTCCGATGACGACCCTCCGGACGACGCGGGCGGAACCCAAGCTCCCATGCAACCAGCGCCAGCACCAGCACCATCGCTTGCACCCCAACCTGTGACTCCCAACACCGACCCAGGCCTCCGAACAAGATCAGGACGCCGCGTTAGATTCACCGAATTTTACCAGGCCGGTTTGAGATAAACCCTGTAACTTTGTAAATTATGCACTTGTATCGTTAATCACTAGCAGGGGGTCCTGTAGGGACTCATTATTGACAAGATGAGTTGCACAGGTTCGGGTTTTTCCTAAACCGTTTTATGGCCCAGACCGTTTTATAAGCGGGCTGGAGCTGATCAAACAAAGCCGATAGGTTCGGGTTTTTCTTAATCGTTTTATGGCCCAGACCGTTTTTATGAGCGGGCTGGAGCCGATCAAACAATACCGATTTTTCCTCCCTCTTACTTGGCGTCAGCGCCAATAGGAGGGAAGAACGAACAACCAATCGGGACAACGGAAAACCTCTCCCACCAAAGTTACCAGAGAGAAGATGCGTTTGACCGAGGGATAAAAGGACGGGACGGGAGTGACAAAGGGAGAGTTTTTAGAAACAGTTTCGAGAGACAACTTCGAAACAACATCCAGACACAAATTCCAGCAGAACGTCAGTGAACACAACTTCCAGCAGAACATCAGAGACAACTTCCACAACTCGCATCAAAACCGGCACGCGTCACGTGACGCGCAATAAAAAGTTACATCGTCTCCGGGTTTGTTAGTTTTCTTTTCTCCACACACTACCCCGTCACCAAAAGTAAAATAAATAAATTTGTTTAAAAACAAAATAAATAGTGAATTTTTCAATTCAATGTTCAATCATTATTTGACAGGCGATGTCGCGCGACGTCGCCTATTTGAGTGTCGCGTATATGAGAATCGGCCTTTATTCGCACATATATTTACCATAGCAACAATAACATCCATAGGCGTACGTGTAAAATTTCATAAGATCAAGTGAAAAATTGCAACAATTGAAAATGCCGCACTATAAAACAAAATACCTAATTATGCGCCGGTTCCACCGTGTTAAAGACACGTCAAACAGCCGTAACAGCCGTCACTCAATGTAAACAACCGATACAGGTGATGATCACGGACGAGACCTATTCAAATGAAATCCACTTGTATGTTAGTATATAAAACAGCCGTTTTAAGTTATCATTAACATTTTTTTGTACTTGATAAACTCATTAATTTTTTGTACTCGATAAACACATTTTCGTACGCCATACTTTTATTTACATTCATAATTTCAACAAATGTCGAATATGGTTGCCGCAAATTTTGTTCACCTTTTGTTTTGTATCTTCGAAACACGGGGTTTTTCAGAAATCGTCATAAGACAAAATATTTTTAGAAGAAGCCAAGGAACAACCCCTTGATTTTTTTCCGCATGTTTATCTAGCACCCTGTATATTTTCTTATGGATTATTTTGAGAAATAGTTTGATGATAAATAAAACTAATAAATTTTGCAAATTTCTTAAAATTCTGTTAATAAATAAAGAAATAAAAAGTAAGGCAATCCACACCAAGCCAAATTTATCAGACATTTTTTCGGCGAAGGTTCACTCAGCCTTTGAACATGAGGAGCTGCGCTTAAACATGGCGTAATAATAGGCGGCGTAGGAGCGTAGGAGCAGCTACCCTATCTCTAACAAAAAGCCGAGGCTGATATATAGCTACCCTTGCTATAGCTATACCCCCAAGGCATGTATGCTAGAAAAAAGGGATGATGTCATAAAACTCTGGGACTTACAATCTCAGTTTCAACCTTGGAATGGATACTAATCCTTTCCCCACCACAAATTTCAAATAACGCATGATAAAAATCTCAGTAAGTAGAACTACTCCAGGAGGTACCCTAGACAGGAAATCTCCTCTGTCACTAAGAACAACGCAATAGGGCCATCGCATTCTGGAGAGCACGAAGCAACATGCAACCAACCAAAGCTCCAGGAAACGCCAATAAAGGGAACAAATAAGAGAGAAAATCAATCATGAGAAGTTATTTCACGTGGTCCATAGTAGGCCAAAATCGAAGGAAGAAGAAGAAAGGAATTTAAAAAAATCCGCTGAATCGTCAGATTTAAATGAAATTTTGAGATTTCTAAAATTGGCATTTATTTGTCAAAAATGTTGAAATTTTGCAAAATTGTTATTAATAATACAACTAAGAAATGTTGCAAGTTTCGTTAAATTCTGTTAATAAACGGAGAAATAAAGAAATCCGCTGAACCGACAGATTTTCTAAACTACGTAGTCCAAACTTATTGTTAGTGAAATTTTTAAAAATACGTTCATAAATGTAAAAAAATGAAATAATTCAATTGTTCGTTAGCTCATTTTACTGATTTCAAAACAACGTTGCTTTGAAATGAATGAACAAATTAATTTGTTTCGCGATAAGTCAACATAAAGCAGCTATATTTTCTAAACCACATGCTCTAGCTTGCATGAAACATTCACTGATTTGCAAAGAAAATAATTAAATTGAAATTATTTAATTATTTGTGAACCTCTTATTTTAAAACCACGTAACTTTGAAAGGAACAAACAAATTTTGTTAATTTGCTTATCGATAGACTCAACTTAAAACTGCTGTCTGTATCTCCTAAACTACGCAGTCTAACTAGCTGAAATTATCGTTAGTTTATAAAGAATGGAAAAAACAATTATTCAATTGTTTTTTAAGTTGCCTCAACTGCACTGCTCGGAAGTAAACAAACTCAATTAGCCGCATTTAGTCTTGACTTTAAACACAAACATCTCTTAAACTACCTTAACTAAACTAAATCTCCATCGTATTACAGGAAAATCTTCTAAGAGTATCCTCTAAGAGTAATAAACTCAAACAAATTTCTCACCATTCTATCGATAATGTACGATCCCGGTATGATCAACGGCGGATAAGTAACCATCGAGATCAGTGAGGTCCAGTCGACGGCCAAGGCTGAAACCCCATAAAACCTCATGATGATGTCACTGATGACGCAGTATTGGATCCATTGCATTGCACTGCAACCCGCGTATAATATATACAGGAACAGCACGACCCATCTGAACTTGTACAGTTTCGTTTCGGGCTGTTTGTCCAGCAAGCCGTCTTCTTGAGCCACTTGCTCCTGCAGTTTTGTGTCCACCATAGTCGCGATGAGAATGTTGTTAACGACAATGTGTTAACGTTTTTGATTCGTCTATTATAAAACAGTTTAAATGTGTTTGTCGAGAGATTTAAAAGGGATTTACTCGCGTTGGCCTCAGTACGTGTACAAATTGTATACGGCGACATTTTTGTTTGCTGATCATATTTGGCATTGTTTTTTTTTTTCTTGGTTTATTTGGTTTCGGCTTAACATCTCAAAACCCGTTGACAGCTGTTTTCTTTTTTTGCATGCAAATTGCACACAAATTGTACAATATAAGCGGCACTGTTGAAGACAAGACTAGACAGATAAGACTAGACAGACAAGAGTAGGCAGACAAGAATAGACATACAAGACTAGACAGACAAGACTAGAGAGAGAAGACTAGACAGACATGACTAGACAGAGAAGACTAGAGAGACAAGACTAGACAGACTAGACAGACAAGACTAGACAGACAAGACTAGACAGACAAGACTAGACAGACAAGACTAGACAGATAAGACTAGACAGACAAGACTAGACAGACAAGACTAGACAGACAAGACTAGACAGACAAGACTAGACAGACAAGACTAGACAGACAAGACTAGACAGACAAGACTAGACAGACAAGACTAGACAGACAAGACTAGACAGACAAGACTAGACAGACAAGACTAGACAGACAAGACTAGACAGACAAGACTAGACAGACAAGACTAGACAGACAAGACTAGACAGACAAGACTAGACAGACAAGACTAGACAGACAAGACTCACCAAATCCCCTATTCCACCTTGGCTTTTAGTATGCGCCACCCCGGTATCGCATATATTGCATTCATTCAGGGTGGGCAGCCCGGACGGTTAATGAAAACCGCCCTAGTTGTCGCCTCCCCGACCAGGATTCGAACCGGGGTCTCCCGCATTGAAAAGACAGACAAGACTAGACAGACAAGACTAGACAGACAAGACTAGACAGACAAGACTAGACAGACAAGACTAGACAGACAAGACTAGACAGACAAGACTAGACAGACAAGACTAGACAGACAAGACTAGACAGACAAGACTAGACAGACAAGACTAGACAGACAAGACTAGACAGACAAGACTAGACAGACAAGACTAGACAGACAAGACTAGACAGACAAGACTAGACAGACAAGACTAGACAGACAAGACTAGACAGACAAGACTAGACAGACAAGACTAGACAGACAAGACTAGACAGACAAGACTAGACAGACAAGACTAGACAGACAAGACTAGACAGACAAGACTAGACAGACAAGACTAGACAGACAAGACTAGACAGACAAGACTAGACAGACAAGACTAGACAGACAAGACTAGACAGACAAGACTAGACAGACAAGACTAGACAGACAAGACTAGACAGACAAGACTAGACAGACAAGACTAGACAGACAAGACTAGACAGACAAGACTAGACAGACAAGACTAGACAGACAAGACTAGACAGACAAGACTAGACAGACAAGACTAGACAGACAAGACTAGACAGACAAGACTAGACAGACAAGACTAGACAGACAAGACTAGACAGACAAGACTAGACAGACAAGACTAGACAGACAAGACTAGACAGACAAGACTAGACAGACAAGACTAGACAGACAAGACTAGACAGACAAGACTAGACAGACAAGACTAGACAGACAAGACTAGACAGACAAGACTAGACAGACAAGACTAGACAGACAAGACTAGACAGACAAGACTAGACAGACAAGACTAGACAGACAAGACTAGACAGACAAGACTAGACAGACAAGACTAGACAGACAAGACTAGACAGATAAGACTAGACAGACAAGACTAGACAGACAAGACTAGACAGACAAGACTAGACAGACAAGACTAGACAGACAAGACTAGACAGACAAGACTAGACAGACAAGACTAGACAGACAAGACTAGACAGACAAGACTAGACAGACAAGACTAGACAGACAAGACTAGACAGACAAGACTAGACAGACAAGACTAGACAGACAAGACTAGACAGACAAGACTAGACAGACAAGACTAGACAGACAAGACTAGACAGACAAGACTAGACAGACAAGACTAGACAGACAAGACTAGACAGACAAGACTCACCAAATCCCCTATTCCACCTTGGCTTTTAGTATGCGCCACCCCGGTATCGCATATATTGCATTCATTCAGGGTGGGCAGCCCGGACGGTTAATGAAAACCGCCCTAGTTGTCGCCTCCCCGACCAGGATTCGAACCGGGGTCTCCCGCATTGAAAAGACAGACAAGACTAGACAGACAAGACTAGACAGACAAGACTAGACAGACAAGACTAGACAGACAAGACTAGACAGACAAGACTAGACAGACAAGACTAGACAGACAAGACTAGACAGACAAGACTAGACAGACAAGACTAGACAGACAAGACTAGACAGACAAGACTAGACAGACAAGACTAGACAGACAAGACTAGACAGACAAGACTAGACAGACAAGACTAGACAGACAAGACTAGACAGACAAGACTAGACAGACAAGACTAGACAGACAAGACTAGACAGACAAGACTAGACAGACAAGACTAGACAGACAAGACTAGACAGACAAGACTAGACAGACAAGACTAGACAGACAAGACTAGACAGACAAGACTAGACAGACAAGACTAGACAGACAAGACTAGACAGACAAGACTAGACAGACAAGACTAGACAGACAAGACTAGACAGACAAGACTAGACAGACAAGACTAGACAGACAAGACTAGACAGACAAGACTAGACAGACAAGACTAGACAGACAAGACTAGACAGACAAGACTAGACAGACAAGACTAGACAGACAAGACTAGACAGACAAGACTAGACAGACAAGACTAGACAGACAAGACTAGACAGACAAGACTAGACAGACAAGACTAGACAGACAAGACTAGACAGACAAGACTAGACAGACAAGACTAGACAGACAAGACTAGACAGACAAGACTAGACAGACAAGACTAGACAGACAAGACTAGACAGACAAGACTAGACAGACAAGACTAGACAGACAAGACTAGACAGACAAGACTAGACAGATAAGACTAGACAGACAAGACTAGACAGACAAGACTAGACAGACAAGACTAGACAGACAAGACTAGACAGACAAGACTAGACAGACAAGACTAGACAGACAAGACTAGACAGACAAGACTAGACAGACAAGACTAGACAGACAAGACTAGACAGACAAGACTAGACAGACAAGACTAGACAGACAAGACTAGACAGACAAGACTAGATAGACAAGACTAGACAGACAAGACTAGACAGAAAAGACTAGACAGACAAGACTAGACAGACAAGACTAGACAGACAAGACTAGACAGACAAGACTAGACAGACAAGACTAGACATACATGACTAGTCAGAGAAGACTAGAGAGACAAGACTAGACAGACAAGACTAGACAGACAAGACTAGACAGACAAGACTAGACAGACAAGACTAGACAGACAAGACTAGACAGACAAGACTAGACAGACAAGACTAGACAAACAAGACTAGACAGACAAGACTAGACAGACAAGACTAGACAGACAAGACTAGACAGACAAGACTAGACAGACAAGACTAGACAGACAAGACTAGACAGACAAGACTAGACAGACAAGACTAGACAGACAAGACTAGACAGACAAGACTAGACAGACAAGACTAGACAGACAAGACTAGACAGACAAGACTAGACAGACAAGACTAGACAGACAAGACTAGACAGACAAGACTGGACAGACAAGACTAGACAGACAAGACTAGACAGACAAGACTAGACAGACAAGACTAGACAGACAAGACTAGACAGACAAGACTAGACAGACAAGACTAGACAGACAAGACTAGACAGACAAGACTAGACAGACAAGACTAGACAGACAAGACTAGACAGACAAGACTAGACAGACAAGACTAGACAGACAAGACTAGACAGACAAGACTAGACAGACAAGACTAGACAGACAAGACTAGACAGACAAGACTAGACAGACAAGACTAGACAGACAAGACTAGACAGACAAGACTAGACAGACAAGACTAGACAGACAAGACTAGACAGACAAGACTAGACAGACAAGACTAGACAGACAAGACTAGACAGACAAGACTAGACAGACAAGACTAGACAGACAAGACTAGACAGACAAGACTAGACAGACAAGACTAGACAGACAAGACTAGACAGACAAGACTAGACAGACAAGACTAGACAGACAAGACTAGACAGACAAGACTAGACAGACAAGACTAGACAGACAAGACTAGACAGACAAGACTAGACAGACAAGACTAGACAGACAAGACTAGACAGACAAGACTAGACAGACAAGACTAGACAGACAAGACTAGACAGACAAGACTAGACAGACAAGACTAGACAGACAAGACTAGACAGACAAGACTAGATAGACAAGACTAGACAGACAAGACTATACAGACAAGACTAGACAGACAAGACTAGACAGACAAGACTAGACAGACAAGACTAGACAGACAAGACTAGACAGACAAGACTAGACAGACAAGACTAGGCAGACAAGACTAGACAGACAAGATTAGACAGACAAGACTAGACAGACAAGACTAGACAGACAAGACTAGACAGACAAGACTAGACAGACAAGACTAGACAGACAAGACTAGACAGACAAAACTAGACAGACAAGACTAAAAACGAAAAAAAAAACTGCTATGAACAAAAATAATATTTCGACCACGTTTGATTTCCCATATAAATGAACTTATTGTTAGAAATAGAAAGAAATATATTTTATAAAACTGAGCTCAATAAGTAGTTTATCTATTTAACTTCTAAAAGTCTAGATACAGAGTGGAGCACTCGCTGCAACACAAGAGTTTCCGCTCTGATAATCGTTTTGGGTGAGCGGTGCACTTAATCTTAATCCACTTGTGCCCGCTCTGTAATAACCGATATAATTAAATCATAATTTCCTCGGCGCGCTTATTAGTGCACGTGGTGCACACTATCTCCTCTCCTCCGGGATGCCTTAAAAGGTGTTCCGAGAATACGATATTAGTGTAAACACAGGAAGTCGCTGCACACATGCTGAAGTCTCCCACCTGCATATGCTGCACTATATGGTTACGATTTTTAGCACTCTCAAGCGGTTTTCGTTATCTCAACGCACACGCGCTCTCTCTCCTCTCCGTTTCCTAAATATTAAGTTTCTGAACAAACATAAATAACTAGAATACACAAACAGAACAAAGATTGATAGATACGAATAAATAAGATGAGATTATTCTGTATAGACATCACACAAAACTAGTCAAGACAAAACAAAATATCTGGGATAAGGTGCAGAATAATGTTGTTTTTTGAAACTTAGAGTTGCGGACTTTTTACGTGATGTAATTGTTGTTAATCGTCTGTGGCACTGCTTAGCTGAGATCTGAGCTGTCTGGTTCAATAAATATTCGTGTTTTTGTTGTCCTAGAAATGTACACATGTGTGCAACCCAATCTAACCTGGGTTAAACCGAATCTAACCTGGGTTATTTCTTTCGAGATCAATTGCAAAATTATGATCGATCACAATTTCTCACTTTTGCTGCAAAAGTGTTCGACACAACGGCACGTAAATTTTTGGTTATGTGACAAAAAATGTACGTATGCAATTTTTTCGGCCTTCTCGGCCACTTTTGCAGCAAAAGTGAGAAATTGTGATCGATCATAATTTTGCAATTGATCTCGAAAGAAATAACCCAGGTTAGATTCGGTTTAACCCAGGTTAGATTAGGTTGCACACCGCGAAGCGGCAGATAAATCAAGACCACATACGCGCAGCAGCACGAACTCTCCAAAGAATAGGATAAAGTGGGAAGCACCGTTTGTTTAACCCAGGTTATATTAGGTTGCCCACCGCGAAGCGGCAGATAAATCAATACCACGTACGCGCGACAGCGCGAACTCTCGATCCAAAATACGATAGTGTTGCAAGAACTCTTGGTTTAACTCAGATTAGATTAGGTTCCAAATGCCGAAACGCCGTCTATACACCTGGACATCCCCCCAACACCGACCAGGTCACATTGTTAGGAACCAGATTGATTTCATCCTAATCAATAAAAGATTTCGCAACTACATCAAACGAGTAGCCGCATACGAATGCTTGAAACAAAATATTTAATCTTTTTGTTCTCTCAGAAGTTCTTTTATATTTAGCAAACACCTTTTTCATAGGATTAGTATTAATCCTTTTTCATTTAATAAATATTTGTTTGCACATAAGTATTTTTGTTTAATTCTTCTTGAATAGCTTTTTGTACTTCGTCTTGCAAGGAATAGTTTGGATTGGTCACTTCTTCTAATTTTTCTGAATTTGCCGAACATTCACCTTCGACTTCAACATTATTGTTGTCTGGATATTGTCGTTCAAAAAGATTTTCCACCAATATTAAAACAGACTTTGTTGGAACTTTCGAAGGATCTAGTAAGCATCTAGCCAATTCTCTTAATTCCAGATTTTCACGTGTCTTCAAACGTTCTATGATATTTTTTATTAAAGCTGTGCTTATATCAGAACCAATGAATTTCTTTTCCAAGAATCCTATTACACCTTCTGCCGTAAATATGTTAGAATCATCGCTACTTAATGTTGTTACTACTACGCTTACTGGACGTAAAGTTTCATAACAATTGAAAATTAACATTTTCAATTAAATGCACTGAATTTAAATCTGTTAGAATCTGTAATATTACGACTTTTAGAAGAATAAATTCTTCTTATATTGGTTCAATAGAAGACCACCTTGTCTTGATGTCCATTGCTAATTCAATTTCCATTTCAAAAAGGGCTTTTACGTTTCGTTCTAGGAAACTGATTTTATCGGAGATAAACGAAAATAATTTACAAGTTTTCTTACCATTTGTAAATTACTTATAATTTCAGCATCTTCTTCGACATAATACTCATTATCCACATCTTCTTCTTGCGATTCTTCAGGAAATAAATCTTCATCTTCACTGCTGCAGCTGTTTTCTACTTGAGATGATTTCTTGTAAAAAGTGTCGCACACAGCGAGATGAATTGTATGGTTATTTTTGGTTCAGCATGACAATCTGTACCATTTTTTTAATTACCTGGGCATTGTCATGTGTAATATCTTACTCAATAATAATCCCACGGCAATAAATCCTAGACTCAGTCAAACTTTGAGGTTTTTGTGACCAGAAATTGAAAACCGCGTTGAAATCTCTCGATAACTAACACCGCGACGGCCCGTCAGAGTTAGATCTACCGAGGACTGGTTGCATTTGTTTTTTCGAAATTTCTCAGCTGTCGCAACAAATTCGACGTTTTGTTAGAGCAAAACGTGGTCGGAAAGCGAGACTGAAAACCGCGTTGCGAAATCTTTGACAGCGGTGTCGCGACGCCACCGGAAAGTTCAATTTCCTAATGCGACTGCTGGTTTTTCCGCCTAAGTTCTCGTAATTTTCAAGCTAGCGAAACAAGTTTGATGTTTTGTGGAAGGGAAAGCTTGTCAGGAAACAGTAGTGAAAAGCGCGTTGCAAAATATTTGACAGCGACGTCGCCGCAAAGTTCATCTTGCTAATTTAGTTCGAATTTCGGGAACACGCGGTGATTTTTCCTCTGTAGTTTTCGCAATTTTGCATATAGCGAAAAAAAAAATATGTTTTGGTAAAGGGAAAGCTTGTGATAAAGCGCGACTAAAAACCGCATTGCGAAATTTTTCACAACGGCGTCGCGACGTCACCGCGAACTTCAACTTTCTAATCGAAGTCACAATATCATTTCTGAAACTGATACTAAATGAATCTAAATGTTTTTCAATACTTATTACGATATTATTTGCAGAACAAGCTCCTTCAATTCGCAGAAAGCCTAAATTGCAATAAAAATTGTTTTCTCCATGAATATTAATGTTTAAGTATCTTCGGCGTCTCAAACTAATCCACTGATCTAGCGTAGTATTCATTTTTTCTCCATTTGCTTTTAATTCTTTTAGCTTTAAAATCATTTCAAGGTCATAACACCTGAAGAACATTTTGGCAAAATTTTGTTGGGAAATCGCCCAGCTATTGCTTTCCGAACAAATGCAGATTTTGAAATTGCTCGAACATATATACCATCGATGGTTGCCATTTTTGCAACAACAGTTTGCAATGTTTGAAAGAGCACTAATTCAATGTATTTTATTTTTATTTATCTTTAGATAAATCGAAAACCGAGGTTTTTTATGACGGTTATGCGGTTTCGGTTTTTACACAGAAAACCGCGGTTATGCGGTTCGGATATATCCGAACCAGAAACCCTAACCGCACGTCAAGGATGCATAATATCAGCTATGCTATTTAATCTTTACGTCGAATAAATATTCTCAGAAGCCTTCGATGATCTAGAAATCTGAATAAAATTGAACTGTACCACAAACAATATAAGATACGCCGACGACACATTGATCATAGCAAGCAACCAGCAAGACCACCTACAGCTACTAATGAACAGCATAAACCGAATGGGGTCGGAGAGGCAGGACTAAGAATGTACAGATCCAAAACAAAATTCATGGTTATAAGTCGTAATAATCGATAATAAGTCGTAAGGCAAGAGCGTCCATCACGGTAGAGGGGGAATCAATCGATAGAACTACGAGTATGAAATACCTAGGCACACTAGTAAATGCCAGATGGGACCCACTACAAGAGATCAAGAGTAGGGTAGAACAAGGCAGACAGGCATTCAACAAGTTACGCCATAAAAACTAAATTTAGAAATCCGCCACAGAAAGGTCAAATGCTACGTTTTGGCCAGTCCTGCTGTATGGAGCAAAAACCTGAACGATAAAATTAGCATCCATTATTAAGATCAAGTTGTTCAAGATGTGGACACTCAGAAGAATGCTCCGTATCCTACGGGTGGACCACATTACCGTCGAGGAGGTGCTGAAAAAGGCATGAGTGGACAGATTATTATTCAATACCATAAAGACGCGCAAGATCTGGTATCTGGGTCACATACTAAGGGTGCCAAAATATCGAATTCCCCAGCTCATACTCGAAAGAAAGATAGAAGGCAGAAGGGGCATCGGACGAAAACAGCTATCATGGCTTAGGAGCATCAGGAACTGGACCGGAATCAATAAGTTTGGTGACATGCGCCAAGCAGCAATAAACAAAACATTAACAATTATTCAATAAATGATAATTCGCCAACGCACATAGGTGTAAGGCAGGCATGTCAAACACGCGGCCCAGACGGCAATACAGAGATTGCGGCCCGCCGAGACATTTCAAAATATTTTTGATAAACGGCGGAAGTATTATGTCCAGCACAAATAAGTCGAAGTACTGTAGCACACAGAGTTAACGCTATATCCAAGATTTTGAGAAATCAGCATAACTAAATAATATCAACATTTCAAACCAACTCTGTTGCAATTGATGAAAGTACAGATATTCGATATATCGCTCAGCTGGCCGTTTTTATTCGCTGATGCGATGTTAATTTAAAATTAAGTGAAGAACTTTTTTAAGTCATTCCTATGCATAATACAACTACTGGCGCTGATATATTTTTTGCACTTATGGAAGTTTTGAAGAAGCATACGTTTCCATTGGAAAAGTTGGTGCACCTGCAACTGATATAATATAAATACTGCTAAAATATAAATACTGTTGAAAGTGTTTCAATTAATTTTTTTAAATATATAAAATACCGATTAAATTTGACCTGTTTGAAGGGTCCTATTTTTCGCGGGCTTTGGATGACGTCACAGCTTTCGTTGTCGTTCAGTGTTGTTTACTATTTGCAATGTTTACTTTTGACAGTTAAGGATTTTCAGTTTGAATCGCTATTTCGATAACGGAAAAAGCTAAAAAACCATGTTATAGATATTGTTTTGTACCGGAATGCAAAAGCACTATTATAAGTGCACCAGATAAAGTGTTTTCTTTGTTCCAAGAAATGCGTAAATAATGGTGTAAGGTTTTCCAATAAAATTTCCATCACCAATAAAATCAGCTAGGAAGTTATTTACAGATAACCCAGTTGATAGCACATCTATTTCTTCTGATTCTTCAGTGATATCCCCTGATTATGCATCATGTAGCTCCTCTGAATTAAGTTGGACGCAAGATGCTTTGGAGGATGAAAAACAGTTACAAAATGTAATGCGAATTGGTACAATAACTGCTATAGGAAAAGAGCCTGTTGATAGGATTACCCAAACAATCATATCATTTAATAAAACTTTTAAGTGAAAGCATCCCACTTCCAACTATAGACAAACTAATTACATTAAAGAAATGAAAATTAAATGAATCATTTAACATATTAGCAATTCAGTTTGGTTATTCTCAGAGCACATCATAAATACATCTATTCTTAAATTGCCCGATTGTGCTTTAACAAAACCACTTTCCGTCATTGTTCCTGATAATTTATAATGTCACTATAGACCAAAATCGCACTAGGTACTAACACACTAGAAAAACACAACAGTAATATTAAAGCAAAACAGCACAGCAAAACAGCACAGTGAATATTGACGCCGATAAATGTCATAACATGCACATCACAGTCCTTAGTTTCGGTTCGACCAATGGTGATGCGTTTCGCAAATTTGAAATTCGCTCGCATATTTTGGACTTTTTGATTTTAATTTTTTGAATTAAATACAAACTAAATAAGAAAATAATGGTATAGGTGTAATGTCAAGATCATAAAGTATCGGGGGTACAAAAATCAAGTAAATATAAATCTCTTGCATATTCCCTATTGGTATTATTCACAAAATTATATTCGAGCACCTGGTGTCAATTTGTTCTATTTTTGGGAGATCTAGAATGTGAATACACCGATCTACCATATTATACGAAAGTGCGATGGCTTTCCAGTCATAAATGGACAATGATAGCCTCCGTTGATATTAAAAATCATCTTAATCAACTTAATCTTAAACTTCAAGGAAAAAATCATGTTGTTACAACGCTATTATAATTATTAGCAAATAAAACCAATAGAAAAAGATAATTGAATATTGGTGTGAAACCAAACTAATTATAGATACAATCATGCCAACTTATTAAATAATATAGGAATATAGCTTGAATATATATCCAACCAATATTTAAATATATACAACCTTATCGTAGCTCTATAATATTATATGATATAATATAAAATATTATAGAGCTACGATAAGGTTGAATATATTTATATATTCAAGCTATATAATATATATATATATATATATATATATATATATATATATATATATATATATAATATTATTATTATAGCTATATAATATTAAGTCTTTTTAAGCCTAGAAAACAAATCTCATGTTGACACACAACAGACATTTTTATGCTATTCACTAGCCCTCAGTCCTCCTTTCGTGGCACTAAACAAGAACTAGATAAATAACATTCGACACGCGCCTGCAGATGGCTATTCACTTGGCTTAAATAGAAAGATGTGATCTTGTTATTTATCTGGTTATTGTTTAGTGCCACGAAAGTGGACTGAGGTCTAAGAAATAGAATACGTATATCTATTGTGTTTCAACATGAGATTTGTTTTGTAGTCTTCTCTCTCTCTCTCTCTCCTTCTCAATCCGAAGATTGGTTGGCAGCAATTCTTCTTCTCCACTCCTCTCTGTTCTCTGATAGTCTTTTCAATTTTTCATATGATTTTACTCCTATATCTCCTTGAATTGGTTTCATCTATTGTAATCTGGGTCTTCCTCTGCCTCTTTTGCCTTGTACCATTCCTTCCATAACATTGATTATAAAATCATTGTACCTATACAGATGTCCTATTAACTGGTCTCTTCTTCTCATCATTGTTTTCAATAAGGCTCCTTTTTCACCAACTCTTCTAAGAACTTCTTCAGTTGTCAGCCTTGCCGTCCACGAGATTTTCTGCATTTTCCTCCAACACCACATTTCAAATGCTTCTAGTCTTCTCTTATCGCATGTACCAAGTGTCCAAGTTTCTGAGCCGTACAATGCCACACTCCAGACACAGCATTTTATAAATGCTTTTTTGGTCTCTGCATTTAAGTTCCTTGATGAAAGCACCCGTTTGTTGTTGAAGGCTATTATTGCTTGCGCAATTCTCTTTTTTATATCTGCTGAACTTTTGCCATTTGATGTGATTTTGCTTCCTAGGTAGGTGAACGTATTAACTTGTTTCAGTGGTACATCGTTAACCCTAATGTCGGCTGTAATTTGCTGGCGGTTGCATACCATGATCTCTGTCTTCTGTGTGTTGACTTTCATGTTGTACTTTTCTCGTAGGATCTTATTCATTCCTGTTAACGCTTTTTGCAGATATTCTTCATTCTCTTCAATGATAGCAATGTCGTCAGCAAACCTTGTCATTTTAATATCCACTCCATTGATCTTAATTCCTCCCATAGCCTGTTTACATTCCTTAATTGCCTCCTCAATATACAAGTTGAAAAGTACTGGTGATAAATCGCATCCTTGGCGTACTCCTTTTTGTATGTATGCCTCTTGTAGTTCACCCTTTATATTTATAATGCCTCTTTGATTTTTGTACAGTTCATGTACAATCCGTCTGTCTCTGAAATCTAGACCAACATTAGTCATAATTTTCATCAACACATTCCAATTCACATTATCGAAGGCTTTCTCCACAAATGCAACAAACAGCATTCTTTTTAGGTTTTCTTTAAAGATTTTAGATTTTCTATTCTCTATTTCGTCTAAATATAAACTGATCTTCATCTAAATTCTGATCAATTTTGTAGTCTTAAAAAGACTTAATAATAGAGCTACGGAAACGTTGAATATATTTATATTTCAAGCTATATTCCGCTTTAATAAGTCGGTAAATAGAAAAAGAAAACGTATCTCACTTTGAAAGCTGTCAATATCTATTGCTTAAATCACCTAAATTAAAATTTACCAGATATGCTCACCAAATTAAATTATTAGAAATGGAATTCGATCGGAGATTTCTTGATTTGAAAAACGGTGAAGTATCACTTATAAAAGTAAAACTTACAAATAGAATTAATTGATATTCAGAGCGATTCTTTGCTGATTTGTATTTATGGAAGTTGGAATTCCAGAATTGTATACATATTTATCTGTAGATCGGTTTCCTAAAATATTTTCGTTTGTTACGGTTATAATGTTCGGGAACACTTATTTGTGCTATTATTGCAACTATTTTCTTTAATGAAAAATAACAAAAAATCAGAAAGATCAAGATTAACCGATCAACATATATCATCAATTTTAAAAATTGCAACAGTTATTCAACCAAAGATATTCAACAAAATATTGATGACTTGCTTTCCAACAAACGATGTCAAATATCTTCTAAGAAGTAGTATTACACTGTGGTTTTGTTTATTATAACTTTTATTTTAGTTTATTTTTTTAAATATAGAATATTTATAGTTTCAGTGTAATGATGAATAAATAACATGAATATAATAACTACATAATATAATCATTCTAATAAACGTATTTTATTAATTTTTAAAAACCCAACTTAGTACAAAATAGAAAATGTGGTCCGCAATATCATATGAGTTTGATATGACTGCTGTAAGACAACAGAAGAAGAAGAAGAGTTGCGGAATTGTTACCAGGCGTAATTGCTGTTAATCGTCTTTGACACTGCTTAACTAAGATCGGAAAGCAAAAATGAAGCTTCTATATTGCTTGGTTCAATAAATATTCGTGTTGTTGTTGTCCTTAAAATTGAAACATTTGACTCAACGGCGGCCGTAAATTTCTGGTCACCTGACAAAAAGCGCGCGTATGCAATCATCTCGGCGTTGCCACTTTTGCTTTTTTTTACAGCAAAATTGAAAAATTGTGATCGATGACAACTTCTCAATAGGGAATATGCATCCATTTTTTTTTATTTGCTTAATTCACTACTTCGTTTTAACATCGTAAAAAATATAAATACAGCTGAAAGTGGTTTAATTAATTTAAAAAAAATGTATAAAAAAACGATTAAATTTGAACTGTTTGAACGGTCCGATTTATCGCGCGCTTTGGATGACGTCACAGCTCACGTTGTCATTCTGTATTGTTTACGATTTGCATAGACAGTTAAGGATTTTCAGAATCGCTATTTCGATAATGGAAAAAGCTAAAAAACCATTTTATAGATATTGTCTAGTACCGGAATGCCAAAACACTATTTATAAGTACACCTGACAAACTGTTGGATAAAGTCCTAATCGAGGTGTATAGTCCACCCTGCCAACACCTTTTGCGCATGCGCTACAAAATATGCTTTCATGTATCTATTTTTGGTAGATTGTCCGATTGTACTTTAAAAAAACCACTTTCAGTCATTTTTCTTGATCATTTATAATGTCACTATATACCAAAATCGCACTAGATATTGGAAAATACTACAGAAATATTGCAGAGAAAAACAGCAAAGTGAATATAGACGCCCATCAATATCATAACGTGCACGTCACAGTTCCTAGTTTCGGTTCGACCAATGGTGATGCGTTTCGCAAATTTGAATTTCGCTCGCATATTTTGGACTTTTTGATTTTAATTTTTGGAATTAAATTAATACAAACTAAATAAGAAAATAATGTAATGATAATAATGTAATGTCAAGATCATAAAGTATCGGGGATAAAAAAATCAAGTCAATCTAAATCTCTTGCATATTCGCTATTGATCTCGAAAGAAATAACCAGGTTAGAATAGGTTTAACCCAGTTTGGATTAGGTTGCACACCGTGAAGCAGCAGATGAATCAAGACCACATACGCGCAGATAAAAAACTGATCAGTCTCACAACGAACGTTTTAATCTCGTGTCGCGAGAGATTTATTAAATCACAGGAAGTTTATTAAAAACCAGAAGCAGTTCAAAGATAACACTATCTACAAAGAATTGATTATACTTGTCTAGTTGGTTTATTTAGTTTCGTCCGTCTAGTCTAGTCTCTATAAAATTTGAATTAATTTCGTATAATCTTATTTTGTTTGTCTGATTGCGGAGTAGATGAGATTATACACATTAGTTTGGGCTGATGTAAACTATACAGGGTGTTAAAACTACTTTAAACGCGCGGCAAACTAATATGAGGCGTGTATCGCTCCGTTGCTTGTTGACAACTAAGTCACTATATCTACATCATAAATGTCAAAGCACAGTGACATTTGGTGCCATCTGCAAAAATGACAGCCAATTCAAATTATGACACTACTTTTGCGCCACCTTGTATAAGGCGGAAAATACGCTTCCATGAAAGAGAAAAGATGTATATGCACCAGGCTATGAAGACATCAATACATAAAGACATCCAAATATGAAAACATCAATCCATAAAGACTACAAGATAGGAAGATACCAAGACATGAGGTCTTCAAGACCCAAAGTGAAAAAGACGTGAGGACATGAACACATGAAGCTATGAAGGCATGAAGATATGAAGGCATGAAGGCACAAGATAAGAAGACATGAAGACATGGAGACTTGGAAGATTCCAAGACATGAGGTCTTCAAGACCTAAAGTAAAAAGGACGTGAGGACGTGAAGACATGAAGCTATGAAGACATGAAGGCATGAAGATATGAAAACATGAAGGCACAAGATAAGAAGACATGAAGATATGGAGACTTGAAGACATGAAGCTATGAAGACATGGAGGCATGAAGATATGAAGGCATGAAGGCACAAGATAAGAAGACATGGAGACATGAAAGCATGAAGACATGAGGGCATGAAGATATGAAGACATGAATACGTGAAGACCTGAAGACGTGAATACATAAATAAATAAAAACATGAAGACATGAAAGGCAAGGTTTAACAGATAAAATATTATTTTCCAATTTAAAAAATATGATACTACACAAATATTATAATATACTAGCAAGATTAGACAGTTAAGACTAAACAAATGATTCAACTCAATAGAAATTACATTATTTTTCTATTGTTTATTTTTTTTTAAACAGGTGTCTTGATTTTCGGAATCGGAAGTTCATAATACTGTGCAAAATTGTGAATATTACAGAACAGTACAAAATTGTTAATATTTTAACCGATCACAGTTTCTCAATTGATCTCGAAATAGATCCCAGGCTGGATAAGGTTGCACACCGCGAAGCGGCAGATACATCAACATCACATTCGCGCAGCAGCGCGAACTCTTGAAAGAAATAGAATAATGTGGGAAGGACCGTTGATTTAACCCAGGTTAGATTAGGTTGCACACCGCGAAGCGGCAGATAAATCAAAATCACATACGGGCGGCAGCGCGAGCCCTCGATCCAAAATAGGATACTGTTGCAAGGACTGTTGGTTTAACCCAGGTTGGATTAGGTTGCAGACCTGGAAGCGGCAGAGAAATCAAGAACACATACGCGCGGCAGCACGAACTCTCGATCCAAAATAGGAGACTGTTGCAAGAACTGTTAGTGGCTTTGTGTCTTTGTATCTTTGTGTCAATATGTCAACGTGTCATTGTGTCTATGTGTGTTAAACCTCTTGAACTTGTTGATCCTCTTAGAAATCTTGATTATTTTCATCTTCTTGATCCTCTTAATATACTTAATCCTTTTGATCCTGTTAATTCTTTTGATATTCTTGATGCTCTTAAATCATTTGATCATGGTGATCCTTATGATCCTCTTAATCCTTATCTTAATATTAATCCTTCCTGAGCTTCCTGAACACCTTGAATATCTTGACCCTCGTGATGATCTTGACCATCTTGATTCTCTTGATGTTCTTAATACTCTTGATTCTCTTGATTCCTGGTCCTTTTGATCCTTATCTTGATGTATTGACTTAATTATGTCTTAATCGCTTGATAGTTGGATCTCTTGACACTTTGATGTTTAGATATATTTAGGTCTTGATCACCCCATGTTTTGGAATCTTCATATCTTGTAGTCATTATGTATTGTTATCATATTTTGATATCATCATGTATTCAGGGCCCACTTTCCCACTGGGCACTCGGGGAACGCGCCCAACTCGGGTCCCCCTAGTTCCTGCCAGATCACCAAACGATAACCGATATTTATTACCGAAAAACATATTTAATTCGGAAAAATCGAGCGATAATGAATCTGACTACAAGGACCTATCTCAAAGAACAAGACATAGAAGCTCACGCAAGATTTTTTTGACGGCTCTGTGCCGATATCCCAACTGAATTGGATCCCAACCGGATTGGAAAAGAGAAATTCATTGTCTGATTGAGTTGAGACAAAGTTGCAAAGAATGTGCTGAAATCTATTAACGGGAAAGAGTTGGAAATGGAATGACTGCATTTAACTACGGAATGCTTGGAATTATATTGAAAATGAAGGAACTAATAGTTTTAGAAATATATCATCTTTTAAAAGAAAGAAAAAATTTAATATACATTTCCAATTGTAGAAATCGCATTCAGAATTTTTTTAAAAAACCTAACTGCAGTGAGGAACGTTCCTTCTCCAAATTGAAAAGAATAAAAAATGAGTCAGTTTGTCGTTGATGTCCATTCCGAATGTAACATGTATTGCCCAGTCAATCTACCAGGGTGTTATAGATGCCACGAAGAGACTAAATGAAAAACTTTATGCTCCAATTGTTAGGAGAATATGAGTTCATGGGGTTTTTGAAAAGTTTGCAGTTTAGTTGCAAAGCAGTTTTGAAGCAATTTATGAAAACTGAAATTGAAATTGAGAAAGAGGATGAATTGAATGATCAAAAACTATTATTATTATTTGGACTTGAATTTGTCCTTTTCCTTCCTTTCACTGGTACTGCTACAGTCTCAAGCAGGACCTGGGCCCAAGTATAGTTTGAATTTGTTGATAGACAAAATTTCGTAGGAAGTTACCAAAATTTGGACAGATAAACAATTGCAAGAATTTCCAAAATATTTGATTTGGTTTTGAATTTGTGGACACACAAATTTTATAAGGAATTTTCCAAAATTTGGACAGACAAACCAATTTAAGTACTTCCAAAATATTTTTTAAGTTGCGGTGAAAAACTTTCGTGTCCTAATTATTGTGCCTTGAAAAACCAAGACAAACTTTTAAAATTCGCGTTTCAAAATCCTGTCTTAGTTATGGTGCCTTGAGGAAGCAAGACAAAATTTTGAAAACTCGCGTTTTAAAATCGTATCTTAGTTGTGGTGCCTTGAGGAATCAAGCCAAAAGTTTGAAAATTCGCGTTTGAAAATCGTGTCCTAATTATGGATCCTTGAGGAACCAAGATATACTTTTGAAAAATCGCGTCTCAAAATCGTGTCCTAATTATGGAGCCTTGAGGAACCAAAACATAAATTTGAAAATCGGCGTCTTAAAATCGTGTCCTAATTATGGAGCCTTAAGGAACCAAGGGATAATATGCTCAAAAATACAGATTTTGAAGAAGTAATTAATGATTTTGCCCATCTGAAATTTAGAAGGATACATCTTCAATCAACATAGATTTTTAAGCACTAACCTGTGAATTCTAAAAGAGTTACTTTTGTGGATTATATTATATCTATTCATTTAATGTGACTATAAACAAATTAAAAAAAATCTGGAACTTTGCTTATCTACTTTCTTCGCCTATTCTAACAAAAAATGATCTGTCAATGTCATAGGGACTCCATTATCGTAATATACCCAGGGCCTCCCATAGGTTAAAGACGGCCATGCATGTATGATGTCTTCATAGCTTGGTGCGTATATATCTTATGTCTTTAATGGAAACGTATTTTAAGTCTTATAAAATGATTTTTTGTAATTGAAATTCAACATTTAATGCTAAGACACTGTTATAAATATTAACACTAGTTTTAATAAGATTGTGCGCGTTATTTAAGGTGTCCACATACTTGAAAATTAATTTTCTAGTTAACGAACGAAAAGCATTCTCTTCAATTTAAGTTTCATCATTTACACTGTATTATGAACATCCGGTACTGAAAATCAAGATTTTCAAAAACTTTCAAGTCTTTTAAAAAAATAAACAATAGAAAAGTAATATAATTTCTATTGAGTTAAATTATTTGTTTAGTCTTAACTGTCTAATCTTGCTAGTATCTTATAATATTTGTGTAGTATCATATTTTTTAAATTGGAAAATAATATTTTATCTGTTAAACCTTGCCTTTCATGTCTTCATGCTTTTATGTATTTATATATTCACGTCTTCATGTCTTCAGGTCTTCACGTATTCATGTCTTCAGGTCTTCACGTATTCATGTCCTCATACCTTCATGCCCTCGTGTCTTCATGCTTTCATTTCTTCAAGTCTCCATGTCTTCATATCTTCTTATCTTGTGCCTTCATGTCTTCATGTCTTCATAGCTTCATGTTCTCACGTCTTTTTCACTTTAGTTCTTGAAGACCTCATGTCTTGGTATCGTCCTATCTTGTAGTCTTTATGTATTGATGTTTTCATATTTGGATGTCTTCATATCGTCGATCCAGATGAACAGGGTATTAACTCAAAAAAGCCTGAAGAGCGATTTGAAGTTTTCAAATCAATATATTTCCATTTCTGTAAATAATTGGTTAACCTCTCGTATAATATCTTTTAAACTATTGATTAACGTTTATTGATAACATTTTTGTTCACTTCCTGACTTTGTCAATTTTGCTATTAATGAGAAATAAAAGGGAATTCTGCAGGCAAGAACATTATGAGTTAATACCCTGTTCATCCAAATGAACGATATATTGATGTCTTCATAGCCTGGTGCATATACATCTTATCTCTTTAATGGAAACGCATTTTCCGCCTTAAGACTCCTTCAGACCGGCGCGGAGCGTTTGCGTTGTGTAATTTTCGCAGGGAAAAAATCGCTAGCGGCGCGGCAGCGAAATGGTCATGCCCACACCAAAGCGCGATTTTTAGGTGTACAGTCGTGAGTTCCTCAGAGGAATAAGTTCTGCTATAATTAGTATTGACAACAGAAGATGAAAATCTGCCAGTTCGTTGTTTTCATTTGTTTTTGATTTCTAAAACACCTAAAACTCATGTGGGTGTGAATGTGGGTTCATAAAATCAACAAACTTCATTTTCAACATTTTCTTCCAATTCTAATACTATATGCTTACAAATTTTGTTCTCGTTATATTCTTATTGTTTTCATCATCCAGGTCATACAATATAGGATATTTTTTTAAATTGCCAATCAACTTCTCTGTAATCGCCATTTCAAAACACAGCGGCAGCGAAATACCCGAGCATGCAGCGTTCTTGTGATACGCTGCATTACCGCGACTATGACGGAAATCGCGTTTTTTGATCTGATTATGTACATAAGCCGCCGTGTCAGTCGGTCCGCAGCGATATTGCACCGGTTGCGGCAGCGAAACTTCCGCTCCGGTCTGTGAGTACCTTCATACAAGGTGGCGCAAAAGTAGTGTCATAATTTGAATTGGCTGTCATTTTTGCAGATGGCGCCGAATGTCACTATGCTTTGACATTTATGATGTAGATATATAGTGAATTAGTTGCCAACAAGTCATGGAGCGATACACACCTCATAGTAGTTTGCCGCGTGTTTAAAGTAGTTTTAACACCCTGTATAGTTTACATCAGCACAAACTAATTTGTATAATCTCATCTACTTTGCAATCAGATAAACAAAAAAAGATTATACGAAATTAATCCAAATTTTATAGAGACTAGACTAGACGGACGAAACTAAATAGACCAACTAGGCAAGATGTATAATCAATTCTTTGTAGATAGTGTTATCTTAGAACTGTTTTTGGTTTTGAATAAACTTCCTGTGATTTAATAAATCTCTCGCGACACGAGATTAAAACGTTCGTTGTGAGACTGAACAGTTTTTAATCTAGTATAGTTCTGTAAAAGCAAAAACCAATCGACAAGTTGCGTGCGTGACTAGAAATGAAGAAGGAACTTCGGTTTCCGCTTGCGTTGTACAGTTAAGCAATTAGAGTCGCAGATGACCCGCGATCTTCGTTTGTTAAGTAAGCAAACGGCTCCGATTCCGAGAAGACTCCAGCATCTAGTCAAACTACATCGGTAAACATTGGAAGAATGGTCTTTTTGAGATTAGTTTACTCGTCGTGACCCACATTGCACATACTAGGTAGTGGATGTTTGTTGGGCTGGAACAAAACCTGCAACCTGTTTGGCTTTGTCTTTCCACTAAACGTCATTCAATTGTCTCGGTGCGTTTAGTCCGCTGAACACAACGAACTAGTTTCAAATTCTAACAAACACGTGAGAACATAATCTACTAAAAACAATTGAATTCCTTTACTTTCCTACCCAATAAACTGAAACTTTTTAGTTTATGTATCATGTAGTTTGCCTATTAAGCACTAATCGTGTCTCAACGTTTTTCGGATTGAACACATGTTTAATTGGTCACGTTCCCCACACATAAAACTCTTGGCCATGTAGTGTGCACACTGCAGGACTAATACTAATAAGTTCAACTACGCTGATGTCATACAAACTCGTGTATCATAACTAGTTCATCAAATTGATTTCGAGTGATTATCGAGTTATTTTACGATATTGGGCGAAAACGAAAAAATTCTCGGCGACTATATAGTCGGACTTGGTTCAATTTGTCACAAAAATATTTTAATATCAACCACAATATTTTTATAAATCTCTAATTATTATCCCAAAAAAAACTATTTAATAATGTAATTAATAAGAAATATGTAATTAGTAATAAATATTTGTAAGATTTCCTTGTATTATTTCATGATATATATTCATTTCTCTCTTAAGCTTGAAACTATAGAGATTTCAATTCCCCCAACATAATCTCAATAATTCCCCATTGCACAAACAATAAAACTCTCATTATTTGTTCACAGACTGTTCGACATCCTGCTTGAAATGCGGGTCATCCGGCTGCCTGAAATGCCTGAACTTCTTAACGTACCCGTCGAGAGAATGCGTGGCGAATTGCCCCCACGGCTTCCGCATCCAATGGAGCACCTTCTCGGATTACATGGGCCGCATCTGCGTCCACCGCGAATCCCTCTTCAGCCTCTCCGGTCACTCCTTGACGGTATTAACGGGAGTATTGGCGGGAACTGTATTGTGCGTGGTGATGATTGGCTTGGCCGTGTTTTACGTGCAGAGGAAGAGGAAGGTCTTAGTGGAGGAATACGTGGATGATAGTGTGGAAAGGAAGGAGTTTTTGAAGCAGTTGGAGGTGTTGCGGCCGTTCGCCGGGAACTTCCTGGAGATTTTGAACGAGACGAGGAAGCAGGTCAGGGAGTCGCACCGGGACGGAGATAACTCCGCCGTTGGAGTTTATAAGCCGATCGTTCGGGATTTGGCCAAAATCTTGCTAATTCTGAACCGGTCGTCCGTGTCTGGGCCAATCCCGGAAGATTGGGAGCATTTGTTTAACTTCGGGGAGAAGACGTTGAAACGCTGTAAACGTCTGAGCGAGATTTCTCAACCCCAAGTAGCACAACTCATCAACTTCCTTCAAGCGCCGATAGATAGCGATCAGGTATCTAGGCCGTCGATGAGCACGTTCAAGCAGCCGTTCGGGTCGTCTTCCAACAGTTTGGAAGAGGTGGCCGTGAAGAGCTTCAACGAGAATTACGAAAGCAGCTTGAATCCCCAGTGGAAGTTCGATTACACGCTGATCAACAATTACCAGAGTTCGCAGTTTAGTCCTGCGTACTTCCTCGACGACGATTTCTGTCTGGGGTTCAGACCCCAGGACGAGATCACCACGGAATTGTGACCGATTCCTTTTAGACCTAATTTCACTCTAGAATTTATTACTAGTCATGTCCTTCTCTTTTATGTATTGTTTCTTAATCTAATACCTTAGATAATTTAGACTTAATCTATTCCTTGGTTTTACTGCCAAATGTGACCAAGTGAACAATTGATAAAAATGACATGAATTCTTTATAATTGTAGAGGTTCTGATCTAAAAGACTTGGTCATTTTTGGCCCATGTTAAAAGGTTATGGTTAGCTATTACATTGACTTGTACTATTTATTCTATAAAGGTAGCAATAATACTACTTGGACATATTATCTAATTTTTGCCGATTTTTGACTTTGGCACTTTTGGCAGTACAGTCACGATTTCTTGTAATTTTAACCGCATTTTAACTGAGATTTGTAAATATTATTTATATTCTAATTTGTTTAGAAAATTGAAAAAAAAAACAATGTCACTACCAAAATCTAAATGTATGTATTATTACTTATAAGTGTGTATTAAAATTAGTGAACTATTTATAACAAAGTATTTTCCTTTTTTCTGCCCACGGTTTTTAGGAGCTTGAGAAAGTATCCAACAACCCCTCGAACAAACAAAAAACTCTCATTATTTGTTCACAGACTGCTCGACATCCTGCTTGAAATACGTGTCATCCGGCTGCCTGAAATGCCTGAACTTCTTAACGTACCCGTTGAGAGAATGCGTGGCGAATTGTCCGCATGGCTTCCGCATCCAATGGAGCACCTTCTCGGATTACATGGGCCGCATCTGCGTCCACCGCGAATCCCTCTTCAGCCTCTCCGGTCACTCCTTGACGGTATTAACGGGAGTATTGGCGGGAACTGTATTGTGCGTGGTGATGATTGGCTTGGCCGTGTTTTACGTGCAGAGGAAGAGGAAGGTCTTAGTGGAGGAATACGTGGATGATAGTGTGGAAAGGAAGGAGTTTTTGAAGCAGTTGGAGGTGTTCCGGCCGTTTCGCCGGGAACGTCCTGGAGATTCTGTACGAGACTAGGAAGCAGGTCAGGGAGTCGCACTTGGACGGAAATAACTCCGCCGTTGGAGTTTATAAGCCGATCGTTCGGGATTTGGCCAAAATCTTGCTAAATCTGAACCGGTCGTCCGTGTCTGGTCCAATCCCGGAAGATTGGGAACATTTGTATAACTTGTAACTGTAAACGTCTGAGCGAGGTTTCTCAACCCCAAGTGGCACAACTCATCAACTTCCTTCAAGCGCCGATAGATAGCGATCAGGTGTCTAGGCCGTCGATGAGCACGTTCAAGCAGACGTTCGGGTCGTCTTCCAACAGTTTGGAAGAGGTGGCCGTGAAGAGCTTCAACGAGAATTACGAAAGCAGCTTGAATCCCCAGTGGAAGTTCGATTACACGCTGATCAACAATTACCAGAGTTCGCAGTTTAGTCCTGCGTACTTCCTCGACGACGATTTCTGTATGGGGTTCAGACCCCAGGACGAGATCACCACGGAATTGTGACCGATTCCTTTTAGAACTAATTTCACTCTAGAATTTATTACTAG
This sequence comes from Phosphuga atrata, assembly GCA_944588485.1. NCBI lineage: Eukaryota > Metazoa > Arthropoda > Insecta > Coleoptera > Silphidae > Phosphuga > Phosphuga atrata. Next base: position 23,170,817 of record OX155893.1, on the reverse strand, counting down.
TCATGTCCTTCTCTTTTATGTATTGTTTCTTAATCTAATACCTAGATAATTTAGACTTAATCTATTCCGTGGGTGTAGTGCCAAATATGACCAAGTCAACAATTGGTAAAAATGATATGAATACGTTATAACTGTAGAGGTTCTGATCTAAAAGGCTTGGTCAATTTTGGCCCATGTTAAAAGGTTATGATTGGCTATTATATTGCTTTGCACTATTTTTTCTATAAAGGTAGCAAGCGTTAATACGACTTGTATATATTATCTCATTGTTGCTAATTTTTGACATTGGCACTTTTGGAAGTACAGCCACGATATCTTGTAATTTTAACCGCATTTTAACTGAGATTTGTAAATATTTTTTATATTGTAATTTGTTTAGAAAATTAAAAAAAAAACAATTTCACTACCAAAATCTAAATTTATGTATTATTACTTATAAGTGTGTATTAAAGATAGTGAACTATTTATAATAAAGTATTTTCCTTTTTTCTGCCCACGGTTTCCAGGAGCTTGAGAAACTATCCCCACATCCCCTCGCACAAACAATAAAACTCTCATTATTTGTTCACAGATTGTTCGACATCCTATTTGAATTGCGGGTCATCCGGCTGCCTGAAATGCCTATACTTTTGAATTGCCCCTGCGGCTTCCGCATCCAATGGAGCACCTTTTCCGATTACCGCATGTGCGTCCACCGCGAATTCCTCTTCAGCCTCTCCGGTCACTCCTTGACGATATTAGCGGGGGTATTGGCGGGAACTGTATTGTGCGTGGTGATGATTGCCTTGACCCTGTTTTACGTACAGAGGAAGAGGAAGGTTTTAGTGGAGGATTACGTGGATGGTAGTGTGGAAGGGAAGGAGTTTTTGAAGTAGTTGGAGGTGTTGCGGCCGTTCGCCGGGAACTTCCTGGAGATTTTGAACGAGACTAGAAAGCAGGTCTGGAAGTCGCACCGGGACGGATATAACTCCGCAGTTGGAGTGTATAAGCTGATCGTTCGGGAGTTGGCCAAAATCAAGCTATTTCAGAACCGGTCATCCCTGTCTGGGCCAAACCCGGAAGGCTGGGAGCATTGTTCAACTTCGGAGAGAAGACGTTGAAACGTTTTAAACGTCTGAGCGAGGTTTCTCAGCCCCAACTGGCACAGCTCATTATCAACTTCCTTCAGGCGCCGGTTGATAGCGATCAGATGTCTAAGCCGTCGATGAGATCGTTCAAGCAGCCATTCGGGTCGTCTTCCAACAGTTTGGAAGAGGTGGCCGTGAAGAGCTTCAACGAGAATTACCAAAGCAGCTTGAATCCCCAGTGGAAGTTCGATTACACGCTGATCAATAATTACCAGAGTTCGCAGTTTAGTCCTGCGTACTTCCTCGACGACGATTTCTGCCTGGGGTTCAGACCCCAGGACGAGAGCACCACGGAATTGTGACCGTTTCCTTTTAGAACTAATTTCACTCTAGAATTTATTACTAGTCATGTCCTTCTCTTTTATGTGCCTGCTGCGTGAAATTGCCTTGAAGAGCCAAGAGTTTATAAGCCGATCGTTCGGGATTTGGCCAAAATCCTGCAAATTCTGAACCGGTCGTCTCTGTCTGGGCCTGAAGACCGGAAGACTGGGAGCATTTGCTAAACTTCGGGGAGAAGACATTGAAACGCTGTAAACGTCTGACCGAGGTTTCTCAGCCCCAAGTGGCACAGCTCATCAACTTCCTTCAGGCGCCGATTGATGTCGCTCAGGTGTCTAGGCCCCGTGTGATAGAGATCGGCGCCCCATTTCACTCCGGCCGAGCTGCAGAGTGCAGCGCCGGGTCCTGATGGTGTTCCACCCGAAGCGTGGAAGGTGTTTGGGCATGTGTGCGAGGACATCTGTTTGAGCATGATGAATTAATTGTTGATGAATGGCAATTTCCCCAAAGAGTGGAAGAGAGCGAGACTGGTGATGATTGAAAAAGAGTGAAAGGAAGGAGAGGAAGCCAATTACGGGCCAATCTGCCTACTGAATGGGATAGGGAAGATGTTTGAGAGTATGATCGGAGCTAGGATAAATGAGGATCTCGAGAGGGCAGGGAGTCTTTCAGAGGAACAGTATGGTTTCAGAGACGGCCGCACTACGGTGAACGCAATGATGCGTGTAATAGATAGAGCAAGGTTGCTAACCTAATACGGGTCCATGGCGTACCCGTAGCTACTGTACGGTTTCAATTCGGTCCCATGGGGTGGAATCATGGAGGCTTTGGAACTAAACATGTACAACATGTCATTCAATCTTAGCTTATAGCCTTCTAGTATAGGGCCACTCTGCTCATAGGCACCACCTATTTGGACTGCAAGGAAGAGCTGTGCGTGTGGTTGCGGGTATTGGTTATAGAGATGATTGTAAACCGACGTTTCGTAAACTGAAAATTATGGCATTAGCAGGCCTGTACATATATATATATGTGCCTTATCTATCTTCATGATATGATATGTGCCTTATCTATCTAAAAACTTCACGAATTATCATACCTCTGATTCATTCTATAATCATAACACCAGACATAAAGGCAACATTAATATCGATCAAGTCAGGCTACGTAAATCACACAATGGCGAAAATTACTGGGCTCCTAAATTTTACAATAATCTGTCCCCTGCAATTAGGGCATTGCCATTAAAGCAATACAAAGCATTCTTTAAAAATTATATAACTGAACATGCATTTTACTCCTGGGACGAATACCTTGACAAGTGATAAATTCACTTTCTTTTAATTTGTACCTGCTTTTTAATAACATTTTAATTTGTTCCATATGACTACGATTTTAATGTGTTATTATAATCAAAAAGATATTATCTATTCATTTTTTGCCTTCATGTCATCACTTTTACTGATTTTAATAATGACTGTGCTTTTATTACATTTTCATTTCATTTTATTCATTTTCACAATTTTATATGTATACGTGTCTATTTTTAATCAAATGTATAAACTGTGTTTTATTTGTTATTTTTATTAATTGATTTTATTTATATTCATATTTTGTATATCTCTCCAATCAGAGCATATATTTATATTTATTTATAATACACGATATACATGTATTTTATTACATATGTAACTCATATTGTAAGCTTTCTCCTTTTGACATATGTAAACTGTTTGTGGTAATGGCATCAATAAATTATTTTTATTATCATTATTATTATAAAGGGGGTAGCTCCCTACCTTCGAAAAATGATGGGGAGCTACTTGAATGATAGGGAGGTAGTGACTGTGCAAGGTAAAATCTTCAAAATGTGTGCGGGTGTTCCACAGGGTTCGGTTCTTGGGCCGATACTGTAGAACATATTTTATTATGAGGTTTTGAGATTGAGGCTGCCAGCCGGGGTTACACTCGTAGGGTATGCTGATGACTTAGCGGTGGTCGCTGTCGCAAAAACGGAAGAAAGTCTGAAAGCGATAATGAATGAGGCAATTAGTAGGATTGATCGGTGGATGGGGGAAAAAGGGCTTGTTCTGGCTCCCCACAAAACCGAGGCGGTCCTGCTAATTGGGAAAAGAAATCTGCGTGAACTGACCGTGCGAATGGGGACAGTTGACGTACCGGCTCGGGAATCTGTAAGATACCTTGGGGTAGAGCTTCAACGAAATCTCAGGGTCAATCAAATCAAGGCTACACCATGTGTGAAAGCCCTTGGACGGCTGATGCCCAACATAGGTGGGATGGTTATGAATTCTGTCGTCCAGGAGGAGGGTTATGAATGGGGTCTTGCACTCCATTCTCCTGTATGGGGTGCCGGCATGGATAAATGCGTTTAGGATTGAATGTTATAGAGCGAGACTGATGAGAGTGCAAAGGTGTATGCTGCTGCGTATGTGCAGCGCATACAGGACTGTTTCTGGCGACGCCGTGACGGTCGTTGCTGGAGTTATCCCGTTAGACCTTCTGGCGCATGAAAGGTTGAGAGTTTGGGGAGGTAATGACCCTAGAAATGAAAGGGAAACAACAATGCGTATATGGCAAGTGCTATGGCAGGGGTCGGAAAAGGTGAATTATCACCTCACCCAGGCGCTTACGGGGCATGGATGCTTTGGGTCTTACCTGGTGCGCATCGGGAAATTGCTTGAGGCGCACTGTAGGTATTGTGGAGCGATTGAGGACACTGCGGAGCATACTATCTTCGAGTGTACGAGATGGGAGAAAATGAGGAGCGCCGCAGAATGCAAGGTGGGAGAGAATGTAAACAAGGAGAGTATGGTGAGAATCATGCTCCGCAGTGAGTATGAATGGGGCGTGCTGACTGGAATGATAGGATATATAATGAGGAGAAAGGAGAAGGATGAAAGGGACCAGCGTAAGGCGGGACGAGGGGTTGCTACGCGCGAGCCGAGCGTGCCAACGCCTGGCCCGCCTTAGTGCGAAGGGGACGCACAAATTTATTTTAAACTCTGATATGAAGGGGGACACGGCGATTTACGGCGCGCCCGGCACAACGAATGAATGCTTTGGATATGAAAGGGGGAGGAACGAGATGAAGTTATACCAAATTTTGGATTCCATCACGTTCTATCCGGTTATGGCTGGGAGGGTCTGAATGGTGGGGATTTTTTAGTAGGTTGCCCCTTTTGGGGGGCAGCCCCACACTACCACTCGGATCGGGTCGGGTGGTGTCTGTTTGCAGGTTTTCACCTCCGGCACGTGCAAAAAAAAAAGGTGTCTAGGCCGTCGATGAGCACGTTCAAGCAGCCGCTCGGGTCGTCTTCCAACAGTTTGAAAGAGTGATGGGCTGTAATGAGAATTACGAAAGCAGCTTGAATCCCCAGTGTAAGTTCGATTACACGCTGATCAACAATTACCAGAGTTCGCAGTTATTTTTTAAATTACCAGAGTTTGCAGTCGTCCTGCGTACTTCCTCGATGACGATTTCTGTCTGGGGTTCAGCACCCAGGACGAGATCACCACGGAATTGTGACCGATTCCTTATAGAATAAGGTGACCACACGTCCCGATTTTGGCGGGACAGTCCCGCTTTTTGAAGGACAGTCCCGCGTCCCGCCGATTCTAAAAAATGTCCCGCTTTTTAGAAAATATCCACATTTCTTATTTTAATTGTATTGTAACATATTAAATAAGATTTTTTCACATATTCCCATAAAATCTCCTTTTCTTAGTATCACCCAATGACAATTTTTAATATTCTCGAATTGAACTGTCCATTCTTCAAGTTATTCCAAGCAGTTATTATAAAAATGTTTGATTCTTTCAGAAAATCCAGTCGTTTAATTGTGAAATTAAAAGGGTGACATTAAAAAAGGAGATTTTATGGGAATATGTGGAATATGTGGATTTTTTTTTTCTATATAAAAAGACATTAAAAAAGGAGATTTGATGGGAATATGTGGATTTTTTTTTTCTATATATTAGTAACCATTTATCGAAAAATAATATTTTAAATTAAAACTTTAAAATCTATATTAAGCGAAAAAATAATTTGACCAATTCATATGAGAAATTTCACGACATTTTAATAAATGATCCAAGTATTCTCTCGGATCAAAAATTTGACCGTGAAAGAAAATAATATATTTTTTTTAAATAAACAATTTAAACTAATTAAAAATCATAATGTTCAAATGATTGTTTTTTACAAATATTATTATAGTTACCAATAATTAATAATAAATACATTTTTGAATATTTATAGACAAGTATATGAATGTATACAATAATAGTAGTTTATGATACAAGTGTGTGAAGAAGGGCTTTTGTGCATGAGTTACGAAGTTTAAAGCACGAGCTGAAGGCGAGTAGTTTAATCGCAATGAATGCACGTCAGAAAATGTATTTTCACTACGTCTAGTTTTTTGTTTAGTCAAAGTTTTTGTCACAGTAACAACAAACATAAATCGTTTAATTAAAAAACTCCATTTGATTTACATTGGACTTTTACGCATGATTTGGTTACTTTTACACATGATTATAATAATGGCATCATCCAAATACAATAATCTATTAATTTGTTCATTTTGGTGTGTGAGAAGATAAAATAGTATGTGAGTAGATTCATAACTAAATTATAATTCTCATTTCATCCCATTTGTCCCGCTTTGTCTCAATGAAAATGTGGTCTCTTTATTATAGAACTAATTTCACTCTAGAATTTATTACTAGTCATGTCCTTCCCTTTTATGTATTGTTTCTTAATCTAATAACTTAGATAATTTAGAGTTAATCTATTCCGCGGGTGTACTGCCAAAAGTGATAAAAAATTTGCAAAAATTACTAACTTTTAAAGATAGTGAACTATTTATAGCATTACAAACATATGTATTTTCCTTTTTGCAACTCTCTGTTTTCAGGAGCTTCGTCGGTTGCCTGATTACTATTTCATTTAGATTTCAAGCCGATTTGAAAAAGATTGTAGATAATTTTAAAATTAGGTAATAAAAAAGAAAAACGAGTGTATAGAATTATTACTAGACCGTGCCTAACTAATTTTCAAACCAACGAGCCCTAAAATTTGTGAACAAATCTGTATAGTTTAACTTAAAATCTATTAAACTATTTAGTCTTACATATCGAACTTTCATTTATTTCAAAAAAAAAAAAGTCATTTCACTACGAAAGTCTAATTGTATGAATTATTACTTAAATCCAGTGGTGTATTGGGGGGGGGGGGGGTACGTGCCGGAACGACGTTCCGGCACCTTTTTTCACAAACGGAACGCGTTCCGGTACTTTTTTTAGTAGTATTAATTTTTTTAATTTCAAATGAAAAATATATTTTACATTGGCGAATATGCAAAAACATTTAAAAAAATATGTTAATTAATGGAGGTTTTATCTTGCCTTTTGTGTCTTGTTTCTTTTTCCCTTTTAAATAAAATAAACATCATGTGTTCTGTGTTGCCTATTCTACATACCATATTACTAAGTCTGCGGAAGTTCGAATCCCGCCCATGAATATTTCATTGCGAATTGCGCCAGTAACCAGTTAATCTGTGCCAGTAACGTTGTTGATTAGATTGTGTTATTGTGTATAACGCCAACGTTGTTTTGGTAGTTTGTTGTTTCTATTTCCATTATAAATTATAAGGTATTTTAATTATTTTTTAATGGATTTAATATAATGCATATTAATTTTTATTATTGCAGTGAAATTTCGAAAAATCTACAACCAAAATAAATTTTTTATTAAAAATTTAAAATGAGCAAAAAACGTAAACATCCCGCTTTGGACAGTTTAAGGAAAAACAAATGGATATTCCATTAACATCAATAGAAAATGTTCAAAAAGAAGCAGAATCCCCATTAATAAATTGGCCGAGTATTTGGACTGCAGATATGTGCTTCGAAAAGAAAGAAAAATATGCTTGGCTAAAATGCGATTCCGGAAAATTAGGATGTCTGAGTTGTTTGGCTATTCAAAATTTAGGACCTTTAAAGATGCAGGGAGTAAGCATCTCAAAAGAATGGAGAGGCACTCAGTTATCAGCTTATGGGAAGGATAAAACCGCACAACTAACTTCTTTGCGAAAAAAAATTTACATACATTGTAAAAGTTTTTCACATAAAACAGCTGAGCGAATCTTAAAAGAATCAGACAAGCAAAAGCTTGAAATTATAGTAGATAAGTTGAAAGATTCTGAAATTTGTAGCACCAGTAAGGTTTTTAGAACTGCTTATTATATTGCTAAACATGATCGTCCATATTCTGATCATTTTCATTTATTAAAACTTCAAGAAATGAATGGATCTACTATAGCTCACGGATTACGATCTAGATTCATTGCTACAGAAATAATTGATCATATTGGAATTCAAATGAAATCCAAAATTTGTCAACAAATAGTAAAAGTTCAGGGAAACTTATATATTATCATAGATGATCTACCACTTTAAGTAAAAAGTCTGGTCTTATTATTTATTTAAAATGCGAAACCGATAAAATGAAAGATCCTCATTTCTTGTTTCTTGATTTAATTGAATTGCAGGATTAAACAGCTAACACCATAAGAGAGGTTCTCTTAAAATGTTTGGAAAAAATGGTTTTGATGATAATTATTTAAAACACCATTTAATTTAATTTACAAGCGATGGGGCCAGTGTTATGTTAGGATGAAAATCTGGAGTTAGAACAAGACTTACAAAGAAATATCCGAATCTAATTACAAGGCATTGTCTAAACCAGGGGTCTCCAAACTACGGCCCGAGGGCCACATCCGGCCCGCGGACAGATTTTGTCCGGCCCTCGGAGAGCTAGCATACTTGAAAACTCCTTTTAGAGAACATATTTTTTATAGCAAATTAAATTTAGTTTACTGAAGTATTCTAATTTTATGTTGAATAATTATTAATATGACATCTACATTGATATGGTCATGGGCTAACTACTCATAACATTGTTGTAGGCTTATTGTTATTGTTTTTGTGATAAGTTGGATAAAGAAACACATAATTGTAATGAGTAAAGACATGTATAATATGCAGAAAATTTAACTTCAGTATATAATAACTAACAAATTATTGAAATGAATCCAAGTAACATTTTATACATTTTAAATAAAAACATAACTTATAACAAGCATAATGACATATGAAATACAAATGAGATTTATGTAATTGAGATTTTCCACTGACAATAGTTTGTAGTTGTGGACAAATTTTACTTGAACCAATTATTAAAAGAGATTTAAGATGCTCATCAGTTAATTTAGATCTGTAAACATTTTTTGTGTACTTCATTTTGGAGAAGGTCTTCTCACACAAATAAGTAGTACCAAAAACAGAAAACAGCTCACGAGCAAATTTATGCAAATTATCAAATTGTGTCAGTGGAAGACTCTTATAAAATTCCAACAAAGATGAGTTTTGATATTTGTTCTTAATTATATCACTGCACTGTAGATCAATCATTTCCATTTGAAGTTCCGGGGCTAGGGTTTCAATGTCAGTATCAAAAGGATTCTGAAAAATCTTAATTTGATTCGCAATGGCATCAAAGTCCGAGAAACGAGTATCAAAATTTATTTTCAAAGCACTCAAAGTTTCGATTGCAAAATCGATAGGAAACTCAGTCTCAGTGGTTTGGCTGAATATTTCACATGTTTTAAAATGTGAAAAACATTTAATTCGTAGTTGTGATTGAAACAGTATCAATTTCTTCCGGAATGATTTGATATTAGTGTATAAATCAGGAAGATGCTGGTTTTCTCCTTGCAATCTCAAATTCAGTTCGTTCACATGTTTTGTCAAATCAACATAGAATGCTAACTTCCACAGCCATGCGTTGTTTTGTAATTCAGTAAGAGGGCGATGCTTTTCATTCAAAAAAATTTCGATCACTGCTCGAAGTTCAAAAAAGCGCTGAAGGACTTTCCCACAACTAAGCCAACGTACGGCAGTATGATAAGGTAACTCATTTTCTCCAATCTCTTCAATAAATTGTCGGAATTGTTGGTGATTCAGCCCAAAAGATCTGATAAAATTAACAGTTGATATGACTGGTTTCAGAACTTCAGACATATCCAAACATTTTCCGCACAAAGACTGTTGATGAATGATACAATGTAAGACTAATGGTTTTGAACCACCGTCATTTTCTACAGCCTTTGACACAAGAGCGACCACTCCTTTATCTTTCCCACTCATGTTTTTGCCTCCATCAGTTGTAATACATTTCAAGTTTTTCCATCGAAGGTTCTTTTGATTAATGGCCATTTCAACTCCTTTAAAAATATCTGTACCAGTAGTTGTGCCATGAATACTATACATATCAAGAAGTTCTTCATGCACTTCATAGCTTTTATCTACTCCTCGAATATAAATCAACACCTGAGCAGTATCGGACCCATCCGTTGACTCATCCAAGGCCAAAGAAAACCACTCAACATGTCCATTTTTGTCGAACAGTTGAGAGGATATATTTTCAGCGAAGTTTTCTACCCTTCGTGCCACAGTGTTTGCTGACATACTGACAGTTTTTAATAAATTTACCTTTTCAGGGCACATTTCTTCGGCTACTGCAATTATGCATTTTTTGATCATTTCTCCATCGGTGAATGGTTTTTCACGTTTTGCAATTTCAAGAGCCACACGAAAGCAGGCACGAGTTGCAGCCTCTTGTTCAGTTTTGAGTTTTGTAAATGAAGATTGCTGCGATTTCAATCCGCGCTTCATAGCTTCGAATTTTTCTGTCCGCAAACTTCCTGTATATTTTGAGTAATTTTGAAAATGTTTTGTTTCATAATGACGTTTAATGTTATATTCCTTGAGAACGGCTATGCTTTCATTGCAAATCAAACATAGCGCCTTGTTACTGGACTCAATTACGAAATACTGAATGTTCCACTGATCTTTGAATTTTCTGCATTCACTATCAATTTTTCGCTTCTTTTCCATACTACTAAATCACACACAAAAGCAACAATTCAAATCAAAATACTGTTACAAAGATGTCTTAAACTTGTTACAAAGATGTCTTAAACACGCACAAACACGTTTTAAGGAGGTACGCACTATTTTATTTCACAACAGTGTCATATGAACTGACTTGTGGTTGCACCACTAGCCTTCTTATATATTCCAATTACTGCCATCTAGAAGTGAGTGGAAGACACCAGAACTTTCTCGAACCAACGAGATTATTCTGTACGTGCTATTAGCGCCATCTGTTAGCGATAGAAGGTACTACCTATTTCCGCTTGTGTCCACCAGATGTCGTGTCACGTTACTCCTCATGGCTCGTACTCTACGACTAATCTAGAAATTACAGATGACAGGAAAATTAATAATATGCAGTGTTGCCGTTTTGCGGAATTTTTCCGATTTGCAGCCTTTTTTAAACGTTGCGTACTTTTTCGGACTTTTTTTTCATCTGTGGACTATTTCACTCTTTACCACCGGCAACAATGATAATATGGTTTTGGCCCTCGGAACTTACTGGAGTAATCAGTATGGCCCTAAGGCTGGAAAGTTTGGAAACCCCTGGTCTAAACCATAGACTCGAATTGTCGGTAGGAGATTCTATTTCTGAGGTTTATGGGGTTAATCATTTTCAAATATTTATAGACAAGTTATACTCCTTATATAGTCAATCTCCGAAAAATCAAAGAGAAATTGAAACATGCGCAACTGCTCTCGGTGTAGAAATTAAACGTATTGGACGTATATTTAACGCCAGATGGATAGTCAGCTCCTTTAGGACTGTATCAGCAGTTTGGAAGAATTGGTCATCTTTATGTCATCATTTCGAAAATGCGAGTAAAGACAACAACCGCACTAAAACGGAACAATCCATATTCAATGGATTATATAAAAGAATATCATCGAAACAATTTATTCAAGATTTGGCCTTAATGTATGATGTTCTATTCGAGCTATCTATTCTTTCAGAAGCATTGCAAAAAAGAGAAACTTCAATAGTACATGCAGACAAATTGATTCGCCGCACAATCACTTATTTAGAATATTTAAAAGATCCTCAGAAAGGAAAGAAGTCGTTGGAAGCAGTTTCTGCTTGAGAAATAATGCAATTATCTTCAATTTCGTTAACGGATAATAAAATTGATTCACAGAAATCAATTCTTAATTAGTATTATTAATAGTATGAGGAATATAATAGTATAAACACTACATCTGCAAATTGTTCAGGTTCAGACGGAATTTTGACTTCCAACAGTTCTGACATTGTTAAAGAATTGCGAATTCTTGAACCAACCGAATGGCCATCTGAAATTAATATGGAATTTGGAGTAAAAGAAGTAGAATCTCTCTGCCAACGTTTTAATTTACCTTTAGGGAAAATTTTAAATGCCTTTAGAGATTACTTGGCTTGTGGTGGTCGTAACATTCCCGACGATTTGGAAACGTTCAAAAAATATTCTAAAATTATAGCTTGCAGTTCTTTAGAATGCGAGCGTGGTTTCAGCAGCATGAATTTAATTGTAACGGAAAAAAGATCACGCATTTTAATTGATCATGTTGCAAATTTATTGTTTATAAAACTTCATGGACCACCCTTGGAATTTTGGAATCCAATTTTATACGTAAAAACCTGGTTGCGATCTCATCGATCCGCTATGGACCAGCAAACTAAAACAGCAGGGGAAAATGAAATTGTGTGTCTATTTGGGAGTTTTTGTTTTTTTGTATAGTTTTTGGTGCACTATAAGTGTACTACATAAAAATAATATATTTAAGATTCTTATTTTTATCTTTTTTCAAATTTCTTATTTTTGTTTGTTTTGTACTGTTTGTTAATATTTTGTGTAGTATGAATTAAAAAAAAAAAAAAACACAAGGAAAACAATAGTTTGCTTAAAATAAGATAATCTCCGAAAAACTTTCAGGAAGCTGCATGTGGAAAGTCTCGGACTATTTTTGTGCTCTCACCATGCGTTCCCTCACTTCTTATTTTACCAATACACCACTGCTTAAATCTGTGTATATAGTATAAATTGTAATATTATTAATAACAACGATTTTTCTTTGGTTTTGACTGCTAGCAGTTGCTTGCCTAAATACTATCTCAATCCGTTTTCAAATGCTCGTTCGAAAATCAGTCGAGCAACGAGTGATTAGATTTTCTTAAATTAAATGAGATTTATCAAAATTTTCTGACCTTTTTCTCCTTCCTTGTGCTGCAATTTCTCTGACACTCAACAAACAAAATTTGCGAATGATTTTCAACCAAATTTCCGACGACATCCGAAAAAAATCAAATTTTCCAATTAATTTTCTTCACACGTAGATGCAAACAAATATACAGAAACAGTCATATCTCACTGCCGACGGATCAGACAGAGATGACACGACACCAATTGTCGTTGCATTGAACCGAGAGCAAACGATTTTCGGTAAGTGCAGTCTAGTCTTGTCTGTCTAGTGTTGCTTGTCTAGTCTTGTCTGTCTAGTCTTGTCTATTTATTCTTCTCGAAAGAAAGTAGAAAGATTTAATTTGAATTGGTGCGGTCTGTCCGGAAGATGTCGCTAAGAATGGAGTGTGTGTCAAGTGGCGCCGTATAGTTAGCAACAGGCTCAACCGATAACAACAAAACGACATTTTTGTGTGGTTTCGTACGCCTAGTTTCCAATGTGCCGGTCAGTGACTCAACGACGTGTAATGTCGTGCGTTGTCTAATGAACACGAAACACCGAACCGAAGCTCGAGAGAAATCCAGCGAGGCGAAAAGCAGCGGCCAGTCCGAACGCAGACAGAAATCCCCGAAAAAAGGTAAACAAACTCCCCAAAAAAACGAGACATTATTCCTTCGAGTGTGCCTGCCTTGTGGCGAAGAAAAAAGCGCTAACGCTGCTCGTTTGTTTTTCTTCCACCAATACCAACGACGGAATCGAACAACTACAACAACAAAAAAAACATCTAGTTGTCTATTTTCTTCCTACACTTGTTTTTTTTTAAATTTTGTTTTGGTTAGAAAAAGAGAAAGACAAGCAGGCGTTGTCCATACACACTAACAAAAATATTTAATAAACCTTGCTTCTCTCTCTGTAATATCTCTCATAATCTCGTCTGATAATACGAAAAGTTTCGTATTATCTTATACGGTCGAAATTAATTTGTAAACTCGGGTTGTTTTTCGAGTGTTGTGTTGTCAGTGTTTACAGTGAAAAATTCCTTTCCCTGTTGTTTTTCTTTTCTAATTTTGAAGGTTTGTGTTAATTTATGTTCTATTTCTCCTTTTATTATTATTACACGGTTTCACTTACGACTAGATTAGTCACTTAATTAAAAAACGCATAATTAAAAAAAAAACTAAATTAAAGTTCACTCTTCAATTTACATTGACATTGGCGGTCTATGTGATACAAATTTAATATTCTTATTTTTGACAAATATTGTGACATCTGTCAGTTTGACAATTTATAACTTCTGTCAGTCAAATATTAAATGTCAAGTTTTACAGTATTTAATTGGTTTATATCTATTATGAGGCCATGGTGGTGTAGTAGACAAGACATTGGATTACTGAGCCATAAGTCCCAGGTTCAATGCCCAGGGCATAAGTATGAAATAAGCCACCGTCCTTCTATGCATGTTTCTGGCAAAACCATCACAGTAAAAATCTGTCTAAAAAAGTAGTGGCACACCACCCCCTATAATTTCAACACCCGAAATGATGCACAAGAGATTCAAAGGATTATATGTATATATCATGTCAAGTTTGAACTATCTAATTTACAACAGTCAATTCACTACAATTTTTAGAGTTTGGACCAGGGGTTCCTAACCTTTTTTCTTTCTTATTTATTTATACATCAAGGATTACAATTCAGTCCATAGGACTTAACCCTAAGCGTTTTTATTCTAGAAATCAAGTTAAACAGTACAATTCTATGGTTGGCACTTAAATGGTCATTAGTCATAAGTCATATTTAAAAAAAATTATGCTGATAAAGATACCAAATACAAGGAAATACGATGGTTGGAAAGACTAATAATAAATTAGTTAATAATATAGTGTAATCAGTTTAAAAAAAATTACTAAATTGTCTTAATTTTCATAAAAATTTTCAGTTCATAAATTTGGATCATCTGCACAGACAAAGAATAATATTTCTAAACATGTGTCATTTCCCAAAAATGTTTAAACTGTACTTATGCCTTTTTAAGCGCCGACCACAGAATTACTAATCTTGTATTTAACCATTAGCAACACTACATATAAATTTATTAACTACACTATTATGTTTGACACCTTCTTTAAAAATGTTTCGTGCATTACTGAATTTTTTGCTTTATTTCGTAAGTTGTTGAATATTTGCAAGGCCACATACATTGGTGAGAATCTGATCATGTTTGTTCTGGGTTGGTTTGGTCTAAGATTATCTGCTGTTCTTGTATTGTGAAAATGCATGTCACTATTTCCAGTCAATGTTATATTAGTTATGTGTGAGTATTATTTCTAATTTTCCAAATAAGTTTACATTGTTCAAGATATTTCAGATTCTGTATATTCCTAGTTTTTATACAGCACTCTTTTTGGTGTGCTTTGTTCTGTGTGCGTTGAATTTTGTTGATTAATGATATATTTGCATTACCCCAAATTAATTGTCAGAAGGTATCTAACGTGTGACTCAATGTGAGATTTATAAATAAGATTTTTTGTTGCCACTGGTAGATCCACTTTTGTCCTCCTGATTGCACCTGTCATGGCACTGACCTCTCGAATAACTTTTAGTATACATATGTGTATTCCATCTTCTTCTTCTTCTGGCGGTACAGCGCCATTTGAGCCTTGACCTCTCCTAGTTTCCTCCTCCATTCCACTCTTTCCTGGGCCACTTCCTTCCATCTTCCTAATTTAAGGATTCGTCTGGCGTCCTGGTCTACTTCATCCTCCCATCTTTTTGTTGGGTCTTCCTATCGGCCTATTCCCCTCCATTCACCGTTCAGGATTCTTTTGGGCAATTCTACCATCTGACATTCCTATAATGTGGCATTCCCACCGGAGGCGCTGCAGTTTCACGTATATCGACACTGGTTGTTCTTTAACCCTCCGTTTGGCACATAGTCCGCTAACCTTTGGTTTGGCTCATGTGGTCTGGCCAGACCCGTGTATATATCCATACAAACATATCGAAATATCGCATTATTGGAGGCATAATGAAATGCATATACCTATATTGAAGAATGTAGTTATATATTTTCGTTTTTTTTTCTTTTCTTATTCTTAGTGGCTTTCGCTTATGGGCAATTACCTACTCAGGTGAAAAAAAATTGTAATTAATTTTACACTTTATTTCTGTCCATGTTATATCTTATATACACTTATCGTCTTATAAATTCTAATTCGTGAAAGTGAATCAAGTATAATTCACTTTTGAGTGTTTTTGGCATACAGGGTCCAATTATTTAGTGCAAAAGATACGTGTTTTACTCTGTAATTTTTCGATTCCTTGGGAACAAAGTTTGCATCCTCGGTCCGGATTGATTTTCAAATACATGTGCTGGAATCCGGAATGTAACAACGAAAGAAACACCACTGAAATTAGATGGTATGTAGTCGAAATAAAAGTAAATTTGAAACGAAAGTGGAATGAACCAAAAGTAATTTCATTTGAATACTTACTATTGGTCGGACAGAAAACGCCTCAACTGCTAAACGAGTAGGAAATTGCATCAGATTTGTCTAGTACTAGTTCTTTGCAAGTGCAAATGCATCCAAGGCCAACATATTAAAAAAAGCCTCGAAAACGCATAATATTGTAATGACACAAACGATCAACAGCAGCTGGTTCATTTCTGTTCCATTTTGTACCGGCTTTGCCATAGAAAAAGTCATCAGTTGCAGTTTGTTGATTTTTAGAATGTGCTTCTCCCTCTACTTCTTCTTCTTCGCCACTATCTAGAATTTCTTTTGGTTCGATTACCAAGTCCTCCATCCATATAATTATCCTCGTCATCGTCTCTGAGTTGATCATGTTCAACATTTTCATGAATCTCTTCTCTAGGATTACGTTGAATTTCGTTAGATAAAGCCGCTGCCAATCATAAATGAAAATCAGTATGACCCTGTGTCCAAACTTTGTCTACGTAATCGCGTATTATACACAAATTCTGGCCAACTGGCCCAACACGTGGCTCGCGCGCTAGATAGATCAAAGGACGATATACGAGTAAGACAAAAGCTCGAGGGCACGCCTCGGGCTGGCGTAAGATATAGAGGAACTAAAAAAACACAGTAAAATTTTCAAAATACATTTTATTTCATATAAAATCTATATGGGTCCAGACAGACCACATGTGCTAAACTGAAGTATATTCAAATACATATCCTTGTAATTACTCTTGTATTTTATTTTTTATTTTAAATGAAAGCTAATGAAATTTTAGGAAAAGTCAAGGAAATTTAAGTTGATAGCTCAATTAGAATTATATTAAAAAAACAAATGAAATCGCAAAAGGTCTGGCTGGACCCATGCGCCAAACGGAGGGTTAAGGGCCTGATACACTTCCTTGTTATATCGTCTCCTATTTTCTTCATTTTCCCGAACTGGTCCCCTAGGACCAGTTCGGTACGCATAAGGATCCTAATCCTTCTTAATATTCTCCTCTCGAACGCGTCGATTTTTTCTTCGTTCTTCACGGTGAGGATCCACACTTCGCAGCCGTACGTGAGTATTGGTCGGATGTTTGTTTTGTACAACTTAATTTTTGTGTCTCTGTGTATCACATTGAACTTGAGGACATTCGCCAATGAGAAATACGCTTTATTTACCATCATCACTCTGGCTAATTTCCGCGTCTTCCAGGCCTTTGCTATTGACATTTGCGCCCACATACTTCAAGTCGTTCACTTGTTCCAAGTTGTGTTGTGTTTGTATTCTTGTTGTACCCCTTCTACTTTGCACTAGTGTCTTTGTTTTGTCGATGTTGATTTGGAGGCCGATTGTTTGGGCTGCTGATTTTAGTGCTGTATAAGCTTCTCACGTGACTCGTTTTGTGTGTTCCATTATGTCAATATCATCCGCATATGCTGCGAGTTGTACGGATTTGTTTATTATCGACTTTTCCTATTCTAGTCTTTCTTATTACATGCTCCAGGGCGAGGTTGAACAGCATCAGTGCCAGGCCATCGCCTTGTTTCAGCCCTTGTCCACATGTAAAGCTTTCCGATAAATTTCCCTGCACCCGTACCTGTGCGATGCATTCTGACATGGTGAGTAGGACAAGTCTTACCAGCTTTTCTGGTATGCCCAGTTCTGTCAGTATCACGTATAGCTCGTCTGTTTATGGAGTCGTATGCTTGTTTAAAATCGACGAACACATTGTGTACGTCGACATTGTGTTCCTAGGCTTTGCTGAGAGTACATTTGACGTTGTGTATTTGGTCCACTATCGATCTTCCAGGTTTTAAACCTGCTTGTTCCTCTCCTATTATATTTGAGGCAAAATGCTTAAGTCTGTTGTTAATTATGGTCGCGTGAATATTTTGTATACGTTGCACCCCAGTGATACTCCTCTGTGGTTTGAGCATGTCATCCTATCGCCTTTTTTGTATATCGAGCATATTATGCTCTCGTTCCATTCTTGCGGGATCTTTTCCTTCTTCCACATTTCCATTAAGAGATGGTGTAGGTAGCATGCTAGCTTTTCGCCGCCCTGTTTCAGTATTTCGCTTTGTATTTCGTCGATGCCTTTAGATTTATGAGCCTGATTTAATTGCCTTTTGGTTGCTGCGTTGATTGCTGTTACAACTTCTCCTATAGTTGGTACCATCGTGTGTTCGCTGTCTTCCTATATTGGCAGTAGCTCTGCTTGTCTTAATGGTGTTACTGGAGCTATAGTTTGCGATCTACTATCCGTAGTGCTCGGATTTAGCAACTTTTCGAAGTACATTTTCCAGGTGTCCTTTGAAACAGAGAAGAGTAGGTTTCTCTGTATCAAGTATTTGTTCGCAGTTTTGTGAGTATTATTTCTAATTGTCCAAATAAGTTTACATTGTTCAAGAGATTTCAGATTCTGTATATTCCTAGTTTTAAGAGAGTTATACAGCACATTTGTTGGTGTGTATCTATCAATTTTAAAGATTGTTTTAAATGCTTTGTTCTGTGTACATTGAATTTTGTTGATTGATGATATATTTGCATTACCTCAAATTGTCAGAAGGTATCTAAAGTGTGACAATGTGAGATTTATAAATAAGATTTTTTGTTGCTACTGGTAGATCCAAATTTGTCCTCCTGATTGCACCTGTCATGGCACTGAACTTTTAGTATATGTGTATCCCATCTTAATTCATTGTCTACATAAAGGCCAAGTTACTTATAGTTGTCAGTGATCTTTAAGGTAGCATTATTTTTTTTTTATCATTATTTATTCATTAAAAGCACTATCTTGGCGTACGTTTTTTAGTGCGACAAAAGCCATTTTTGGCTGTATTACCACATAACTTGGGTAACGTACGCAAATATTCAATATCGCTAAGTTACATTATAAAGAAATAATTAAACAAATAAAGTAAACACAATCAAGATCTTAATATTAAAAAGGTGACGTGAGGGACAGAAAGTTTGTTTCATTACAAAATAAAAAATAAGGAAAACGTTTTAAAATGAGTGTATGATGATACCAAAGACTGATGAGAGTTTTTATGACGAATACACACCACCGGAGACAATTGAAAAGCAAATTCTTCGTTTTTGATTCTATTTTTGTTGAATGGCCCCTGGATACCAAACTTGTAAGATACGACCCCTCGCATGAGTAATAAAAAATATTATCTGCAATACGGGCGGTATTGTCAATTTGCCCTCTCCAGCGAATGTGCGCACTCACTTCGTTCGTGCGTCATCCAGTTCTTCCTATTCTCTTTTTTCTCGCTTAGGTGTTCGTCTACAATTTCTTTGAAAGTTCTAGTTAGTATATCTAGGTTTTCTTCTACGTCGCCCATTTGTTCGAAAGTTTTACATTTTTCATTTATTAGTTTTGCCATTGTTTCCTTTAATTCTTGTTCTTTCAGTTTCCTCATATACCATTTTCTCTTAGTTGTGTTCCTCGTGACTATCATTTTTATTCTAAACTTTCCTACTACCAGGCAGTGATCTGATGATATATCTGCCCCTGGGTAGGTCTTGACTGATATGCAGCTGTTTCGAAATCTCCGGTTCACTAGTATGTAGTCTATTTGATTCCTCATTATGTTGGCATGGTCCTCATCAGATAACAATACTAGATTCGTAATCGGCGCCAAATACGAACAAGGACGCGTCCATCAGATTCAAGATCAATAACTCCAGCCAACTCTGTTTTGGATACCAACAACGCCTTCCTGGTGAGCGTTTAGGTATTACCTTAAAATTTTCTGCAATTATCGACGGAAAGGACTTCAGCAATGGCTGGCATAAGCTTGGCTTAGGCTTTGAAGTGGTGGCTTAAATTTTATCGGATGATATGGAGCGTTTTATGTGAAAAATTTTTGTGACATGGTGATAATAATTTATTGGAATATTATTATTTATTGTTGTATGGTCTATCTTGTGGTGATCTCCATGTATAGAGTTTACGCATCGACAATTTGTAGAATGTATTACGCATTCCTCCTCTTCCGCAAAGTTCTTTAGTCTATCTCCTCGCTCGTTTTTTGTACCTAATCTGTACTCCAAAACAGAGTCCCCACTTTTACCTTTCCCGACTTTGGCGTTTAGATCTCCCATGATGACTCGCTGTCATATGTGAAAGTTTTTGCTTAATTTGTGTGAAAAATAACAATCTTTCAATTGTCATAAATGTTATATTCTTTCTAAATTGACATCTATCAAGTGTCATTTGTCAAACATTTTTTCTTCGCGAATAGGCCATCTTGGACCACGCAAATATCATCTCATACGTTGTTTTGTCTTTGTCTTCCTTGCCAGTAGTTCTTCATTCGATACCTCCATGTCGACACCATCGGAGAGTTCCAAATAGATCACGTCGCGATTTCCCGGAAAAACAGCCCTGAGATCATGAATGTAAAGGTTAAAAAAGGAGTAAACGTGGCCTCAGACTATTACATGTCATAATTAAATTCAAACCGGTCCCAAACGGGCAACCAAACATATTATTCGCTTTGACAATGATAAATTCCAACAGAAAATAACGGAGTTCCAGGAATTATTATATTTCGGTGATTATTTTGGATAGTCTGTAGATGACGTTTAAATTCATTCATCATTCTGTACTTTTCTCGGTGCAAACACTCTTCCCCTGTCACTTTGAATGTTTGTAGGTCTTCTTTGATCTGTTTCATGTTGATGGTTTAGGTGCGATATTTATTAATTTTACCAAATATTTGTTTTATTTAATCTATCATGAATCATTCGTACCATGTGAACTGTCCCACAGAACTAAAGTCTACGTTTCTTGATCGTGATTTCAAGATCTTCTATCCTTTCGTATATTTGCCTATTTGCTCTTAGTCGTAATTTCTAGATCGTGATTTCTAGATCTTCTATCCTTTCGTATATTTGCCTATTCTGCGTAAACTATTCGTCGTCCATTACGTCCAAGTAATTTTTTCTCACACCACGGAGACTAATAGTCACTGTACCATATAAAAGTACCGGTCTTACAACAGCGCATAGTGTCTTGGATTAATTGATGTCAAACTTTATTACTTAACTGTTGTCAAAATTAACTTTCATATTCTTCATATTTAGCTTTCAATTGTCATATAAATCCATCTACCTACTTTAACTCGATTTATCCTATATTATCGTTGCTATCTCGTCTGATAACGGCGTTCGTTTTATCTGGACTAAATACGCTGTATATCGCCATACGCCCTTAATTATTTAGTAAACTTTTTTTGAGTGAGTGTTCATGTTAAAACTGCAAAATTCCTCGCCTAGTTTTTTCCGTTTGAAGGTCTGTGTTAATTGTGTTTCGTTCTATTTTTGTTTTGACAATTAGACAGTTTAACTTAACGACTTTGGCTTTATTGATTTGACCCTATAACAATTATCAGATAAGACTAAACGTTCTTAGAAATAAAAGAGCATACGTCAGTTTGACAGTTAATTGAATATGCAAAATTGATATATGCCTTTCTTTGAAATTATTTTGATGCGTAATAGTATATTAAAGGACGAGTTCAGTAAGCGCGATTTTACAGCTCGCGTCCAAGTTTGGAAAACGACGAGCGTAGCTAAGAGTTTTCTAATGGACAAGTGCTGAAAAACGCCTTACGAACGAGTTTTTTTACAGTATTTTTTCTATATTGCGCCCTTAAGTGCTGAAAAACGCCTAACGAACGAGTTTTTTTACAGTATTTTTTCTATTTTGCGCCCTTTTATGCCATTTCTAAATGAAAAAATCGCCGATACATATTGAGAAAATTGTATCGCACTCGGCGAGCCATAACCGCACGCATATGATTGCTGTTATGACTCCATTACAGACGCAAAATAGAAAAATGAAATAAAATTGTTCGATAATCTGTTTGTGTTTCGTTCGGGATTGGTGTTTGAGAATGAGATAAGGGCTATCTCCGACTAAGACTTAATCCCGATATTCTGTAATTTATTGATTCATATATTACATTTACTTGTTTTAGATAGATTAGATGCTTGCCGAAATCGGTTTAATATTGACAATGAGTCACATCTTGTTAAACAAACATAATTATTGCCGTGACAGATCTACTCGAATTTGAAACAAATGTCGTAATAAAAGATCATTTTTGTCATAGCAACAATTTATTATGCTATAGTGATAGATTTCAAATTAGTGTGTATAGCAAATATAGTCACCGATGTCAAATTTGTATGTATAGCAAAAGCTTTTTATGTTATAGTGCCAGAGGTCAAATTTGTTTAGCAAATAGCTATTTATGTCATAGTGACATATGTCAAATTTGTTTATATAGCAACAACTATTTATATCATAGTGATAGATTTCAAATTAGTATGTATAGCAAATATAGTGACAGATGTCAAACTTGTATATACAGCAAAAGCTATTTATGTTATATTGCCAACGGTCAAATTTGTTTAGCAAAAGCTATTATGTCATAGTGACAGATGTCAAATTTGTTTATATAGCAACAACTATTTATGTCATCGTGATAGATTTCAAATTAGTATGTATAGCAAATATAGTCACAGATATCAAATTTGTATGTATAGCAAAACCTATTTCTGTTATATTGCCAGCGCTCAAATTTGTTTAGCAAAAGCTATTTATGTCATAGTGACAGATGTCAAATTTGTTTATATAGCAACAGCTATTTATGTCATAGTATAGTCATATAGCAAATATAGTCACAGATATAAAATTTGTATGTATAGCAAAAGCTATTTATGTCATAGTGACAGATGTCAAATGTGTTTATATAGCAACAACTATTTATGTCATAGTGATAGATTTCAAATTAGTATGTATAGCTAATATAGTCACAGATGTCAAATTTGTATGTATAGCAAAAGCTTTTTATGTTATAGTGCCAGAGGTCAAATTTGTTTAGCAAAAGCTATTTATGTCATAGTGACATATGTCAAATTTGTTTATATAGCAACAACTATTTATATCATAGTGATAGATTTCAAATTAGTATGTATAGCAAATATAGTGACAGATGTCAAACTTGTATATACAGCAAAAGCTATTTATGTTATATTGCCAACGGTCAAATTTGTTTAGCAAAAGCTATTATGTCATAGTGACAGATGTCAAATTTGTTTATATAGCAACAACTATTTATGTCATCGTGATAGATTTCAAATTAGTATGTATAGCAAATATAGTCGCAGATATCAAATTTGTATGTATAGCAAAACCTATTTCTGTTATATTGCCAGCGCTCAAATTTGTTTAGCAAAAGCTATTTATGTCATAGTGACAGATGTCAAATTTGTTTATATAGCAACAGCTATTTATGTCATAGTGATAGATTTCAAATTAGTATGTATGGCAAATATAGTGACAGATGTCAAATTTGTTTATGTAGTACCAACTATTTATGTCATAGTGATAGATTTCAAATTAGTATGTATAGCTAATATAGTCACAGATGTCAAATTTGTATATATAGCAAAAGCTGTTTATGTTATCACAGATGTCAAATTTGTATGTATAGCAAAAGCTTTTTATGTTATAGTGCCAGAGGTCAAATTTGTTTAGCAAAAGCTATTTATGTCATAGTGACAGATGTCAAATTTGTTTATGTTGCAACAACTATTTATGTCATAGTGATAGATTTCAAATGAGTATAGCAAATATAGTGACAGATTTCAAATTTGTATGTATAGCAATAGCTATTTAAGTTATATTGCCAGCGGTCAAATTTGTTTAGCAAAAGCTATTTATGTCATAGTGACAGATGTTAAGTTTGTTTATATAGCAACAACTATTTATGTCATAGTGATACATTTCAAATTAGTATTTATAGCAAATATAGTCACAGATGTCAAATTTGTATGTATAGCAAAAGCTATTTATGTTATAGTGCCCAAGGTCAAATTTGTTTAGCAACCGCTATTTATGTCATAGTGACAGATGTCAAATTTGTTTATGTAGCAACAACTACTTATGTCATAGTGACAGATTTCAAATTAGTATGTATAGCAAATATAGTGACAGAAGTCAAATTTGTAATTATAGCAATAGCTATTTATGTCGTAGTGGCAGAGGTCAAATTTGTATGTTAAAATATTAATATGTATTTAGAAATATAAATATTAAATGTAAATAATAGATAGCCATGAAATTCTGACAGTTGGCAGATTTTGAATTTTGCACCTCCCGAAAAAAAGCGCGAAAAGGATATAATAATGTACCGCGAGCCGATCAGTGATGTAGTATGGAGAAGCCAGAAAAGACCATGAGGCAACCCCTAGAGTTAACAACCTTAGTTGCAACATGGATGCGTATGCGTCAAAAACAAGCTAAAGTCAAGTAAGCATGATGGCACAGCATTTCAAGAAAAGTACCCCAGGGGGTAAGTCCAGGATAAATCCCTCGTCGTGAAACCTGCGACGCACGAGTCTCATTAGGATTCTGGGGGAGACTCGACATCATGCAAGAGACGAGTCCGAGCATCTTGGTGTATCCCAACCAGTCAAAAACTCAAAAACAATTCCAAAACCTTTCTAGCAACGTTCAACATTCACATCCTCACACAAACTGGCAAACTGAATACTCTCACCGAAGCCCTAAAAGAAAACCAGATATCTATAACTTCACTACAAGAAGCACGTTACCTACACGAAGAGACTTTCGAATGTGAAGGTTACCGCTTCTTTAACCGTTAAGGTCATTCTACCGGCCGGAGCGGCCGGGCGCACTTTTAACGAATTATTACATATGGTTAGAATAATATTTCGATGAAACGCCTTTTAGTAATCTCCTATTGCTATGGATAGATATGAAATTAGTTTTTAAAAAATCATTGTTTTAAAAATTTCCGAATTTTTACATTTACAAAATTTACAAAAAGTCCGCTAGACCTTCTACTGGCCGCAGCGGCCTGGAGTGACAGCTTGTCATCAGACCACGGATTAAGTTTAAAAACAAGATAAGCCCTTAGAATAGGTAGGAACATTGTATACTACTGGGATATTGTTTACTACTGGGCATCTGAAATCTTCCAATGCGAGTATTGACCGTCTATGGAGGAAAAAAATATGGACCACCAATTTTTCTAGCAATGTTCTCTAAGAACGGACACCACGAAATTAATAAATTAGATTAAAAAGAATCAAGATCACAACGGCGTGCAAAGGATAAACTTGCACTTACTAGAGAACTGTGGGATCGAATGAATAATAATTTAGGAAAATTCTACATGCCATCGTGTAATCTGACTGTAGATGAGCAATTGTTTGGTTTTGACGGAAAATGTCCATTCAAGCAATACATACCGTCAAAACCAAAAATATGGAATAAAAATATTTTGGCTAAACGATTCTGAAACGGATACCCACTAAAAGGAATTCCATATTTACGAAAAGAGGGAAACTAAAGTGCAACCAACCTGGGTGAAAATATCGTACTAGGTTGATGCACTCCATATTAAGGATATATACAAATAGAAACATAACGTGCGACATTTTTTTTTTCTACCAAACAATTGGCTCTGAATTTGAAGAGTTCTGGTGAACGGTGAACGGTACGAAAAAATAAGGTATTTATCCGCCAAAATTTTCAGGCGAAACGTTCTTCAGGCGTAATTTTCAATAATTTATGGATTTACAAAAAAATCTTACGTTAGTGATTATTGATGAAAACAAAACAGATCTTATGGACAAGCTGATCAAAACTTATACATGTACAATAAAGACAAATAGATAGCATGTTTATTAGCTGCATATGTTACATACACTAACGTTTATAAAAATTAGAATTCTAAAAAAAAGACAATAGAAATACTTTTATAGAGGAAGTTTCAAACGACGACAGAATCCAAATTTGCGAAATAAGGGTGTTTATTGAATTAGGTTCATTTTATTGAATTAACATAGAATGAATGAGAACCAAAAATCTAAGATGAAATTGAAAAATAATTCTATAATTACATTGCCATTGCACTAAATTGTCAGCGGCCGCTCAGGCCGGTAGGCGTAGGATGGCAAACTACTTGGTAGTATGACCTTAACGGTTAAGACCACAGGTCAAAAGAGAGTCCTCAATGGATTTGTGATGCTTGGAACTGCGTTTGCTATGAGAACGACAGCCCTTAAGTCGGTCACAAATTTTGAACCAGTAAATGACAGATCAAATCAAATTCGCCAACAAAACCTATAGTCTAGTTAACGCACATGCCCCCACAAATAATAAAAACAGATCTGACCCGGACAAAGTGGATACATTTTGGGGACCTCCTGGATGAAAAGCTTGCCAAAATTTCCAAACACAATGTTAAACTTCTTATGGGGGACTTGGAAGAGAACACGAGTATAGGAAAATCATTGGAAGGTATCCTGCCCACAAAAGAACCAATCATAATGGCAAGAGATTGATCTCCATTTTTGAAAACCATAACCTCCAGATCATGTCAACAAACTTTCGCCACCTTCCCAGAAAGCAGACAGCATGGCATCTCCTGTCGACACCACCGGAGAATTCCAAAGAGATCGCGTCGCCATTTTTCGGAAAAACAGCGCTGAGATCATGAATGTAAAGGTTAAAAAAGGAGTAAATGGGGCCTCAGACCATTACATGTCCATAATTAAATTCAAACCGGTCCCTGCAAACACCAACAGAACACCCAAACATATTATTCGTTTTGACAATGATAAACTCTAACAGAAAGTAACGGAGTTCCAGGAAAAGGCTCGACCAATTGACTCTGACTTTAACAACACAGGAAACCGTCTGATTGAGGCCGCCAAAGAAATTGCTGAAATTAAAAGGAGCAAGAAACGTGCCTGGTGGAATGATATCTGTGTTACAATTCACAAAAAGGCTTGATGCATGGAAACAATATTATTCAACAAAATCGCAATCTGATTGGGAATCCTACAAAGCTCAACCAGCCCAGACAGCTAAAGTGATCCGAGCTGAGAAGCGTAAATATGAAAAGTCACTTATTGAGAAGATCGACCAAGACTTTAACAGAAATGACACCAGAGAGTATTACAGAACGTTCAAAAGGAAACTTAAGGGCTATAAACCTCCGGCGTTATGCTTTCAGCGAAAGGACGGTAAAGTCCTGCAAAGTTCCAAAGTTCTGCAACTAGAGAGTCTTCTCCTGCTGCCTTATTATTTTTGAGTCGGGCAATGTGACGTTTGATTTCATCTTTATTGGGTGGTCTCGATTCTGGGTATCTGTGAGTGGGTTCCTCGGTCTTGATGGAATTTTTGGGTTGAACGCAATTTAGTAGGTTCTTAAAGTAGTCACCTAGGATGGATGTTACAGGTTTCTTCATTTGAGGTCGCCAGTGCCTCAAATGAAGAAAACTGTAACATCCTAGCTGAATACTTTAAAAACCTACTAAATTGCAATCAACCCAAAAATCCTATCAAGACCGAGGATCCCATTCACAGATACCCAGAATCGAGACCACCTAACTAGGGTTTTCGCGTACCCCACTTTTTTTAATACCCGGGTATCGGGTATTATTTTTTCATATACCCGGGTATACCCGGAAAGGTCCAGACTCCTGGTGCGCTTGGCAGCTAGCATCAGCTACGAACACTCTTTCATCATTCAAACATGATTATACTCCATTACCAAATGATGTTTTGACAATGAAACCTTTCTATGAAGATCTCAGTAAAGATGTGCTTCTGGAGCGGTGTGTTGGGGGTTTCACACAAAATTATAATGAAAGCTTGAAGCAGCTAATCTAGAAGGTTACTCCAAAAATACTTCCTGCTGGTTCAAAGATCGTTAATATTGCTGCATTGGTGCATTGCTTGCACTTTTAATGAAGGAACATCAGCTTTATTATTATTTATGCACGGTATGGATTTAAAACTTGGCCGAAATTCCCACGAATATACCATAATTTCAGATGAAAACCGTGTGTGCGCAGCTGAAAAAAAATCAGCGAGCGAGACTCGCGAAGCCAGGATTCGTCATAGACAGGAGCAAAATGATGCCCTGGACATTGCAGCTGCTGCAGGTTCTTTACTTTATGGCCCAGGAATCGACGATTCAATATAAGTTACAAAAAAAAAAACAGTTTTATTGTTACTCAAAACTTTAAACGCGTTTTTCTCGAAACTGTGTTTTCAAAGACGGTTGTCAAAAGTTCTAGAAAACTACTCAACCGATCTTGATGAAATTTTACACAGGTCTTCGAGATACAATTCACGAGGACTTGGACGAAGGATTTTTTTTTTCAATCGCAACTATTTAAAAAAAATGTTGAGAAAATTTTACCAAAATTTGCATTTTTTTTTTGTAAAAAAAGTCTGCCAAAAATCCAATTTTCACTTTTTTTTTCCTTCGTCCAAGTTCTAGTTTATGGCCTTAACTAAAAGGA
This sequence comes from Phosphuga atrata, assembly GCA_944588485.1. NCBI lineage: Eukaryota > Metazoa > Arthropoda > Insecta > Coleoptera > Silphidae > Phosphuga > Phosphuga atrata. Next base: position 23,142,405 of record OX155893.1, on the reverse strand, counting down.
TTTTTTTTTTCACTTGAGACGTTCCTGTCATGAGTTCTACTGTCAACGCGGAAGCACCTTTTTTCGGAGGGGTCACGGGAAATGAGTCACAATGGCGGAGTTTTGAATATTTTCCTTTGAAAATTTCAGAAATTCCTTTTCAAATATAAATCTTTAAAGTTTGAATAAAATATTTTGTTTTTTATATAAAAAAAAATTGTTGAAAATAGACCTTTCTTCCTCCGAGTAAACCCTTAATGTAACCCCTTAAGAGGTGTAATGTTTTCGAATTACAAGAATGGATGTCATTCATTAGAAAAAAAACAACAAAGAAGTATACAGCGAAATAGAGAAAATTACAGAAACGATCCGTAAGAGGCGGGCACGGTATTATGGTCATCTCAAACGAATGGACGGAAACAGGCGGACAAAATAGCTTTTTCACTTTTTTTACTCCAAACAAAACCACAATGCCCTGATTTATAAATATAAAAGAAGACCTCAAAATACTGCATCTGAAACCAGACTATACGCCTTCAATCGAAATCTCTTCCGCAAAAAAATATTGAGGAATGAGATAAACCGAGATGAAGTAAAAGGAAGACAGGGTACCACTTGGACAGCGGAGCGCAAGCTGGCCCACTCACAGAGATTGGGGGAGTTCTGGGCTCAGAAGAAAGCGACACAAACTGGCAAGGGTAACAAGACTTAACCTGGTCCTAGATGGTCTCAACGAATAATAATAATAAAATAAATATGTATATTTCATTTTTATTGTATTTACAATATGTCAAATCTGACAGAAATTAATATTTAACAGATAATTCTCTCAAGTTTTGTTTATAAATGACAAAGTTTATTGATTAATTTCTATTTTTACGATTTCTCGAAATTTAGTCAATATCAGAAAGTAGACGATTGTCCTTGTATAAACTTGAATTAGTTTCAAGTGTGTGTGGGTCAATTACAAATCAAAGTTTGTCGAATTATATGTCATATCTAACATTTGAAATAAATTTGTCATATTTGACATTTGATTTTTATTGTCAAATTTAATAGTTGTTTATGTTGTATATAAAAGAAATACATTTTTCTTAAATTTTGTGTAATCAATTTTTCTTTGTTTGAAACAACGAAAACAACAAATTTTATCTTTTCGTCGAGATAAAATCTGAAGTTTTGTTTGAAAACTTTTTGAAGGACATACATACTAATGTTATGAGTCAGTTTTGTCCGCTTTTTGGAATTCGTCTGTGCTTATCCAATTTCATTTTCCCTTTTTTGTTTCAGCTGACGCTCTCCGATCAGAAACATGTTCAAATTCATAAAGGCTAAGAGTCCGCACGTCACGGCCGAACGCCAAAAACTACAAAAAGAATTGTTCGCATACAGAAGAGTAAGTAAAATTATTGATAAAATTTTATATGTCAATTTGACAGTTCTTTGTTAGTTTGACAGTTATTTATTTGTTTGATAGTTATTTCTTTGTTTGACTGTTTTTTATTTGTTTGACAGTATGTAATTTATTTGTTCAACGTTTAATAATAATAATAGCAATCTTCATTGTCAACAAAAGGAAACAAATGGCTATCGACCATAAGGTCTTTCTGCCAGGGAATACAATGCTTTAGGTTTACAATATTTGAAAAAAAGGTATGAGGTGCTGTGGGATAATTAGTCGTCGTATTCGTCATGGGTGTCATATAATAATTTGTGTAGGGTCTTTGTGGGATGTCTACGGTGCCTTAGGTAGCGGTAGATGCAGAGTGAGTCGATTATTGACCGATGTATGTCTCTGTCTTTAATTTGGTTAGTAGTGTACCATGTCTGTCTGAGATATTTGGAATTTGGGTCAGGGAATATAGGAGATCATTCGGTGGGTTGTGGAGGATGTCTTAATTTCGTTATTACGCGCAACGATGTGGTTTTGGCTACTCTGAGTATGTCGGTTGTCCTTTTGTGTGTATTACACATTATATGTCCGTAGTCAATTATAGGACTGTATATTGATTTGTAAATTTTTGTAGCAGTTTTTATAGAGATTCTGTTGTTTCCTGAAGACAAACAACGGAAATATCTGCTTCTTCGTACAGCCTTTTTTTTCCGTTAAGTAGCGTCAGTCTTGAATGTAAGTCTATAGTCGAAAGTCAATTCTAGGTATTTAATGAGCGGTGTCGGAGTTATATTAACTCATATGTTCACACAGACCAACTTTGGTGACATGGGCATAAACATAGATGGCGAAAAACTAAACCATCTGAGATTCTCCGACGATATCTTAATTATCGCAGAGGCTATGGGAAGCATCGAACTCTGTTGGACTCAAAATCAACACCAACAAAACTCAATACATGACAAATCTTGTTATGAGTGAGGCAATCAAGATAGGCGGAGTAAGCATAGAACAAGTAAGATCTTATAAATACCCTGGTCACGAAATCTCTATTGGTAGAGACAACCAAACCTGTGAAATGTCGAGAAAAATAGGCCTAACATGGGTGGCCTTTGGAAAGCTGAGCAATATCTTCAAGTCAGACATTCCAATATGCCTAAAAAGAAAAGTATTCGATAAGTGCGTGTTGCCTGTGCTTACATACGGGGTTGAAACACTTACCCTCACAAAGAACACTACAAATAGAATAAGTATCTCGCAGAGGAATATGGAGAGGTCGATGTTAGGTGTATCACTAACAGACATGATCCCAAATATAACATCAAAGAAGAGGTCCGGAGTGACGGACGCGGTTACCCGTATAACAACCTTAAAATGGAACTCGGCTGGTCATGTGGCGCGACTTACGGACAATCGCTGGACAAAGAGGATACTTGAGTGGAGACCGCGCCACGACGCATACATAAGTCGAGGCCGTCCAACAATCAGATGGGTCTACGACATCAAAAGGATAAAGACCAACTGGATAGAGGCAGGTTTTTGGCGATTGGTCGCTTGATGATGACTATAATGTCGGAGTTATGTCCATGGTGCCTATGTTGAGGTGAGGAGAGTTAGGGGATATTCTGTTGTTAGGGATAAGGACGGAATAACAGCCACTCTCTAGAGACCGTATGGGAGCTACACGGAGGATGAAGAGCACAGAGCTCTCCTCCTACTAGAAACCCATTTTCCGGGATGTAGAAAATATAAAGAGACCGAGGGCTTGATGCAACCACAGAGACCAAGTCGGGCTGACTGGAGGAGGGCCGCGTCCATCTGTACGGAAAACCGAATCAGATGGGCTATCGGCACTTTCCAGCCATTTAAGGCCTCAGGTGTGGACGGACTAGTTCCCGCCTTCCTGCAAAAGAAGCGAGAGAACTAATGCCGTATCTTCTACAAATCTTTACAAGTAGTTTAGCGTTCGGATACATACCGGAGCTATGGAGAAGGTGGTATTCATAGCGAAGGTCGGGAAGAAGGACACCACTCAACCGAAGTCATTTAGACCCTTTAGTTTAACATCTTTTATGCTAAAGACAATGGAGAAGGTACTCGATAATTACCTTAGGACAATAGTGCTGGTATGTGCACCACTACTCAACTGTCAGCATGCATACAGAGCAGGGAAATCCACAGAAAACGCCCTGTATCAGCAGACAGCTGGAATAGAAGCAGCACTAGAGATTAAGGAAGTAGTGATACGTGCCTTCTTGGATATAGAAGGAGCCTTTGACAACACCTCGCACGAGGCTGTCAAAGCGGCTCTCGAAAGAAGGAATATCGACAGCACTGTCTAAAAGTGGATGGGAGAAATGCTGAGAACCAGAACGGCGGAGGCTCAAGTGGGTAGAGACACCATTAAGATCTCCATAACTCGAGGGTGCCAACAGGGACGTGTGCTATCACCATTAATGTGGAGCCCGGTAGTTGATGAATTACTAGCTAGGCTGAACGACCTATACATCAAATGTCAAGGTTGCGCCGATGACATAGTCATCATAGCCAGAGGGAAGTTTGAGGGAACGCTCTGTGAAATTGTACAGAGAGGAGGCCTCAAAGTAACTAGTAGATGGTGTCCAACAGTGAGAATGAGACTCAACCCGAGTAAAACCACGGTGATACCATTTACTAGAAAGAGAAAACTAAACTGCCTACAACCCATACTGTTAGATGGGAGGGCAGCAGAATACAAACAGGAAATAAGGTATCTGGGTATCACACTAGATAGCAAACTCCTATGAAATGCTGAAGCAGCGGTAGGTAAAGCCAAACGCGCTCTAATGGTGTGCAGAAATCTGGTAGGAAAACGTGGGGTTGTAACCCCAAAATCCAGCGATGGATGTACACCATGATAGTGAAACCTGCGATCACTTACGGGGCAGTTGCGTGGAGTAGTAGAACCAAGCTGGCCTCTATGAGGAAACAGCTTGAGAAGATTCAAAGACTGGCGTGTGTCTGCATCACGGGGGCAATGGTGTCGTGTCCGACAGCAGCAATGGAACTGCTGTTGGATCTGACTCCGTTACATCTTGTCGTGGAGAGGGCCGCTAGATCGGCGATTGTAAGCTTCAACAAGGAAGGAATAGGCAGAGGTAAAATAATCGGGAGCAGAGACCGAAGCAGCCTCGCTGCTAAGATCCCCTGGCTAGAAGCACCAAAAGACGAAATGGTATGCAAATACCATTTCGAGAAAAACTGCACAGCAATGTGTAGTAGTAAGTCCGATTGGAGCGACGAATCCTCAGCATACCACATAGAGCAAAATGCTATCAAGTGGTATACAGATGGTTCGAAGACAAAGAAAGGTACTGGTGCGGGAGTGTTTGGACCTCCTACCAAATACTTCGAATTCATGGGAACATTCCTAAGTATATTCCAAGCAGAGATGCACGCAATCGAAAGATTTTTACACAATTTAACCTCCACAGGAATTATCGAGTAAGATGACAGATGCAGATTCTGTGGTTCAGAAGAGGCAACCCCCTTACATTTGCTCAAAGACTGCGGAGCACTGCTCCGCAAGAGTCAGATGTACATTGGGGCCCACTGCTTGAACGCAGACGAGTTGCAGTCGTTGAATCCCACCCAGAAATACCTAAAGTAATCAGTACTAGAGGGGGCGCTCTATGGGTAAGTGTACCAAAGCTTAGAGGAAGAGGGTGGGGTACAATAGATGTATAAAGGTCGCAGTACATGTCGTCAAAACCAAACCTACAATCTAGGGATAAGAAATTGGCATTTGGAGGGGTTAGCAGAAAGTCTCTATCGGTTAAACCGCAAGAGGGTTTTGTCTGTGAGTGTTTGGAGTTGGGTAATGGTCTTTTAGAGGTTATTGTGGTTTAATTAATGCGGTATCGTCTGCGTATTGTAGGACTTTGTAGAAATTAATTTGGGTTTTGTAGTTAAAGTTGAAATTATTTCGTGGCAAGATATGTTATATAGCAAGGGGGAGATCCTTGTGGGAGACCTTGAAGAGGTGTAAATTCAGGAGAATAGGAATAGTTAATTGTGATACGAAGGGATCTACTTTAGAGTAACTCTTTAATATATAAAGTTGGTAAGGGGGGATTTCAAGGAGGTACATTTTATAATGCAGTCTGGCGTGCCACACGCTGTCGAATGCTTTATTAATGTCGAAGAATAGTGTAGCAGAGGATTTATTATTTAGGTAGGAAGTTTTAATATTGTTAATTGTGCGTGAGTTAAATTTGTAATATTGGTATGGATTATTAGAGGATGAATAGTGGAATAGGAGAGCTTAAATCCGAATTGGTATTTGGGGATGTGGTTCTGGACGATGTTCCATAGTCTGGACTTTAGGATTGTACCAAGGACCGGGAGAAGTGTGATGGGGCGATAAGTATTGGGGAGGGTGGTCTAATTCGGGTTTAGGGATGGTTATTATAATACCTCTTTTCCAGCAGTTTGGAAAATATATTTTTCTGAGGCAGAGGTTATACAGTTTAAGGATGTAGGATTGGATATTGTCTGGGCGGTTTCTTATAACGAGGTCGGAACCGGGGGAGTTATTTTTGCCGTGGGATAAGGCGGTTTGAAATTCGTTATTTCGTCTATGTTCGTCGTATCGTTGTGTAAGAAAAGTTATTGTACCAGGATGTGACTTTGTCGAAGTTGTTTTGGTCGAAGGAAGCGGATGTAGAAGGAATGAACGATTTGTGGAAGTGTCTGGAGAAGAGGAGGGCTTTATCGGGGTCGGTTGTGTAGTGTTCGTTGTTTAAGGTAGAGACACACTGGTCCCACGTACGCAACGTATGCAACGCATTACGATATCTGGATTCTTGATTTTAGATGAAAAACTCTGCCATAGAGCCATAGAAACACACTTATCGTATGCAACGCAATGACACGCCTCACACTCAAAATCGTTCTGGGATGCCCAGAACGGCGTGGGAAGGTGGAAGGGATGTTCGTACAATATCCACGCGTGTGATCAGTGTGTTTCTATTACTTATGTGTAGCACGTCATAAACAAATAGACTTTTGATGCAAGTTGTCAAAATGGTTAAAATGGGAGATGAACAGCTGAATTTAAACTGTATTTTAGACATGCTCAAACTGTATTTTAGACATGCGAAAGTATGTTGCATACGCGGAACGAGTGTGCACACCAATTCTCCCACGTTGCATCGCATAGGTTGCGTACGTGGGACCAGTTTCTACCTTTATTCTCTTGTCTGGTATTTTGAAATCTGTGCGGTGTCTTGAGAGTTTTTTAATTTTGTACCAGAAGAATCTTCCTTTGTCATCTTCAATTTCCTTGCACACTGATAGCCACTTATTGGTGCGAAATTGTTGTAATAGTTGGTGAATGTCTCTCTTAAGTCTGTTAATTTCAGTTTTGATCGTCTTATCGAAAGTATGTTTAACGTTTATTTGTTTGACAGTTATTTTTTTGTTTGAAAGTTATTTATTTATTTGACAGTTATTTTTTTGTTTGACACTTATTTATTTATTTGACAGTTATTTATTTGTTTGACTGTTATTTATTTGTTTGACAGTAATTTATTTATATGACAGTTATTTATTTGTTTGACTGTTATTTATTTGTTTGACATTTATTTATTTATTTGACTGTTATTTATTTGTTTGACTGTTATTTCTTTGTTTGACAGTTATTTATTAGTTTGACTGTTATTTATTTGTTTGACATTTATTTATTTATTTGGCAGTTATTTATTTGTTTGACTGTTATTTATTTGTTTGACAGTTATTTATTTATTTGACAGTTATTTATTAGTTTGACTGTTATTTATTTGTTTGACATTTATTAATTTATTTGCCAGTTATTTATTTATTTGACTGTTATTTCTTTGTTTGACAGTTATTTATTAGTTTGACTCTTATTTATTTGTTTGACATTTATTTATTTATTTGACTGATATTTATTTGTTTGACTGTTATTGTTTTTGTTTGACAGTTATTTATTAGTTTGACTGTTATTTTATTTGTTTGACATTTATTTATTTATTTGACAGTTATTTATTTGTTTGACTGTTATTTATTTGTTTGACTGTTATTTATTTGTTTGGCAGTTATTTATTAGTTTGACTGTTATTTATTTGTTTGGCTGTTATTTATTTGTTTGACATTTATTTATTTATTTGACAGTTATTTATTTGTTTGACTGTTATTTATTTGTTTGACATTTATTTATTTCTTTGACAGTTATTTGTTTGACTGTTATTTACTTGTTTGACAGTTATTTATTTATTTGACAGTTATTTATTAGTTTGACTCTTATTTACTTGTTTAACAGTTATTTATTAGTTGGACTGTTATTTATTTGTTTGACATTTATTTGACAGGTTTTTTTTTTGTGTGGCTGTTATTTATTTGTTTGACAGTTATTTATTTAACGTTTATATGTTTGACTGTTATTTATTTTTTTGTTCAACGGTTGTTTATTTGTTTGACAGTTTGGGAAATTGTCAAAAATGTCAGTTTAATGATTTCCCTATTTTGTTGATGAAATATGTAGTAAATTGACGGGGCTAGGGAATGTGATTCATCATCGCGGTTTATTGAACTTCTTCTTTTCTCTCTTTCTCTCGAAGACGTTCTTTCGCGCGTTCCTCAAATTTTAATTAAACATTCAAGCGGACGACGTCAGCGGAAAAAACAATTTCCAATCACGAATTTCTCAAACGCTTCAACATATATTTCACCCATCAATGTCAACAGTTTCACATCAATTTTCCGATAGTTTTCGAAAAACTGACATTGAGAAATTTGGAAACAATTGTCAAACTGACATGACAAAAATTGACAAATTGATGTTATCTTCAAAAAAAATTCAAATTGGCATTGACAATCTTGTTTAATATTGAGATTGGTGAAACCATCCCATGTTATAGATAATCATAAAGATAATCATACAAACTTAAAACGGCTATGTTCTGTTTGTTTTAAGTTTGTTTAAAATTGTCAAACTGACCTAGACAATATTAAAAATATTAAACATCTAATTGATGTTAAGGAACTTTGTAAAAAATGTCATCATCGCGGTTTATTAAACATTCAAGTACGTTCACAAAAATGTGTCAAATTATTGTGTGTCAAATTATGTGTCAAATATTGATAGTCTTGGATAAAAAACTTTCAACTTTTCATTGATTATCTTGTTCAAAATATTAATATCGCATCTCGCAATTTTGAAAAAATTATAAAATTGACATTGATGGTAAAATTTCTAGTATTGATGTTGACAATAGACATTTTCATAGTTCAAATTTTTTTGTGCGCCTACGTCAATTCCGCCATGTTTTTCGGACACTTTTTGACATATAAGCAGTCATTATCATCATCAACCAGCCTTCGACGTCCTATGCTGGACATAGGCCTCCCTCATGGCTTTCTATTGTTGTCTGTCTTGACCCGCCTGAATCCAGTTGGTTTCGATTCTTTTTAGGTCGCCGGTTCAGCGTGTTCCTGGATGGTCTTCCACTGTTTCGCTTATCAGGGTGTGGTTTCCATTTCAACAATCTTTTCGTCCACCTGTCGTCCTTTATTCTGGACACGTGACCGGCCCAATTCCATTTTGATGTCGCTATTCTTTTGATAATGTTTGTCACCCCTCTCCTTTGTCGTAGGCCCTGATTCGTAACGTAATCTCTTAATGGATCTCACCATTTTTCGTTGTGCCACTCTATGCTTCCTCGCTGATGACTTAGGGATGAGTTAGAGTTTGTATAACCAGTGAAAATAACAAAATGTGCCCAAAACTTTTATATTCCCGGCTTTAAAACGCGCGGACGCGGCGCGGATGCGCTTAACTAACCAAAAAAAGGTCTATTGAAGAAAATTTGAAACCAAAATTTGTAATCTTGTTAGAAATTGTCTAATTAACATTGACAACTTAAAAAATGTCAATCTGACAGTGACAACTTACAAAAAATGTCAATCTGTCATTCTCAACTTAAAAAAAATGTCAAGCTGTCATTGACAAATTAAAAAAAAATGTTAATCTGACATTGACAACTTAAAAGAAATTGCAATCTGACATTGACAACTTAAAAAAAAAATGTCAATCTGACATTGACAACTTAAAAAAATGTCAATCTGACATTTACAATCTTAATATACATAAATGCCAAAGTGACACAATGTTGGAAAAATTACCAAACTGACATTGAACCACATTGAAATTGATTGAGAGTGAAAAGAAATTTATAAATTTTATTGTCCTTGAAGTAATGAAAAAGGAAAAAGGCGCCGCGAGAAATAAATGTAAAATATCGCGAGACGGCGAACAGAAAAAATAACCTTTTCCTTGAGTAACGGATTTGAATTGTATAATCAGTTTTGATTGGTCAATGATGTCATGCGTTTAATAACTCTTTCCAATACACTCGCACACTTACGTATTATTTAAGACGATTTAAATTGAGACTAGTTGAGGCTGGTATGCAGGTTAATCAGTCGGGGTTATTGTCGAACGATAATTTAACCGACCGTGGCAAATATCTTTCGGTTGACTAATTCCCGAAATGCTTGTTTGCTCTCCTTTAAATGAAGGATTACAATGTTCCTTTTAGCAAAAATACCTTTTTCAGATAAGATTACTAATTTTGGCTTTCATTTTTTTAAAGTAACTGCCAAAATGACATCACAAAATAACTATTAAAGTAACATCATAAAGTAACTATTAAAGTGACATTGCAAAGTAAATGCCAAAGTGACATCACAAAGCAGCTGGTAAAGTGACATCATAAAGTAACTGACGAAGTGATATTTTACTTTACTGACATTGTGATAATCATGTGTCATTTGAGGTAAAGAATAACTTTCGTTGTTTCTTCAACTGTCAAATTTGTCATGAAAACAAGGTATTTTAAAAGTTAGCGAAATATATATTTAATAGACCTTTTCATAGTTTTTTATGCGTCAATTTACGCCATGTTTTTGGGCACTTTTTCGGGCATTTTGCGCTGTCAGATTGAGGAACTGTAGAAGTTTCCATAGTACAGTTTGTAGTACTGCGCAAGCATAATAGCTAAGATGGCAGCAAACCTACTGAGAAAGCATATTGCGTGCTTGAATTTAAAAAAAACGAACCCCGTAACTGTTGTCCAACGACATTTTCGAACACGTTTTGAAAAATCACCACCTATTACACAGTCGATCTACGATTGGTACAATAAATTTGAAACGACAGGGTGTTTATGAGGCAAAAGTCCAGGAAGACCTCGTGTGTCAGAAGAAACAGTGGAACGTGTTCATGCCGTTTACCAACGAAGTCCACAAAAGTCACACACACACAATTCCACTTTCTAGTGATTTAGATGAGTTAAAACAACGCATCACTAGAGCTGGGGAAAGTGTCAAAGCAGATATGTTACACCGGGTTTGGAATGAACTAGACCAGTGTTCTTCAACCGGTGTTCCGTGGAACCCTAGGGTTCCACTAAAACATCCAGGGGTTCCGCGAATCAATGCTAAAAAAATCTGAACTTTAACCGGCGCGGCGTTAACAATGAGAGACGATGCGTTGCGCCGCTCTCTGGAACACGTGTGTCGATTGGAGTTTCATATTGGAACTATTCATTTCAAGTCTTACAAATGTAAACGCTAGTAAGTTAATTATTTTATAATAAATTGAGTTTTGTTTAAACTTATCCTAAAATCCTTTAGAAATATAATGCAGAATTGACTTAAAACTGGGAAACTGGAATCAAAATTCAAAGAACAAGCTTCTTGCTCTCTTGAAAATTCCACCAGTTTTCGTCAACATTGGAGCTGATGGATAATATTTAAGAAGAAAATAAATCAGGATCTACTAGCCCAAAAATACGAAAGTATGATGAAGAAGCCGAAAGAAATAATGGCCCTCATTAAGTAAAGCAAAACTACATACTAAGAGACTAATAATTGAAGGAAAGATTCAAGGGAAAAGATCTGTTGGTTGGCGTCAGAACTCCTGCTTGAAAGACCTCAGAAGATGGTTTGGGTGCACTTCCATTGAAATCTTTCGAGCTGCTGTGTCCAGAACAATGTTAGCTATGTGGATCGCCTACCTTCGAAAGGAGAGGGCGTCATAAGAAGAAGATGTTGAAGATTATTTGAATTTTGGATTTACCTGGATTGGCGATAAAAATGAGCCATATGGGTTTTGTGTGGTATGTGAGCAAGTAGTCAACAACAGCAGTTTAAATCCTGCAAAGTTAAAGCGTCATTTGGAAAATAAACATCCGACTTTAAAAGGTAAAAGCGAATATTTCAAAAGAAAATGTCTTGAACTACAGCAGAAAAAGAAGGCATTTGAAAGGTATGTTCGTGATGATAATAAAAATGTTCTAAAAGCATCTTATTTAGTTAGTTTGCGCGAAGCTCATACGATTGCAGAAAAATTAATTAAAGCTTGTACAAAATATTTAATCAAATGCATGATCGGTGAAAAAAATGCAAACAAAATTGACCTCGTCCCATTGTCTGATACGACGATTTCATGACGAATTCAAGATATGATTTCTGCGAAGTGGAACTAGTAAGTCGTTTGAAAAATCCTAAAGATGAATTCAATTTCTTGGAATTTATGTCATCATATATGCACTGATGGAGCTAAAGCTATGGTTGGTATTATAAAAGGCGTAATAGCACGTTTAAAGAAACTAGTTTCAGACATCAAAGCCGGCCATTGCTGTCTTCATCTTCATGCTTTCGCTGTTAAACGGACACCAAAAGCATTGCAGAAGTTCTCAATGAGGCCATTAAGTTGGTTAACTTTATCAAAATCCAGACCCCCCAAACCAGGGTATTTGCCATATTGTACGATTATCTGGGAAACTCACATAAAAATCTCCTTCTTCATACTAAAGCAAGATGGTTATCCAGTGGAAAGGTTCTGACCAGACTCTGGGAATTGCATGATGAAATTCGAATCTTTTTATCTGAACGTGAATTTTCTGGAAAACTTAATGACACTAATTGGCTTCAAAATCTAGCCTGCCGTGCAGATATATTTTCGTACATGAACGAAGTTAATCTTTCACTTCAAGGACCAAATACTGCTGTTTTTAAGATCAATAGCAAAGTAAACTCAATCAAATCGAAAATGAAGCATTGGGAGGAATGCATCACCAAAAGTAATACAGAATGTTTTTCTAATTTAAATGATTTTCTGGCAAACAATAATATCGTATTCGGCCAGAATTTAAAAAATCATATTTTGGAACATTTAACGGGCTTGCAAAAGACATTTTTCAAATATAAACCCCCCTTCCCCCCTTGCAATAATTAAATCGAAAATCCTTTTTTCTATTTTGCGTTTGTAACAGAGATGTTATGGATATGAAATTTCGGATCTGGATACGGATATAGCAATAATATGATACCGGTTTTGGATACGGATATGAAATTTTTTCGGATTATCCGTTAGTTTCGGATAGTTTCGGTTACGGATATTAGATTTCTAAGGGATTGTAAAAGTAGAATACTAATTGGTAAATAATTTTAATTTTTATCTATGATATTATTTGATACTATAATCATATGTCATACAAGTAAGTACTACAATATAAGAAGGTAATACAATCATATGTCATATAAGTAATTATTATTTTTAAGTTATATTTACGTTATATCTATTATATAATTTCTATTAGATATTGAAATATCTTTATAGGAATTGTTACAACATATCAATCAAAATTATCCGAAATTATTCGAAACTTTTATATCGGATTCGGTTACGGATAGATTTTTATTTCGGATATCCGATAGTTTCGGTTACGGAGCTCCATAACATCCCTGGTCTGTAATGGACTCATAACAGCACTAATATGCGTGCGGTTATGTGCGCACTCGCCAAGTGCGATACAATTTTCTCAATATATATCGGCGATTTTTTTTTAGAAATGGCGTAAAAGGGCGCAAAATAGAAAAAATACTATAAAAAACTCGTTTGTAGGGCGTTTTCAGCACTTGTCCATTAGAAAACTCCTCGCTTCGCTCGTCGTTTTTCAAACTTGCACGCGTGCTGTAAAATAGTGCTTACTGAACTCGTCCTTTAATATACTATCAATGAGTGTTGTGATGCGGATACCTTGCCAATTAAGGAAAGAGAGCAATTTCTAGATACATGTACCTACACTGCATTACAATTTACATTTGGACCGGATGGCATTGGTTTTGGATAAAAGTAAGGGAAGAATATCCGGAAATTCCAATCGCGCGGTTAAGGAATTGATGCCTTTCGAAACAACCTATCTCTGTGAAAAATCCTTTTCCACATACGTCGCTACAAAAACTAAGTATAGAAATTGACTTGATGCCGAAAATGATATGCGTCTCCAATTAACACCGATCCAACCAGATATTGATAAATTATGCAGTCATAAACAACCACAACGAAGTCATTAACTTTTTAAAGATTTTTTTCTTTTGATTATAATTTCATTTCTATGTATGTATAGTACAAGTATTTTATATGAAGTTATAATTTTGTTTGAATAAATGCAAATTTATTTATTGAGACTTTTACAAAAATTTTACAAGATATGCAGGGACGAACCTGGTTCATAACATGTAATGCGATTTCCCCCTTAATCAAAGTGCTACTAAACAGAGGGTTCCATTAAAAGAAAATTCTCAAACAAGGGTTCCGCGGGATGACAAAGGTTGAAGAACACTGAACTAGACTATCGCCTTGATGTGTGCCGTGTGACAGGAGGAGCCCATATTGAGCACCTATGAGTTCCCAAAGTAAACTTTAAGAATCACGGTGTAAAATAGTTTAAACAAATTCATAATAACGTTATTAGTTTTGGATTAATAAAACATTGAAAGTGTCTATTTTTTTGTAATAACCCTGTATAATGATAAGACCTTTTTATAGTTGAATTTTTTTATGCACATGTGTTAATTTCCGCCATGTTATACGTCAAAAAGTGCCTGAACTTTTTGATGTATAACTAAATATGTGCCCGAAACTTTCATATTCCCGTCTTTCAAACTTGGCGGATGCGCATGCGCTTAACTTACCGTAAAAAGGTCTATTGAAACTATGTTATTTTTGAGAAAAGCAAAGTAATAAAGTTTGACAACTGACAGTTGATAGGTGTCAATTTAGAAAAGAGATAATAATTATGACAATTTAAAGAATGTTATTTTTGACAAAAGTTATAAAATTTGACATATGACAGATCTCAATTTTTCTAGTTTTTTTTTTGCGAATTATTTGTTTGTAGAATTTGACTGTAGATATTTCAAGTTATGTTGAATCAAGTATTCGTTAATGACGGTTTAGCACTTTCAGTCGAGTCTAAATATTTAATAGTTTGTAATCTTATCAAAAGTAAACAGAAGGTAAAGAGGAGGTGCAGGTGAGCGTTGATATGAAATGCGCCGTAATATTAATTATTAACAGATAAAGATGGCTTTGTTTGTATTTTGATTAGATTTAGCCTACTAAAACATAAATGTGTTTGTATAAAAATAATAACCGTATATACAAAACATACAGACGTCTGAAATAAAAAACGTTTTTTTAATCTATTGCAAAATTATTAGGAAACGTTCTACGTTGTATAAATACCGACAAAAAATAAATAAACATCTTGTTAAATTGTAATTGAGTCAAAGTTAGGCGAGTTCCAAATTGACGTTGCGGCAATCTCGTACCCAGTACAGAAATAGATCAATGACGTACATATACGCAGGGGAACCAACATGACTCTGACTACTACCTTACACGCGTCAAAGTCAAGTTCACCCCCAAGAGAACTTTCTGTAAGAAAACTCAACTCCCCTACTGAAATTCGACACGAAAATGATGGAGTGTATAGGTCGATTCTCATATACGCGACACTCAGCTACGCGACGTCACGCGACATTGCCTGTCAAATAATGATAACATTGTTTTAAATGGGCACGTTCTCACTATGGCTACGCTACAGCTACGCGACGTGCCCAATTAAAACAATGTAATCATTATTTGACAGGCGATGTCGCACGACGTCGCGTAGCTGAGTGTCGCGCATATGGGAATCGACCTTTAATCTGAAGAATAATAACTTTGACACGTGTAAGGTAGTGGTCAGAGTCAATGTTGGCTCCCCTGCGCATCTGTGCGTCATGGATCTCTTTCAGTCAAATCTTTCATTGTACAGCAGGATGGGCACAGCGGACAGCATAAAGGCCGATTCTCATATACGCGACACTCAGCTACGCGACATTGCCTGTCAAATAATGATTACATTGTTTTAAATGGGCACGTTCTAACGATGGCTACGCGACGTGCCCATTTAAAACAATGTAATCATTATTTGACAGGCGATGTCGCTTAGCTGAATGTCGCGCATATGGGAATCGACTTTTAGAAGCTTGGTAAAAAGAGCATACAAATGACTGCCAATATTTTCGCCGAAAAATCACAGAAAAAGTCCAAGCCCTCATTCCTCAGAAGAAGAACACCAAGCACCCATCTTGAGACACTGATTGTGAGAATGCACACGCCACCAGTAATTTGGCTTACCAGAAATACAACAGCAACAAGTCCCCAGAAAATTTACAGGTGTTCAACGAAAGACAACAGCAAAAAATATCAGACAATCCAAGAGGAAATACCTGAAGGAACAGCTGGACTCTATAGAGGACAACTTCAACAACTACAACGCAAGAGATTTGGACGACCCAAGGACAAGCAAGAGGTCGACTGTGTAACCTTCGGGGACGATCTGTACGTGCAGTGAAACGACGTGGTATACGCCAGTGAAACACTGATGAATAAGAACACACAACAACAAAGTGTACACACAAAGAGCGACTTTGAGGACACCTTCACACAGGAAAGAAAAATCATTAGGAAAATTATTGGACCAAAACTCACAGACTTAGGCTATATACCTAAGGGTAAGATATACCTTAGGCTAAGAACCCTATAGGCTTGACACCAGGAGTACCACAGAGAAGTTCTCCAACATCGCAGCGAACATTGGATAGAGGCGATTACATTTTAGGACGTTTGCAGGGCACATTCGAGGATGCACACCACCAAACCTCTGCTTCAGAATGGCAAATTGCTACTGATGAATAAGGAGAACTGCAAGGTGCTGCCACAATACTTCGCAAAACTTCTCTGAACCCACAGAGAGATTCCCAGATGAAGAACCTACAGATAGACACACAGACTCACCATCCCCGACACAAGAGGAAGCTCACAGGCACATCCCCAGACTCAAAAACAATAGGCGAAGACGGTATACTGGCCGATCTACTGAAAAACCTCCGAGACTTCGAACCCACTCTGAGAACTCACACAGATCATCACAGACATATGGAAACATCAGAAAAGTTACCAGACGACTGCAAATGTGCACTGATCCACCATCTGCACAAAAAGAGCGACCCCACAGATGTAAACAATTACAGAGCCATCTCACTAATACAAGTCACATACAAGATATTCTCAGCGTGCATGGACACAGGACCAGCTGAAGCACAAGATCGGCGAATACCAGACAGGCTTCCGCCCTGGTCACCCATTTGCAGAACAAATCTTGAAAATCCCTTGAAAATCAAAGCCCCCAGGAACACCCTAGTTATATGCACCTTCGTTGACTTCAAGAAGGGCATATGACTTCGTCGACCGCCATCATTTTCATTGTTCAATATCAAATAATAATACACGAACAGAATACACGAACAAGGTTTGGACGACAAGACACTGCGACTGATTAAACAAACACTGATAGACACAACATCTAAGGTGAAGGTCAAGGGGGAAATTTACGAAGCTTTTGAGATCAAGACAGACGTTCGCCAAGGTGATGGACTCTCACCGCTCCTCTTCAACCTAGTGCTGGATAAGGTCATCAAGGAATGGGAGAAGAAGCTGAAAATACAAGGTCACTGGAAGCCGGTGCGACTTGAACGACACAAGGACAAGCTAGAGGTCGGCTGTCTAGCCTGCGCGACAATCTGGCAGTACTCACAGACAACGAAACCCCAGCAATCAGACAGATAGAAGTACTAGAAGTGCGCAAAAAAAGTAAGGCTAAAGATCTCCTTTCAACAAACTGAGTTCTTCGGCACGAAAGTAAACATACTACCAGCCTGTGTGTGAGGCTCTCACTCACTAAACCCCTACTTCCACTTGGCTTAAAAATAAGCGCCACCCCGGTATCGCTCGCGCATTCCTTCAGGGTGAGCAGCCCGGACGGTTTTTTACCGCACTAGTTTTTCTGTTTTCCTCTTACTTTCTCTTCGCTTCGCTCTTCTGGCGATACCTTCCTTCTTCTTCCTTCCGTGTTATTATTTCATGGATTACTCGCTGTATTTTCCCCAGTTTTCTTCAGACTCCATCATTTTGTTTGCAAGATCGGTTGCTTCTTTAATTGCCGGTAAGTCCCTGCGTTCCTCTTCCCAGCGCTTGCATTCAAGGATCGTATGTGCGACGTTATCTTCTGCTCCACAGTACTCACACCGGGTGTCCGTTGCTTTTCCAATTTTATGCAAGTAGTTTCTAAAGCAGCCGCGGCCGCTGAGTACTTGGATGATGTGGTAGCCTATCTCCCCGTGTAGACATTCAAGTACCTAGTGATCGAACGAACAGGAAAAGCGAAAATCGCGCAAAACATTAGGTTATTGAAAATGAAGAGAGCCTTATACAAAACACGAGGTATCTACAACAAGAAATGTCTGTCCATCTTCACAAAAATTCGTCACTACAATACAGTAGTCAAACCTGAGCTGCTATACGCCAATGAAACACTAATGTTACACACAAAGACTGACCTTGAGAACACCCTCACACAGGAAAGAAAAATGATTTGTAAAATTATTGGACCAAAACTCACAGACGAAGGCTATAGGCTTCACTCGAGGAGTACCACAGAGAAGTTCTCCAACATCGCAGGCGACTGAAATTTTATGAACACAGACTTCCACAGACCAGACTCACTAATAGAATCCTCAGGTACATCCAGGGCCTCAAGACCACTACACCATGGATGACACAAGTCAAAATTGATCTGGAAAGAGCACAGATAGACTCAGCGGATATCATAGACAAAGGCGTATTTAGGCACAAGGTATACAAGTGGGAAGTGATGTCAGAGAAAACAGCGCCTAGAGCCCAAAGGCCAAAGTGGACTGAAGAATGGAAGAGAGTCATTAGTGAAAGAATGAAGGAGTACTGGAAGAACAGGAAGAACAAGTAGTCATGAATATTTTGAGAGGTTTGATAAAAGGCCTGTAACGTGTGTAATAATAGTAATAATTAAATCAACATAATATTCAATTTTATTTATTTAATTTTGTTTATTAAAGTTTGTAAAATTCAATTTTGTCATTTATCTATTACGACTTTACGCAACTCAATTGTGTCCATTAATTTTTTTGGCATTGACAGTTCTAATTGTATCTGTCATGTTGGTTGAAAATTAAGCAACAAATGACTAATGAAAAACATCTGATGTAGTATTTTTTTAACTCCTGACACAAAAATTGGGGTGTTTAACGTATCTGTCTGTCAGTCTGTCCGTATATGTGGATATTTATGGAATCGTAGCTCCTAAGCGAATGGACCGATTTTGTTTTTTATTTTTAAAACCGACGTGATCAAGGAGGTTCTTAGCTATAATTTATGAAGATCTATTCATGCGTTTGATGACCATCGGCTCATTTCCTACTTGACAAAATTAATCTGCAACCAATTTGACACAACTGTTTATGGAATCGTAGCTCCTAAACGAATGTACCGATTTTGTTTTTATTTTTTATTTTGAAAGCCGACGTGATCAAGGAGGTTATTAGCTGTTATTTATGAAGATCTGTTCATGCGTTTGATGGCCATTAGCTCATTTACTAATTGACAAAATCAATCTGCAACCAATTTGACACAAATGTTTATCTAGTTCCGTATATCCAAACTTTGTCCAATTTTGTCATTTACCTTTTATCTATCAATATTTACGCAACTCAATTGTGTCCATTCTTTTTTTAGCATTGACAGTTCTAACTGTATCTGTCATGTTGGTTGAAAATTAAGCAACAAATGACTAATGAAAAACATCTGATGTAATAATTTATTTTATTTTTTATTTATTTATTAATTTTTTTTTTTGCTCGTAAAAATTATGTATTTTAAGTGGTGTGGGGTTTATAGGGAGAGAGGTTTATGGCGAGGGACAGAGTTATGGCCAGTTAACATTGAATTGGTGTTAGTGAGAAGAAAATATTGTGTAAAAACAATGTGAAAAAAATGAATTGGTTTTTCTTTCGAAATGTCAAATTAATTTATTTATTGTCAAATTTTCTTTTTATTTGTGGGATTTAAAAAAATATATATAGTAATATAATAATGTGTGGGATTCTATATAGAGGAGTAACAACCTCGTTAAAAAACCTGGGTCCATCTGGCTCCGGATGGTAGCACCCTGTAAGGGCCCTTGCCTAGGGTTACTAGGTGAAAAATGGTCAACGGTCTTGCCAGCGGAAGAGGATTCTTAAATTGCCAACGCTGGATGGAGCGGAAGAGCCGGGTGGTTACACCAATAAAAATCCGCTTTGTGTCTGTCTTAGATTAAGCGACAAAGTGGTCAGCGTCTGTTCACCATTGGTGCGGCTGTCAGATCATCTTGTTGATCTCAACAATCAACTCGTAACCTTGTGATCTTCTTCTTGTTGATCACCTCATCTTTAACTTCAACTTGAAACATGATGATAACAGAAGGTACAATTCCACTACCCCAAGCATCAGTCAATAGACTGATTACTCCTGGTCGTCGGATTCCGGGGGACCAGGAGCGTCATGTTGAGAAGGATCGGAATCTTCTCGAATCTTCTACGCGCGAAGCGTAAGTACTTTATTGGCACGCTCAACTCGAACACTCTTCTAAAAGTTGGTAAAATTAAACAGCTTGTAAACACAATGGACAAATTTAATATCAAAATCCTTGCAATTCAAGAAACTCGTTTCCTTGATGAATACCACTTTCACACGGATGATTATCGAATATACAAAGGGAAACCCTCTATAAAAATTAGGACGGACCCCAGGCAATTTGGTACAGCGTTTGCCATCCACAAATCAATTGTAGACTCACTCATTGACTTTACGTCTACATCGGAACGCATCTCCACTCTATCACTTAAATCGGCGAACAAAGCGTATACTCTCATTAACGCACATGCTCCCACAAACGACTATAATAAGAAAGATCCTAAAACATCGGATACCTTCTGGGAACAGTTAGAAGAAGTCACCAACCAAATTTCACCGCACCACGTCAAGATTCTGTTAGGCGATTTTAACGCCCAGTTGGGTATAGAGAAACAATTTAGGAAAACAACAGGTATTCACACAGCACATAAAAGAACAAATAAAAATGGTGAAAGACTAATAACTTTTTGTGAAAATTTCCAACTTAAAATCATGTCAACACAATTTAGAAAACCCAGACAAAAGCTTTGCACTTGGAGGGCACCCAACATCAATATGGGTGAATTTGAAATCGACCATGTTGCCATCTCTCATACAAACCAAAAAGAGGTCCTTAATGTAAAAACGAGGAAAGGTTTCTTCGATTCTGCTCACTACTTGTTACAAATTAAAATTAAACTCCAACCCAACAGGAGAAGACCACGACAACCACGCATTTTTAAGCCTGACCCTGAATATTTAAAAATAAACAGGGACAGTATTTTGCAAGGAATCAACGAAACAAACTCGTTAAACTGGACAGAATTATCGGATGTTCTCAGGAACGCTATGAGGATAGGCCAGCCCCCACGTAAACGTAAGCACAGATGGTGGAACAGTATATGCGACCAAGCAATAGAAGACAGACAACGCTTGGAAAAAAATTCATAGCAACAAAACGCCAGACAAATGGCAGGAGTTCCTGTACATTCGGAAACAATCATCAAAACTAATTAGAAAAGAAAGTTTTATGAAAAAACAATACTAGAGGAAATAGAACAAGAATTTACAAAGAATAATACTAGAAGTTTTTACAGAATTTTTAAAGAGAACCTGACAGGATATCGACCATCCAGCCTATGCTTTCGTTGATCTGATGGTTCAATGGAGACAAACACCAATGCGAATTGTCAAATTTTAGCTGAGTACTTCAACAATCTTCTCAACTGTGACCCCCCATCCAGCAAGTTTATTTTTGAACAATCTGAATCCTATCCAGATTCCGTGCCGCCTTCCTTCCAGGAGATAACTGACATCATTCATTCATTGAAAAACGACAAAGCCCCTGGGGAAGATGGAATCATTGCCGAGTTATGGAAACTGGCTGACGACAACCTCATTCGCAGAATACACAATATAATATGTGATATTTGGGTGACCGAACAAATCCCCCCAGAATGGAAATGTGCACTTATACACCCGCTTCATAAAAAAGGTGATAAAATGGACCCGAACAACTATAGAGGCCTTTCACTTCTACCAGTAACGTACAAAATTCTTTCGAAAGCTCTTTTGAATAGACTTGAACCTCAAGTAGACCCACAGATAGGAGAATATCAGGCAGGTTTCCGTAAGGGGCGCTCATGCACGGAACAAATTTGGAATCTGAAGACAATCTTACAAATACGATCTTGTAGAAACACCGTGGTTACCTTTGTTGATTTCAAAAAATCCTACGACTCCGTTGACAGACGAACTCTCTTCAGGGGTTACTCCAACATCTTCCTGATCTTCACGATAAAAGTTGATAGGAAAACCAGGGCATTAATTCAACAAATTCTCATTGATACTACATCAAGGGTTAAGTTTGGTGGAGCAATTTCTCAACCTTTTGAAATACATACGGGTGTTCGACAGGGAGATGGACTTTCACCCATCCTTTTTAATATGGTCCTGGAAAAATAATCAGAACTTGGGAAAAAGAGATTGAGGGAATACACATTGGTAAGAGAAGAGATTATAGAGCTAATATCAAATGTTTGGCGTTTGCTGATGATCTTGCAATATTATCGAATACCAGAGAAGCAGCAAAGCATGCACTTGAAAAATTACACGAAATTTCACAAAAGGCTGGTCTTATAAAAAAACACAGTATATAGAACGATCCCCGTCCGACAATCTACCCATCAAGACACGATATGGTTCTGTATCCAGAGTTTCCCAGTTTAAATACTTAGGAGAAATCATCCAACCGCCCGGCCTAAATATAATAGCAAATCAAGAACGAGTAAAAAAATTACAGAGAGCCTACCTTACTTGGAATCATTATAATAAAAAATCAATATCTCTTAATGCAAAACTACAACACTACAAAACAGTCGTTCTTCCTGAAGCACTGTATGCTGCAGAAACAACACTAATTCATGGTCACTCAAAAATCAAAGAAATAGAGAAACAAGAACGTAAAATTCTCCGAAAATTTTTTGGGCCGGTGAATAAGGAGGGAATATGGATTAAGAGACCATCGTCAGAAATGTATAAAACCGTAGAACCTATCACTGACACTTTCAGAAAGAGACGAGCTAAATTTTTTGGTCATATATACACAATGGACTAGAACAGAATTACGAAACAAATTTTCAAAATTACCTTCAACAGTAAAAATAGGTCCAAATGGATACAGGAAACTGAAGAAGACATCAAGCAGCTAAACATCACGATACACGACATGAATGATCGGGTTAAATTTATAAACACCATAATGCACCATAAATTCGATAAAGATCTGCTCCCAAAGATACCAGGAAAAAAGTGGACGGACGAACGGAAGAAAGAACATAGTGCACGAATGAAGAGGATTTGGGAAGAACGTCGCCGCATGACTGAGTTGTCATGATGTTTGTTCAAGTTTACACGCTCTCTTTAAAGGGAATTTACGATAGTAATAATACGAAAGTATATTTTTTTCTTACGCCAATGCATCCATTAGCTGTTAGTTTTCAAGTTTTTGTTAGTTAGTCAATGGCTGCCGTGTCAACTCACAATTGTCATCTGATCTGTTTGTATCATTTAGATTTGTTTGCGTTTTCTCCATTTCTTTGTTTGTATTTTATTACTATTGTTGCCATTTGGTGTATTTTATCTGTATTTTTTTTTATATTCAAGTAACTTTTTTCGTTTATATTCAAGTAAATATATTTGAATTTAGCGCCAAAATTGTAACTAGATTGAACATTTGTTGTAGTGTAAATCAAGTTTCTAGTTACTGCATTCTTAAAAAAAATGGACTATAGTTCCGTATATCCAAACTTGTGGTTGAAAGCAGACGTGATCGAGAAGATTCCTAGCTATAGTTTATGAAGATCTGTTCAAGCGTTTAATGATCATCAGCTCATTTCCTACTTGACAAAACTTAATATTTTTTTGGAAACAATCCCCGCCAATCACGTGTTTGCGAGCGAAATTTCAAAGAGGTAACATTAATCACGTATTTGCGAACAAATTATTAAAGAAAAGAAAAAAGTTCGATTAATAAAATAAAATAAAAAAATTTAAGTAACCACCGACACAAAAAACCTCTAAAAAGTAAAAAATAGTAGTTTATGATACAAGTGTGTTATGAAGGGCTTTTGTGCATGATTTGTGCATGATGTTTAAAGCACGAGCCGAAGGCAAGTGGTTTAATCGCAATGAGTGCACAAAAGCCTTTCGCACACGTGTGTCATACATTATTTTATCTACGAAGCATGTGAAAATACTGTTGAATGTACAAAAAAATAATTGTTTCTTACCGATACTATTATAACAATTGTAATTTTGACAGACAGCATACTTCAAATCACTGACACAATAACTTTATAACGTTCAGCGCCTCCGTTGAAAAAATTGCTAAATAGTAAAAACGCACAGTAACGGGTATACTGTTTGGTCGTTGTCGATGAGTAAGGAAAGATTTTTCCTTCTAGGCCCTCCACCTCCACTGACTTTGACCTTGACACTTCCGCTTTCGATTTTGAATTTTCCCGCTTGCGCCGAATTTAGAATTGTCACGCGCACAGTGCAGGAGCGGAAATGGGGTGGCCGAATGTGGGAAACTGAAAATGGGAAACCGGAAGTGGTAAATAGGAGGCGGAATTCGAAACCGGATCTCAAACCCAGCGTGGGGTTATATAGACCTCACACGTGGGACTACATATACTTCACACCCAGCGTGGCGTTACATAGACCTCGCACGTAGGGCTACATAGACCTCACACTCTCACCTGTGAAAATCCGGAAGTGGGAAACCGGAAATGGAAGTCGAAACCGGAAACGGGATTGGAAACCGGAAGTGTCAAGGTCAATGGAGGTGGAGGGCCAGAAGGAACCTTTTTACCCAACTTCGATGTAATCTAGGTTAACCTAGATTTAATCTAGATTAGATTATGGTAACTTATCTTATATTACAGCCAGATATATTCAGACTGAGAGGCCGAGACTTCTTGATTCAAAATAAGAAATATCAATTCAATTTTAATATACGTCGGAAAATTTATTTTCACTATGTCTATATTTTTTTTTGTAACGCGAGTTGATGCCACAGTAACAACAAACAGAAATCGCTTAATAATTTTGGATACTTCTACACACGATTATAATAATGGCATCCTTCACTTACAATAATGTATTTATTAATGTGTTCATTTTGACGTGTGAGTAGATAAATAAAAAAATTCTCTTGCTCTTCTAACTTCATTAAGTACCTATTAATATTTTGATGATGATCGTCGTTGCGTGGGGGGACCGCTATGCGAAGACCGCTGAAAACTAAACGATTGGATATTGTAGTTTTGTTGCTTACATACAGTCTCTATTGCATGGCTGAGTCGTTTATTGCATGGCTGAAGTGTCGTGATTCCATGCTGGCCTTTTATTATGTCATACCGATCTTCTTTCCTTTACCCCTGTCTGCCGCCGTTCTTAAGTTTTCTAGTAGTGGTGTCCCGGTGATCTCTTCCACCTGATCAATATGATTTTTTAATTATATCTGTCAATATGACATTTTTCCCATATACGTTGTCATTTCTAGGTATTGTCACATTGACATATTCTCCTCATTCGCTGTCAAAATTGAAAATCCATGTTGCTTTTGACGTTTTGCGATAAAGTTATTTCATCGGAACAACTATATTTTGCTGTAGATTGAAATAATCGATTATTAATTCATTTTATCCGTTGGCAATTTTTATTGTTGCTATTTTGAGTCGTTGCATAATATTAATTTTGTGCAATAGGAAATAATAACAATCGCAGGCGTAGTAATAAATTCTTATCAATACAATGCTCACTAACAATGTCGATTAGTTTTAATATACAGGGGGGGGCATTTAACGTGACCACAACAAATATCTCCGTTACCTTTAGTCACGAAAAAATGTCAAAAGAGAATTTTAGTGATTTCGATGGGCTGACACAGTGGTTAAAAATTCTTTTTTGTCAAGGTCATAGTTTATGCATCCTCAAGGTCATCAATGGTTTTTCAAAAGGGAACAAGTTATTTCTCCATCAAGACATTGCAGTCACTATTCAGACGAATCCAGCGACGCAAGCAATCACGACCTTGAAATGATTTGACAAGTGTATTCATTGAAAATAACTTTGAATCGAAATTCGTATCGAAAATGGTATTGTACAGTCAAGCAGAGAAAGTGGATATGATTCTGATTTATGGTGAGACCGGCAGAAACTCTGTGCGAGCGCAGGAACTACGCATAAACTATGACCTTGACAAAAATTAATTTTTAACCACTGTGTCAGCCCTTAGAAATCAATAAAATTCCCTATGACATTTTTTTCGTCACTCTAAAGGTAACGGAGATATTTGGGGTGGTCACGTTAAATGGCCCACCCTGTATATTTATAGTTTTTATAATTCGTCGTCCAATTTTTTCGGCTAGTGCTACCATTTAATTGCACAATTGGCTATTAAAATGGAAATAATCTATACATTTTTCAAAGAAATGTCAAAATTGATGGATATGGTATGTGTCACAATTGACGGACATTATTCAAATATAGCTCTATAATATTGTTGATTCTTTTTAGTACTACCAAAACAAATCTCATAGAAAATTTCTAAGTTACTAGTTCTGTGTCCACTTCCGTGGCACTAAACAAGAACTGTAAAAATGACACTGTTTTTAAGATCCTGTCTTTCTATTAACTTAAGTGAATAGTCAACTGCAGACGCATTTCCAGATTTATCTGTCATCAGTGCAAATTTGCTGTTATGAATTATAACTTTAAAAACACTTACTTGGAACTCCCAGTATTTGGTAACCCTAAAAAAGGCTCAATAATATTATAGAGCTCCAGAAAGGTTGAATATATTTATATATCTCCGGCTGTGTTCCGATTTTATTGAGTTTAAATGTTAAATATTGATGCTTATCACTCAAGGTCGAAAGCAATTGGCAATTTGAAAATAATTTTTTGACAAATTGTCATTTTGAGAAAATAATATACTAATTTAATGTTTGTTTTATTTTAGACACTTCAACATGGTTTTCCGCATAAACCGACGGCGATGGCGTGGGACCCGACGCTGCGCCTGCTGTGCGTCGCGACGGCCACGGGTGCCATCAAGGTATTCGGCAAGCCGGGCGTCGAGTTCTACGGCCAGCACACGGAGAACGTCGCTGTGACCAAGCTAGTCTTCCTGCCCAACGCCGGCCGCGTCGTCAGCCTCTGCGACGACAACTCCCTCCACCTCTGGGAGGTCAACAAGAGCTCCCTCGTCCAGGTCAAGTCGCATTCCATGGAGGGCAAGCTCAAGAAGATCAGCGCCCTTTGCGTCGACTCCGCCGGCGAAAACCTGCTGCTCGGCACTGAAGGCGGCAACATTTACGTCCTCGACTTGAACACTTTCGGAATGGCCACGGAAATTATTTATCAAGATGTTGTTATGCAAAAGTTAGTCTAAAATTATATCAAATTTTATATTTAACATAAATCATGCCAAAATTGACACGGTGCTACAAATGCGAGGTACTTATATCTTAAAAGGGATGTTTTTGAGATTAACTCTCAAATGTCAAACAATATATCAAAATGGAATTTTAATATTTTTTATTACTTATGCGTGCGAAGTTCTTCCTGACGCACGTTTTTTAATACGAGAAAATGCGGGAACTTGTAAGATACACTCCCTCGCATGGGTAATAAAAATATTGTTTGTAACACCGGCGGTATAGTCAATTGCCCCCTCGAACGATTGTGCGCACTCGTTCGTGCGCCCAATTTCGCTTTTCCGTGAAATTGACAACTTTCCGCCCTAGTTACCAAATATAGTATTTTAGACGTAATTACATAAGCTTTTACATTATCATATTGCCAAATTGAGAACATGTTTACGTATGTCAAATTTGGCATTGTCTTGGCATTATTTATTTATTTATAATATTGATAAACATTTAAAAATTTAAACAAGCCACTAGTCACAACAGTTATACCAAAAATGATCGATGTGAAATGTCTAACACATTCAGCATATATTAAAATGGTACACTTGTCAATGTGACAAATTATATACATATATCAAATTTGATGGTGATATTTGTGTTGTTTAGTGCTTCGCATAAGCTGAATCCCGGAGCGGTAGAAGCGGTGTTCGAGCAGCCGGATGAGCCTAACCATCTGCTGATCGGCTATAACAGAGGCCTGGTGGTTCTGTGGAACCGTTCAGACAGCACGGCCGTCAAAAAGTTCAACCCCTCACAACAGCTCGAGTCCCTCTGCTGGCACGACGACGGCAAATCTTTCACAAGCTCACACAACGACGGTAACAATTACCAATTGTCAAATTTGACATTCTAAATGTTTGACAGAAATTACTTTATCAAATGGATATTTGAAAATTTTGACGTTTTGTTAATTTCAGGTAGTTATTTGTCTTGGGATTTAGATGACGAGGAGAATTTAAACACGGAGCCGACGACTCCGTACGGTCCGTTTCCGTGCAAAGCGATTTTGAAAATCTTGCGTCACGAATTGAACGGAAATCCATTGATCGCGTTCTCGGGCGGCCTGCCCCGCGCCAGTTACAGCGACAAGTACACGGTGTCGGTCATCAACGGCGACAAACACGTCGTCTTCGATTTCACCAGCAAAGTGATCGATTTCATCGTGATCAACGCCAAAGCGGACGCGGACGGGAGTGTGAGCGACGACGACGACCATTCCGACGATGCGGCCACGCCCGAACCCGAAGCCCTCATCGTTTTGGCCGAGGAGGAACTGGTCGCAATCGACTTGCAGAGCGAAGACTGGAAGATGATGAACTTGCCTTACATGGTGCCTCTACATGCCTCGGCTGTCACATGCAGCCAACACGTATCAAGTAAATATACTTGTCAATTTAGTCAATCAATATAAAGTTTGCGTGTCAATTTGACTTTACCTTTCAATACGATATTTGATTGTCAATTTGACATTTGGCTGTAAATATAAATTTACATGTCAATTTGACTTTTAGCTTTCAATACGACATTGATTGTTAATTTGTCAAAGTATTGTCAAAGTATCGTATTGGCAAGCAAATGTTTGCCAATACGATATTGTCAATGTGACATTTATTTTTCAATATGACATTTAGATTGGAAATTAGATTATTGATTAGTTATTTATTGTTATTATTGGTTTAGGTGTGCCGGAAGATTTATGGAATCAGTTGAAGGAGGCGGGTAAGGCTCAGACGAGCCACCTGTACTCGAATCGAGCGTGGCCGGTCGACGGCGGGGATCTGTTGTGCTCGAAGGGGGAGCAGCCGAGGAGGGAACTCCTGCTGACGGGACATGAAGACGGCACTATCCGATTCTGGGACGCCAGCACCGTCACCCTCACGCCCATCTACAAATTCAGCACCTCGCAATATTTCACCGGAGAAGACATTGTTGGTAAGAAAAATTTTTACTGTCAAATTTGACATTTATCTATTTATATTATTCATTTATCTAATAATATGATTATTATCAATTTTGACAATTTTAATTCCTCGTTTTTTTTTAATTTTATTAAGATGAAGCTGAGCCTTCAGCGGAAGATTTGGAGGAAGAGTGGCCACCGTTCCGAAAAACGGGCGTGTTCGATCCGTATTCGGACGATCCTCGTTTGGCCGTCAAGCGGGTGGTTTTGTGTCCGTTGTCTGGAGCGTTGGTGGTGGCAGGAACGGCTGGCCACGTGGTGCTCGCCAAATTCGACACGGAGGTGCTCGACGGCGAGATCAAAGTCACTACCATGAACATCGTCAACGACAGAGACGGCTTCGTCTGGAAGGGACACAACCAGCTGGCGCCCAGGCAAGGGGAGGTTCATCAGACCAGAGGGTTTCAAGCGCACAACGTCCTACAGCTTTATCCTCCGGCGGCCGTCACTTGCTGTGTGTTGCAAGCGGACTGGGGGCTTGTCGCCGCGGGAACCGCCCACGGATTGGCTCTCTTCGACTACATTAACAATAAACCGGTTACCGTCAAGTGCACACTTAATCCAAACGGTAAACATAAAATAATATTTTTGTTCATTGAATTGAATTAAAAAATGTTCAAGAATTTTTCAAAAGTATTTACAAATAACGAATTTTACTCTCAAATTTGATATCTCTTACATGTCAAATTTTATATTTGTTATTAATGACATTTTGTTGTATTTCTAGATTTGAATGGTTCGGGAGATGCGCCGATATCTCGCAGGAAATCGTTCAAGAAGTCGCTGAGGGAGTCGTTCAGGCGATTGAGGAAGGGTCGGTCGCAGCGGAGGACGAATTCGGCGGCGACCACGCCCACGAGCGGAAACCAACCGGCGGGATCACCGCCCGCCAGAAAACTGCCGACAGAAGACAGCCAGAACTTCAATCCGCTGGAAGCGAAGCCCGTCGAGAGGCAGATCGAGGCGAGAGCCGTCGACGATGGCATGGGATCCATCGTCAGGTGTCTTTACTTCGCCAGAACCTTCCTAGTTAGCGGTATGAACGACATTTAACATCGATAAATACATCGTTTCATAGTTTAAATTTTTTTGTGCGCATACGTTAATTTCCGCCATGTTTTTCGGGCATTTTTTTTTGAAGTATAACCACTGAAAATGTGCCCGAAATTTTCATATTCTCGCCTTTTAAACATGGCGGACGCGCATGCGCTTAACTAATCGTAAAAATGTCTATTAATATATCGATATAATAGGTAATTAAGTTGATTGGAACGACCGGTTATGTGAGAATAGGCAGATATGATCAATGTTCCAATTTGACAAAAAGATTTCATAATAATTCTGTCATTGATAACATCTGTCATCATTCTTTCTTTCATTTTGAGGCAGAAATGCTCAATGTTCCAATTTGACAGAAAGATTTTATAATCTGTCATTGATAACTTCTTTCATTTTGACAAATTAATCAATATGTCAATAATTAAAGTTGATTGAAACGACCGATTAAATAAGAATAGGCAGAAATGATCAATGTTCCAATTTGACAAAAAGATTTCATAATAATTTTGCCATTGATAACATCTGTCGTCATTCTTTCTTTCATTTTGAGGCAGAAATGCTCAATGTTCCAATTTGACAGAAAGATTTCATAATAATCCTGTCATTGATAAATTCTTTAATTTTGAAAAATTAATCAATAATATTTTTTTTAGTACAAAATACAATTCCAACGTTGTGGGCGGGGACGAACAACGGGACGGTTTACGTGTTCACGATAGTGGTGCCGAACGCGTCGCGACGCGACAAGGACGACGTCAGTTGTCAGCTGGGCAAAGAGATCCAGCTGAAGCATCGAGCGCCGGTTATCGCCATCGCCGTTTTGGACGGAAGCAGCCGCCCCTTGCCCGAGGCCCTCGAGGTCGAGCGCGGCGTCGCCCCCCTGCCAGACACCACCTCCGCCCATCGCGTTATCATCGCCTCAGAGGAACAGTTCAAAATATTCACACTACCCGCCCTCAAACCCTACTGTAAATACAAACTAACTGCGCACGAAGGTAACAATTAATATTTATTATGTTATTTATACCATTTTTGTGATATCGTCAATTTTGGTATTAGCAAAATTCATTAATTTTGAAATTTGTGACACATCAATTTATATATTTGAGACATCCGTCAATTTCGATATTTATGACATCCATCAATTTTTATATTTTTTATATCCGTCAATTTGATATTTGTGACAGACATCAATTTTGATATTTGAGACATCCGTCAATTTTGATATTCATGACATCCGTCAATTTTGATATTTATGACATCCGTCAATTTTTATATTTGTGACATCCATCAATTTTTATATTTGTGGCAGACATCAATTTCGATATTTGAGACACCCTCAATTTTGATATTTATGACATTCGTCAATTTTTATATTTGTGACATCCGTCAATTTTTGATATTTGTGATAGACATCAATTTTGATATTTGTGATAGACATCAATTTTGATATTTGAGACATCAGTTCTTTCTGATATTTATGACATCCGTCAATATTTATATTCATGACATCCGTCTATTTTGATATTTGTCACATCTGTCAATTTTGACATTTGTCATATTCGTCAATTTTTATATTTGTGACATACGTCAATTTTCATATTTGTGCCATCCGTTAATTTTGGTATTGGTGACATCCGTCAATTTTGATATTTATCACATTCGTCACTTGATATTTATATTTATAACATCGGTCTATTTTAATTTGTCACATCCGTCAATTTTGACATTGGTCACATTCGTCAATTTTTATATTGGTGACATCTGTCAATTTTCATATTTGTGCCATCCGTTAATTTTGGTATTGGTGACATCCGCCAATTTCAATATTTGAGACATACATCTATTTAATATTTGTCACGTCCGTCTGTTTTGATATTTGTCACATCCGTCAATTTTGATAATTGTCCCATCCATCAATTTCGATATTTGTAACATTCATTAATTTTGATATTTGTGACAGACATCAATTTTGATATTTGAGACATCCCACAATTTTTATATTTATGACATCTGTCAATTTTTATATTTGTGATATCCGTCAATATCCGTCAATTTTTTCACATTCGAAAATTTTGATATTTGTGACATCCATCAATTTTCATATTTTTGACATCCGTTAATTTTAATATTTGTGACATCCATCAATTTTGGTATTTGTCGCATCCGTCAATTTTGATATTTGTCATATCCGTCAATTTTGATATTTGTAACATCTGTCAATTTTTATATTTATGACATCTGTCAATTATTTATATTTGTGACATCCGTCAATTTTGATATTTATGACATCCATCAATTTTGACATTTGTCACATCCGTCAATTTTGATATTTGTCACATCCGTCAATTTTGATATTTGTAACATAGGTTAATTTTAATATTTGTGACATCCATCAGTTTTGATATTTATATCGCCTGCCAACATTTGTAGCATGTAATAATTTTTAAATTTATCAAATTTTGTCGAAAATTCATTTGTAAAATCAAATATTATTGTTAGGTGCTAGGGTGAGACGAATGTCGTTCGCGAATTTCTCGTGCACGATCCCGGACAGCAGCAACCAACAACATTCCGAAGTCGACCTGCTCTGTCTGACGAACATCGGCGACTGTTTCGTTCTCACCATCCCCGACCTGAAACGACAGCTAAACGCGGCTGCCGTCAGAAAAGAAGATATCAAGTAAGCAACATAACATCAATGTGACAGCTATTTACTTCTGTCTCTATGACAGTTAAAAAGTTAAATTTATTTAACCATAATCGTTATAGTGCTGTTACAAGATTTTTTCTTGCTGGTTGTAAATATGCAAATGGACCTTTTTGCGGTTAGTTAAGCGCATGCGCGTCTGTTACATTTAAAAGGCGGGAATATGAAAGTTTCGGGCACATTTTGATATTTTTACTGGTTATATGTCAAAAAGTGCCCGAAAAACATGTCAGAAATTAACGTATGCGCACAAAACAAATTTCAACTATGAAAAGGTTTATTGCAATTTGCTAGCTGGTCCCATTCACGAAATAAGATTTGATAAAATTGGACACAGTTTAGTCAATTTAAAATGAGTAATTGTCAATATAATAATGGACCTTTTTGCGGTTAGTTAAGCGCATGCGCGTCTGTTACATTTAAAAGGCGGGAATATGAAAGTTTCGGGCACATTTTGATATTTTTACTGGTTATATGTCAAAAAGTGCCCGAAAAACATGTCAGAAATTAACGTATGCGCACAAAACAAATTTCAACTATGAAAAGGTTTATTGCAATTTGCTAGCTGGTCCCATTCACGAAATAAGATTTGATAAAATTGGACACAGTTTAGTCAATTTAAAATGAGTAATTGTCAATATAATAATTGTCAGTTATTATCAATATGATTTCAAAATATGTATATCTGACATAGCCCTGTCTGTGTGACAACTGTCAATGTGACATTTGTCAATTTAAATGCGAATTATTATTCCCAGTGGAATTTCGTCGTTGATATTCACCAAAGACGCAGAAGCGCTGTATCTGCATTCCTCCTCGGAGATCCAGCGGCTATCGTTGTCCACGCAGCGGGTGACTTCGGCGCGATGCTACCTGGCCCTGCCGGAGACCGCCAAGGATGAGACCGCCGCTTCGGACGTCGCCTCCGACCAGGAGGACGCCGACGACAAGACCCAGACCGCCGACGCCGCTGCCCGACCCCTCGTCAACGGCAACGCCGACAGCAAAGACAGTAGCGTCGCCGACAAGGTAATAAGTTTACAGAATCTTCTTCAAATATAATGTTTTTACAACATTATTGTTGTCATTTAAACTTTTTTGTGACAATTATCTTTACGTAATGTCGTCGTGACAACTGACGTCATAATTGTCATAATGATATTCCTCCATTTTAATATGCTGAATGCTTATGTTTAGCTTGTAATGTTTTGACTCAATTTGTATTGTTTTTTGTCTTTTGTTTGTTTTTGGAATGTTTTGTGTTTGAATGTTCTGTCTCCCATTAGACAGACGAGGTAAAGGAAGGTACCAACAATGCTGACGAGGACACGCTGCACAATCTGACGATGACTAGCAGTATCGGCGACATCACGATAGACAGCGTGAAGGATCATCTGGGGCTGGGGTCGCGGGAGGAACTCGCGTCGCGCCTCTCCGGCATCACCATCACCAAAACGACCATCATCACCAGCACGACCAACCAGAGCGGCGAAGTCGTCACCACATCCAACACCACCACCACCACATCCAACGAACAAGAAACCAGTAAGAAAACATGATAACATTACTGATTATGACAACTTTCGCGTGGTTTATTCGTAAATACTTGTTTCCAGTTTTTCTTAACTTTCGGTTGGATTGAATCAACATTTTACGTTATTAAAAACAGTTTTCATATAACCTGCATTGAAACTGGAAGTTTTGCCTGCTGAGCCAACGTAAACTAGTCAATTTCAGACTAAGGCCTGGCCGCACTACGGTTTTTTTCCGCGAGCGGTAACCGATATAACCGCAAAACCGCTTGAGAAACACACAGTACGCTAAGGTAAAAATGAGTCGCGGGAAAAAACGCATGTTAGGCCGCTTGTTGAGCTTACTTGAGTCACAAAATCACGCGATTAAAATCCGCTGCGGTTTAGCCGTAGTGCGGCGTAGGCCTAATGCGAGTGTTGCCGAGTGAAACCGATGAAACGGTGGGAAGAAACCTGTGGTTTTCTGTCCGCTGAATAAAGTTGCAGCCATGTTTCCGATTCTGTCAGAATGTTTTTGTTTATGACAAACCTTTATAATTGTCATTTTAACCATTAATTAAACTGACAGATATTATAATTTAAAACTAAAATAAATAAGTTGCAGGTTATATGAAGAATATAGTGTGACACGGGATGAAACAAGACGATTTTAGACGAGGGTGAAGGTGCCTGCCCGATCGAAATCGTCTTGCTTCATCCCGTGTCACACAATATACCTTCTAATAAATAGTTTTTGAGATCATTATCAAAATTTTAACGTCGACAAGTCATTACGAATAGCAATCATTAATTTGACAATTAACAACTGTCAACATGACATCATAACATTGACAAGTAATTTATGTTACATAAGAATTAGCTTACAGTTAGACTGTTTGTATTTAGAATTAGTGTGGTAGTTTATTGTGGGGCTTTTTCCGTTTTATGTTTTTTAATGTATTTGTTGTGTTTTTCTTTTCTTTGTTTTGCTTTTTGTAGTGAGTTTTGAGAGTGACGCAGACGCAGGGGAGCCACCTGTCGAGGTTAGACAATATTTTTTTGGATCTTTTTCTTCCGCTGAAATTGTAACTGTCTTAACCAACTAATTTTTACTCTAGCACTTTTTAATATTTGTAGTCTTCTTTTGTATTGGCTGGTTTAATTTATTAATCTCCCCTCTTTGCTACGTGTATATTAATACATTTCGGATTAATGCCCTAGAACGCCGATAATCCGGATTAATAGACCTTTTTACGGTTAGTTAAGCGCATGCGCATCTGCCAAGTTTGCAAGGCGGGAATATGAAAGTTTCGGTCAAACAATAAATATGGGGGAAATAATTACATGGGGGAAATTGTAACACGACGCTGTCCGGATTTTCGAAGAAAAGATCAAAAATAGGTCTCATTTGAGTTTATTACAAAAAGTATTTATTAAAAGTATTATACAGGGTGGACCATTTAACGTCACCACCCCAAATATCTCCGTTACCTTAACCCATTCGAGACGACGATTTCTTTCGAATACGGTCCCCAGGAGCATTGCACACCGGGTGTGCAGGTCGCTACTCGGAAAAATTTTATTTCGAGGAGAGGATTGAACACCATGTGTGCAATGTAAGGTAAAATGAAAATTACAGGACAAAACAAACAAAGTTTCTATTTGAAACTCTTGAATTTCTTCTAAACAAAAACCTAAATTAATCTATAATTTGATGGTCCATTTAAATGTTCTATTGGAATTATTTTGCGTAGGCGATGATCAATTTCATTATCAGACTAGAAATGAAGCGATCGTAAGACATTTTGAAATCTTTGTCTAGTCATGTGTTGGGGAAAAACAATGAAAACCAAATTGTTCGCTTTTATTTCAATAATTATCAATTATTGGACATTTGATAGTTCCCATATGTAATAATAAACTTAAAAACACCTTGAATTCAGAAATGGTTAAGTCCTTCGAGTTTTCCTTTAAACTCATTTCGCCGTACTTGATTGTTTCTTTGACAATCAAAGAGAAAAAGCTATAATCAAATAAAAGTTCAAAAAGATCGTACGGACTACCTCCGTTTGGTAACTTTTGGAGACCTGGTTTACCCACAAAAGGAATTTTTGTAAGAGATCCTTTGTAACTTGATAATTTTTGTAATCATCTTTCCACGTTTCTGCATCTTCAGTAAGCTCACTTTGATGCTGTTCAATTTCACTTTCAATGTCAGTACAATCGTCCCAATCATTTTCTTCAAAAACCTCAGCCTGTGTATCATCTAATAGTTCAATATTCACATTCATGTCTTCCTCATTTTCTAAATCACTATCACTATCCATGATAACAAAATTTAGATTCTTTTTTCTATTTATTGCAAACATGAAATTCATCATTTTCATTATCACTGGTTGCTTCCTGCATTCCTGATTTTCCTGCCTTAGGCCTGCGCTGCAGGCGTATTCATAGTATTTTACATGTAAAGGCTTCAGATAACATTTTAGATTTTTTGGTACATAGTAAAAACAATGCCAAATTTTGTTTTCATGTACTTTACAGATTTCATTTGTTCAAGACAAATCTTATTTCGATGACTAGTTTACTCAGAACAATTAATAATTGCAAATTACTGTTCTTGCACACACGGTGTGCAAT
This sequence comes from Phosphuga atrata, assembly GCA_944588485.1. NCBI lineage: Eukaryota > Metazoa > Arthropoda > Insecta > Coleoptera > Silphidae > Phosphuga > Phosphuga atrata. The sequence goes on along the minus strand of OX155893.1, from coordinate 23,105,227 downwards.
CGGTCTCGAATGGGTTGAGTGACGAAAAAATGTCGAAAGGGAATTTTATTGATTTCGAAGGACTGACACAGGGGTTAATGGTAGTTTATGATACAAGTGTGTGAAGAAGGACTTTTGTGTATGAGTTGCGAAGTTTAAAGCATGAGCTGATGGCGAGTGGTTTAATCGCAATGAATGCACAAAAGTCTTTCACATACTGTTGAATCTACAAAAAAATAATTTTTTCTTACCATTAATATTGAAAAAATTGTAATTTTGAGGGACAACATACTTCAAATCACTGACACAATAAGGTTATCTTCAGCGCCTCCCTGGAAAACATTGCTAACCAGTAAAAACGCACAGTAACGGGAACACTATTTGGTCGTTGTCGATGAGAGTAGAGAAAGATTTTTTCCTTCTAGGCCCTCCACCTCTACTTACCTAGACCTTGACAATTCCGGTTTCGACTTCCTGTTTCGATTTTGAATTTTCCCGCCTGCGTCAAATTTTGAATTTTCCCGCTTGCAGCGAATTTTGAATTTTCCCGCGCATAGTGCAGGAAACGGAAATGAGGCGGCCGCATGTGGGAATCCGGAAAATGGGAAACCAGAAACGGGAAGTCAAAGTCAAAACCAGACCTCACACCCAGCGTGGGGTTACATAGACCCCACACGTGGGACTCATAGACCTCACGCCCAGCGTGGGGCTACATAGACCTTCCACTCTTATCTGTGAAAAACCGGACGTGGAAACCGGAAACGGAAGTCGGAGCCGGAATTATCAAGGTCAATGGAGGTGGAGGGCCTAGAAAGAACCATCTTTCCCTACTTCAATGTAATCTAGGTTAATCTAGATTAGATTATGGTTAGGTTACGATATATTAGAGCCAGATAAATCCAGACTGAGAGGGCGAAACTTATTGATTCAAAATAAGAAAAATTAATTCAATTTTAATTTACGTCAGAAAATTTATTTTCACTACGTCTATGTTTTTTGTTTAGTGACGCGAGTTGTTGCCATAGTAACAACAAACATCCATTTTATTTACATTAGGCTTATTAGGCACATTAGGCTCACGTACAATAATGTATTTATTAATGTGTTCATTTTGGTGTGTGAGTAAATACAAATTATTTTTTGTCAAGGTCATAGTTTATGCGACCTCAAGGTCATCAATGGTTTTTCAAATGGGAATATGTTATTTTTTTATCAAGACATTGTAGCCACTATTCAGACAAATCCAGCGACCCATGATATCATTACCTTGAAATGATTTGACAAGTCATCCATTGAAAATAATTGTATAGTCAAGCAGAGAAAGTGGATATGATTCTGATTTATGGTAAAAAATAACATGTTCGCATTTGAAAAACCATTGATGACCTTAAGGACGCATAAACTATGACCTTGGCAAAAAGAATTTTTAACCATTGCGTCAGCCCCTCGAAATCAATAAAATTCCCCTTTTACATTTCATCACTCTAAAGGTAACGGAGATATTTGGGGTTGGGTCACGTTAAATGGCCCACCCTGTATATGAAAAGTATTTTAATTAAAAGGTATTGTCAACTTGTAGATTGTTAGAAATTAAAAAAAAAATCTGCAACTCGTGCCATTTATGACATTTCTATCAAAAATTGACAGACAAGACTAGACATACACAAGTAGTGAAATTTATGACATTTCTCTCATTGTTATTTACGACATTTTTATCAAATATATTCTCATCTCATCTCATATTTCTATCACTGTTATTTATGACATATATCTATCAAAAATTGACATACAAGATTCTCATTGTTATTTATGACACATTTCTATCAAATATTGTCAGACAATACTAGATAGACACAACTAGAACAATTTATGTCATATTTGTATCACTGTTATTTATGACATATTTACTAGACACATATTTACTAGACTAGACAGACACTAGCGCTATTATAGTCTCTGTCTATATCTAGACAGACACTATTCATGACTTTCTCTCATTATTATTTATGACATATTTCTTTCAAATATTGTCAGACAATTTCTCTCATAATTATTTATGACATATTTCTATCAAATATTGTCGGACAATACTATATAGACCCAAGTAGAACCATTTATGTAATATTTCTATCACTGTTATTTACGGCATATTTCTATCAAAAATTGACAGACAAGACTAGATAGACACAACAAGTGCCATTTATGTCATATTTCTATCACTGTTATTTATGACATATATCTATCAAAAATTGACAGACAAGACTCATTGTTATTTATGACATATATCTACCAAATATTGTCAGACAATACTAGATAGACACAACTAGTGCCATTTTTTGTCATATTTCTATCACCATTATTTATAACATATTTCTATCAAAAATTGTCAGACAAGAGTAGACAGATACTAGTGCCATTTATAACTTTCTCTCATTATTATTTATGACATATTTCTATTAAATATTGTCAGACAATACTAGATAGACACAACTGGAACCATTTATGTCATATTTCTATCACTGTTATTTATGGCATATTTCTATCAAAAAATGACAGACAAGACTAGACAGACACAATTAGTGCCATTTATGACATATCTCTATCATTATTAGTGATGAAATATTTCTATCAAAAATTGATAGAGAAGACTAGACAGACACAACTAATGCCATTTATGACATATTTCTATCATTGTTATTTATGACATATTTCTATCAAAAAATGACAGACAAGACTAGACAGACACAACTAGTGCCATTTATGACATATTTCTATGAAAAATTGACAGATAAGACTAAATAGGCACATGTAAAATTTTTCATTGAAACGTCAAATACTCTGATAAATAAAATAGTGATTGAGACTAGGTCCTTGACAAAATAAAGCATTTAACCCTTTTAGTGCCGGAGGCCGATATATCGGCCCTCGCTGCATTGTCGAGCCAGATCCGATATATCGGCCCACACCTTCTAACGCTTTACTAGTCGCTTTTCGAGATTTCTCTATCTCAAAATAAATTTATAATGCGTTGTATATGTCTAATTTCATCACGAGGAAATTAAAATATAGTAGTTTATGATACAAGTGCGTGAAGAAGGGCTTTTGTGCATTAGTTGCGAAGTTTAGAGCACGAGCCGAAGGCGAGTGGTTTAATCGCAATAACTGCACAAAAGCCTTTCTCACACGTGTGTCATACATTATTTTATCTACGAAGCTTCTTAAAATACTGTTGAATCTACAAAAGAATTATTGTTTCTTACCGATGATATTGTAAAAATTGTAATTTTGCTTAGACAGCATACTTCAAATCACTGACACAATAAGGTTAGAACGTTCAGAGCTTCCGTGGAATAAATTGCCAACTAGTAAAAACGCACAGTAACGTGAACGCTATTTGGTCGTTGTCGATGAGTAGGGAAAGATTTTTCCATCTAGGCCCTCCACCTTCACTGACCTTGACACTTCCGGTTTCGATATTGAATTTTCCCGCCTGCGCTGAATTTTAAATTTTCCCGCGCACAGTGCAGGAACCGGAAATGGGGCGGCCGGATGTGGGAAACCTGAAACGGAAGTCGAAACCGGAAATGGAAGTCGAAACCGGAAACGGAAGTCGAAACCAGATTTCCCACCCAGCGTGGGGTTACATAGACCTCACACTTGGGACTATATAGACCTCACACTCTCATGGGTGAAAAATTGGAAGTGGAAAACCGGAAACGGAAGTCGAAGCCGGAAACGCAAGTCGGAACCGGAAATGTCACGGTCAATTGAGGTGGAGGGCCTAGAACGAACCATCTTTCCCTACTTCGATGTAATCTAGGTTAACCTTGATTTCATCCAGATTAGATTATGGTTAGGCTGCCATAGTAACAACAAACAGAAATCGTTTAATAATGAAACTCCATTTGATTTACGTTGGACTTTTATTCACGATTTGGATACTTTTACACACGATTATAATAATTGCATCTTTTAGATACCAAAATGTATTTATTAATGTGTTCATTTTGGTGTATGAGTAGATAAAATAATTTTTCGGTTTTACTTTCCCTTATATTCTATGCGAGTTTTTTTTAACTTTCCCTTATATTCTATGCCAGTTGATGCTGAGACTGCTTATTTATACGCGAGAGCAATACGGTAGAAATTCAACACGGGCGGCCGGCGTGGCGTCGTTGGCCCCTTATCGTAACCCAAATTTATGATAAAAGGATTACTTTTCCTATGTGCAATTACGTTTTGAAACAGAGAATTTTTCTTTTTTTTATCAACATATCTTTGTTATTTATGTAATTTCAATGAATATAGAAAAATTAGCGTCACTGTTTTATTCTCTATTTTATCCTTAATACACAGCTTTTTTAATTATGTAAATATTGCGTTTCGTTTGGTTTTGATGAGCCTTTTTCCAAATCCTAGTAAAATCGTAAAATTCGGCCGGTAATCTTCGCATAACTTCGCTCTTTTTCGCCCGGCACTAAAAGGGTACTTGTTTGAACAAGTGCAAAATATTTTCTTTCTGTGTTTTGCTTTGTTAATATTTATTTACTTCAGGAAATGGAATAATTTATATTTCTTCTAACTAGTTTCGGCTTTATTAAATTTAAATTTAAAAAAAAATCCTTCTTCAGGGAATATATAATATGAACAGTTAATATTTAAAAATGTTTAATGCCGAAACTACTTGGAAGAAATATAAATTATTCCTTTTCTTGAAGTAAATTAAGTATTAACAAAGCAAAACACAAAGAAAATATTTTGCAATTGTTCAAACAAGTACCCTTTTAATGCCGGGCGAAAAAGAGCGAAGTTATGCGAAGATTACCGGCCGAATTTTACGATTTTACTAGGATTTGGAAAACGGCTCATAAAAACCAAATGAAACGCAATAGTTACATAATTCAAAAAGCAGTGTATTAAGGACAAAATAGAGAACAAAACAGTGACACGCTAATTTTTCTATATCTACAAATATTAACCTTCAAGATGGTCAAATCCACAAATAAAAGATTTTCTATTTCTAAATATTCGTGTTGTTTCTATTGTTTTTTGTTTGTTTTGTTTTAGATTAGAAGAATTCAAGTGAGTGATATTTTAATGAAGGCTCCGTTAGCTTTGGCCGAAGACCTCAACGAGAACGATCAACAGTCCAACGTTGAGAACAACCCCTAAAACGAGAGAACGAAATTTTACGCAAATAAATGAATTTACAAAACCCAAAATGCCATATCAACAACATCAAACGAAAGTATTTAATTTTAATTTAACTTCCTAATTTTTTAGATATTTTCACAACAATTTTTCTTCAAATTTTTTTTTCTCAAGACAATGTGCGACAAAAAAGAAACGGAGAAGCTAAGATACTAAGGGTACTTAAATTCGGGCAGCTAATGAATTTTTTTATTGTTTTTTTTTTTAAATTAAATATTAGTATTTATAAACAATTGAAAGGTTTTTTTTATATACAGTTTTTTTTTTAATGTTATATTTATAGAAAAAAGGAAAAGCTATTCTAGATTTTAGGCGAGAGAAAAGTGGATAAAAAGTCTTGTACAGAGTTGTTTGTTGGATTCGAGAGGAAAAGGAAACAATAATTGTAAATATTCAAAAGAAAAAACTGCTTCCAGTCACGTTTTATATTGATAATTTTTTTTTCAATTTTGGAGGAAAAAAACAAAAAAAACAAGACCTTTTCATAGTTGAATTTTTTTTGTGTGCATGTTCAATTCAATTCAATTTCCGCCATATATATTCCGCCGTTATACGTCAAAGAGTGCCCGAACTTTTTGACAAATAACTAAATATGTGCCCGAAACTTTCATATTCCCGCCTTTCAAACTTGGCGGATGCGCATGCGCTAAACTAACCGGAAAAGGTCTTGTTGAAATTTGACAAATCAAGGGAGAAAATTTGAATGAAATCTTAAAATTTATTTCGCCCATTTTTAAATTTAAATCTTTTTAATCATTTTACGCATTTTGATCAAAAAAAGACAAAAATGTTTTAATCTGTTCGCCACATTTGCTAATTATTACAACATGGATATCAACTATCATTGTCAAAACAAAACTATCAAAGCTAAAAATTTTGCTATCAATGACAAAACAAAACTGTCATTGATATATTTTTTAATGACTATCATTTTTTTACTATCAGCAAATTATCATTTCTTTACATAACTGTCTTAACAATTTGATCTGATGAATTTGATTTTAACTCTAGAAGTTGATGATTGTTTCTTTTATATTCCTTTAAATAACTTTGTGTTTTTTTTATATCGGTGGAGGTTTTTTTATACACACACAAAAAATACAATTTTGTTTTTATTTTGTATGTGGAATGAGTGCGCGCGTCTGTCTGTATGTCTGAAAACGGCCTTAAAAAACATTTTTTTCTGCTTTTTTTGTAAGAAAAATTTTCAAAAAAAAAGTAGGAAAAAAGCTAATCTAAACCTAAATTTAATAATTCGTTAACTACATTTTTATAATATATATATAATTAGTATTTTATTCAACAAGTTTTTTTATTATTATTATTAATTATTAAACTATATTAAGATGAAAGAGAGAGAGAAAAACAGAGTTATATATTATATATTTATGGTTCACATCCATGAGGGAGAGAGAGACATCACTGTGAATAATAAAAGAAATCGACAAAAAATGTTTTATTATGCTAAACATGTTTTTATTTTAATATGTAATCCTTCCGCCAATTTCTAATGAATCTCTCAATTTTTACATCACTATCAGTTTTCAAATCATCATCATCATTGGCCCTACAGCCTTGAGCCAGGCCTCTCTTACAGCTCGCGTGCACCAAAACCGATTTTGTCGGCCGATGGCGGACCGAACTACCTGGACGAGTAACTCGGAGGTGTATGTGCTTACCCTGCAACAGTGTTATTCAGCCCATAACCGTTTCGAAATATCTCGATTATTGTAATTTTTTGAATGTTTATTATCCCACAGCGTTGGTCTATTATAAACACAATAAATTAATTTTTCAATATCCATAGTCGTTTAGGTAGATAACAACAAAATTTAACTATAAAACTCAATTTTCACTGTACACGCCGGCAGACTGACGAGAAATCCCAACAAGTTCGGACTCGACGGTTGATCGGCCGTTTTCGGGCGTCATCGGACGATGACGGTCGTGTTTGTGTAGCACTCTCTTTTACAAGTGTTTGATTCAATCGTCCGAGTTCGGCCATCATCGTCCGAACAGACTTCTACCGATTACGTGTTACGTGTGTTACGATTAGGTGTACGCGAGCCATTAGTCTTGTCCGCCATTCTTTGATGCTTTCCGCCAGTTTGTTGCCCATTTTCTTGGCGTCCTCGTCTACCCCGTGTCGCCAGAGCAGTTTGGGTCTTTCTCTGCGTCTTCTTCCCTCAGGTTGGGCGGTTAGCATGCGTGTTGGAGGATACGTTTCCGGCGCTCTTGCAAAATGCCCAGCCCACCTTAATCTTCCCACTTTTACGCTGTGTACCACGTCTCTTCCATTTTCTATATCGCGGTACATGTGGTATATTTCGTGGTTGTATCTTCGCCAGAATCCGTCCTCGCATGTGGGTCCAAATATCGTTCGTAGAATCCCACGTTCAAATGTTTATAGTGGGTTTTCATCGGCTTTTGATATCGCCCATGTTTCTGACCCATATGTGAGGACTGGCAGGATCAGTGTTCTGTGTATGAGTACTTTGGTTTTTCGGCTTAGTAGCCTACTCTTTCCGATAATCCTACTCCAATACTCACGTACGGCTGCGTGGATCCTCACCGTAAAGAACGAAGCAAAAATCAACGCGTTCGAGAGGAAAATAATAGGAAGGATCCTAGGACCAGTACGGGAAAATGCAGAATATAGGAAGCGATACAACAAGGAAGTATATCAGGCTTCCAGAATATCAAACTGCAGCGCCTCCGGTGGGCAGGCCACATTATAAAAATGCCAGATGGTAGAATGCCCAAAAGAATCCTGAAAGATCGAATGGAGGGGAAGATAGGAATGCCGATAGGAAGACCAAGAAAAAGATGGGAGGATGAAGTAGACCAGGACGCCAGACGAATCCTTAAACTAGGAAGATGGAAGGAAGTGGCCCGGGAAAGAGAGAAATGGAAGAGGAAGCTAGGGGAGGCCAAGGCTCAAATTGGGGTGTAGCGCCAGAAGAAGAAGCGCAGACCGTAGTAACACTTATTCGCTATTACTATCGTCAGTAGCGTCGCTAGTGTCGGTCAATCGGGCGAATGCCCGGGGCCCACGGACTAGGGGGCTCCCACAGTGGCTGCAGATCGATTCTGAGACGACTGACGTGTGGCGTTTCGCGAATTTCACATGGGGATCGCACCACGTGGGTTTTAAAAAGGCTCAAATTTGACATTTTTATGCCGCCGGTGGCCGCAAATCTTGGGTATTTTAACCTCGCGTCTTCGCTGACTTAACTGTGAATGTCCGTCCGCACGTTGCGCATTCCCAGGTTTCGCCTTCCGTCCTGCCGCGCCCCTCCGGGGATCCAAAACCCACCCTAAAATCGTAGTTTTTGCGGAAACGGCCCGACGGAAACGGCGGCGGCGGTGCAAAACGGGAATGTACATTTTTTCGGTGTAGAACCGAGATCCCCGTCGAGCGGTGCCGTTTTCGCGACTCAACTCTCCCAGGTTTGGACGGACCAGACCGAAAACCAAAATCACGATATTTTACTTTTGAGGCGCATTTTTGGTCGGATCTCAATTTTTTTCCGGGTCCTCTAGCCGCCGCCACGCTACGTTTTTAGAGCCCTCGCTCGCCGTCCTGCGACGTCCCGTTCACCTGGTGCAAAAGCAAATAATTTTTTTTTTTTGCCGATTTTGCGATCACTTCCACGGACGCCCAGGACTTATTTGATGGGCTCCAGGTCACCGGTTAGGTTCGTTCTCTTCAGAACACTCGCGCGCAACCATTCCGGCAAGAATTTTTAAACTGCGACGACTTTTTGCGAATCTGCGGCAGTTTGAAGAGAAAAATGCTCAAAAAGTGAGAAAAACCAGAGGCGTTTTGCGGGGGTACATAGAACTTCGGAACCAATTGACGGATCGGAACCGGACCGGTGCCGTTCCATCGGCCAATGAACCTTTTAGCTTGTTTGGGAGTTTAATCCCGATTGCACCCAAGATGGCGTCGCGACACCATAAAAACGACGTTTTTTGGGCATCCAGGAAAACTCCCACGGAACCGCCAACTTGAGGTCTGCGGGAACGAAGATCGCGCTGCGTCGTTTGCATCCAAACTCGCCGTATTTTATTTACTGGGGGCCCCACCTCAATATATATGCCCGGGGCCTCCAAATCCAAACGACTGCGCTGACTATCCTTCTGTTTACTTCCACATTTTTCAAATAACTAGCAATTTTGACATCACCATCAATTTTCATATAACTGTCAATTTTGACATCACTATCAATTTTGACTTATCTGTCTATTGAAAGATATCTAATAGTTTACAGAAACTAGTGCCATTTATGACATATTTTTATCAAATATTGTCAGACAATACTAGAGAGACACAAGTAGTGCCATATAGGTCATATATCTATCACTGTCATCACTTGTCAGACTAGACAGACAAAGCTAGTGGCATTCTCTCATTGTTATTTATGACATTTCTATCAAATATGGTCAGACAATACTATATAGACACAACTAGTGTTATTTCTGTCATTTAATCACTGTTGTTTATGACATATTTATATCAGAAATTGTCAGACAAGACTAGACAAGACACAACTAGTGCCATTTATGACATTTCTCCCATTGTTATTTATGACATATTTCTATCAAATATTGTCAGACAATACTAGAGAGACACAAATAGTGCCATTTATGTCATATTTCTATCTCCTTTATTTATGACATATTTCTATCAAAAATTGACAGTCAAGACTAGACAGACACAACTAGTGTCATTTATGACATATTTCTTTCATTGTTATATATGACATATTTCTATCAAAAATTGACAGTCAAGACTAGACAGACACAACTAGTGCCATTAATCACATTTCTCATTGTTATACATGACATATTTCTATCAAAAATTGACAGACAAGACTAGAGAGATGACTACACAAATCAATTTTTATAACACTATTATTTTACAAATAACTAGCAATTTTGACATCACTGTCAATTTACATATACCTAACTGTAAATTTTCATATAACTGTCAATTTTGACATCACTATCAATTGTGACTTAACTGTTAATGTTTATATAACTATTAATTTTGACTTATCTGTCTATTGAGACATTTCTCCGTCATATTTAATCATAGTCATATCTAATAGTTTACAGAAACTAGTTCCATATATGACATATTTTTCTCATTGTTCTTTATGACTTTATCAAATATTGTCAGACAATATATCACTGTCATTTATGACATATTTCTATAAAAAAATGGCCGACAAGACTAGACAGACACAACTAGTGGCATTCTCTCATTGATATTTATGACATTTCTGTCAAATATTGTCAGACAAGATAGCAACTAGTGTTATTAATGACATTTTTCTCTCATTGTTATTTATGACATATTTCTATCAAAAATTGTCGAACAAATTTCACTATCATTTTACAAATATCTAGCGATTTTCAGATTATTATCAATTCTCATATAACTGTCAATTTTGACATCACTATCAATTTGGACCTAACTGTCAATTTTTATATAACTATCAATTTTGACTTGTCTGTCTATTGAGACATATCTAATAGTTGTCACATATCTATCAGTTATGACATATCTATTAGTTGTGACAAGATAAGACAGACACGACTAGTTATCTGTTACTTCAGTAATTGTCAAACTTGACAAACCATCAATATTGATACTTAATAAGCTTCTAAAAACGTACCAGATCGTTTACGTTTAGAATCAAAAGTAATGAATTAAGATATTACTAATTGTAAGTTCAAATTCACACATTACTTTATTATTTATTTATTTACATAGTTTAGGCCCACATTGGAGCACTTAAATCAAACCCCAACAGATTTATGTCGTGAGCAGACATAATAATCATATTGGGCCGATTATCGGATCAATGATCAATATTTCTGACCGTGCTCAAGGTTTAACATTCCAGATGTGATCTGGAAGGATGATTAATGAAGTATGGATTGATGAATTTGTGGAGTGGGTCTTTAATGGAGTGGTTTCCCGTTGTCTTCTCCATCCTATGCCTTTGGCCACCTATTGGTTCTTCCGATCCTTCTAAGCTGGCAAATCCGAAGTGTTCTCAAATCCGAACTTCCAAGATATGTAATTTGACCTCTTGTTGAGGTACAGGTACATGTAGTTGTTAGTGCTTTTATCTTGCCCGCGGCGAGATAGCATTACACCCACGTCAGGAGGGAGCTCCAATTTTGCCGCGTTTTAAATCGAAAAAAAGGGAGAACAAATTTTTGTGTGTCAAGTTGACAGTTGACGCCCGACATGACAAAAAATAAATAAATACCCTATAACTATAAGTACAACTTAAGAAAGTTACGATTTTCACTTTCGTGCAAGATACTAGATCCTGATAAATATTAATAATTAATGAACATCCTTAGACGCGTTTCTGCCTTTTGTCTTCATCAGTATGGATTTATCAGTTTCATGATCGTTTTTAGAACAGATTGTGTTTATTCTACGTTAGATTAACGAATTTTAAATTCAGAGAGAGAATATTTTTATTGTATACATTATGCATTATAAAAAGGGCTATCGATCACAAGGTCCTTCTGCCCTTTTAAAGTCAATTCAATAGAAAATAAAAAAACTTGGTGGACAAAGTATTCTTGGTAAACGTGACAATCGTGCAAGTTTAAAAAATTTTAAACTTGATAAAACGATTCGGCAAATTTAGAAGATAAAGTTAGCAAGGTAATTAAAAATAAAGCGAAACCTGCTGTTGGCTTGTTAGAAATCTAAATGTAAATATTCAAATAAAAAAAAATAATTTGTCAACAATGTAGAAAACTAGTTGAATCAACGACCTTGAAACAGACAGGTGGAGAACACCTGAAACAATGACAGACAAACTTCACACATAACAAACAGCAAGTGACAACTTTACGTCGCAACTTGATCCACCGAAATAACAGCGAATAAATAAAATAACAAGAGCCTTACCTCACTAATTTTCAAGAATCCTTTTATTTGGTGTTTTGGGTAAAGAATTTTCGTGTGATTTCAATTTTCGGTTCTGGTGGTTTTGTTGTTTAGGTGTTGGCGCTGAGTGGTGGTGTTGGCAGTCCTGCGTGTCAAACATCAGTCGGACGGCAGAGTACGAGCAGTGTAATCAGTCGAAAAAAGGGCAGAGTGATTTCGTGACATCTTTATCTGTGATATCCTTTAAAACGAGCGAGAAAACGCGCTCGCGGACCCCGAACCAACCGAGAGGGCCACCCCGTCGCGTCGCGAAAAATCCGCGCGTGCAAAACCCGCACGTAAATCCGTTCAACAGCAGTTTTTTTTTTTTTTGTTCTCGTCGTCTCAGATGTAACATGGCCGCCCGATAAGCGTTTGACATTTATTATTTTTGTTTTTGCAACGCCGCGCTTGATGTCCCAGACCGATCGAAGAGGTTTCCCTTTTGTTTCCTCGGCGGGTTTTGCGTTTCGGACGGGGGCCCGTTGAATTCGGATTTTCGCTGCGACCACTCGCAGCCGAAGAAGATTGTTTTTTTTTTGTTGCTTTTTTCGTTGTGTTTTCACGATGGAGCTGCGAGTCGGGAATAAATACAGGCTGGGCAGGAAGATCGGCTCCGGATCCTTTGGAGACATCTATCTAGGTAATAATCACGTTCCCTCTAACATTTACAATGATTTGCTACAATCACCTGTTTTTTTTTTCTTAATGAAGAAAAACAAAGAAATACTGTCGGTCCTCATGGCCAGCCTAACAGGATATCTATCCTCGCGACCAATTAATCTATGTTTCAACCTTAACTGCTTATTAAGACACTTTCTTTTCTTTTGTTTTTCACTTACAACTTAAACTGTTTTCATTCCTTTGGTACAGCTCTTAAATTTTTGTTGTGTTATTATTCTTATTGCAGACCATTTTTACTATTTACCAATCATTTTTCTTTTGTGCTTTTATCTGTTCAGCTACTTTCTTTTCTCTCATTTACTTTGTTTCATTTTAATTGGTCTGTGATTACATTTGATTTATTTGTTTCTTAATAACACCAATCTAAGCTTTGGCAGAAAATGACTAGACAGACAATACTAGACAGATAAAACTAGACAGACAAATAAGACTAGAAAGACAAGACTAGACAGACAAGATTAAAAGTGTTTTCGAGCATGCTCTCACTAAACCCCCTATTTCACCTTGGCTTTTAGTATACGCCACCCCAGTATCGCATATTTTTGCATTCATTCAGGGTGGGCAGCCTGGATGGTTAGTGAAAACCGCCTTAGTTGTTGTCTCCCCGACAAGATTAGACAGACAAGATTAGACAGACAAGACTAGACAGACAAGACTAGACAGACAGGACTAGACAGACAAGACTAGACAGACAAGACTAAAGTGGTTCAGGGGAAGCTCTCACTACACCCCTTATTCCACCTTGGCTTTAGTATGTGCCACCCTGGTATCGCATATTTTGCATTCATTCAGGGTGGGCAGCCCGGACGGTTTACTGAAAAACTGCCCTAGTGGTTGTCTCCCCGACCAGGAAGACAGACAAGACTAGACAGACGTGACTAGACAGACAAAACTAGACAGACAAGACAGATAAGACCAATAGTCTTATAGACTTAGTAGACAAGAATAGACAGACAAGACTTTAAAAGTGGTTCGGGGGAAGCTCTCACTAAACCCCCTATTCGACCTTGGCTTCTAGTATCACTACCCTGGTATCACACAATTTTTTTAAAGTGGTTTGGGGGAAAGTCTCACTAAACCTCCTATTGCACTATGGATTTTTTTTGTATGTGCCACCCCGGTATCGTATATATAGTATAGGGGTTCAAGTACTAACATTTTTCATCCTTTCGGCTTCTCTCCCTTTCCACTCGTCTAGCATTTTTATTGTCATGATGTCTTGGATCATCCTTGATGTATCTGCCCATAAGTCCTCTGATGAGATCATTCCATTTATTCCTTTCGGATATCCACCTGGCAAAGTTGTCTGTGAGTCCACAGTAAATACAAAGTCAGTCTTTGGCCCTACCCATGCTATGGAAAAAGCCATTCCTAAAACTGCCATGTCCTCTTAAACTTAGGTCATAAAAATTTGTTTCACCATGTTTTCTCCACATCAGGGATTAGGATTATGGTCTAGTGGCCCTTAGTGGATAGACGCCACTGGTTTTGCCAGGCCTAGTACATTCAGGCCTTCGCTAGTGCCTTTTTGCCGGCCTTTGTGCTATCGCCGTTTGATATGTCATTGTAGACCTCTACCATAAGCTCTATGGGTGGTATGCTGGCTCACACTAGGGCGGCATCATTAGAGACAGTCTGGTATACACTGCATACTCTTAGCGCCATTTTCCTCTGAACGGTTACCAGATTTTATCTAATCACCTGTTTTCTCAAGGCATTTGCCCAAATCGGGGCTGCGTAGAGCATTGTGGAGTGAACCACCTAGCAAAGAAGTTTTTGTTATATACTGCGGAGTCCTCCAACGTTGGGCATTGGGTTATCTTGCGCTGCTGCAGTTTTCAGTGCTTTAAATGCCACTGTGGTGATATGGTGATAGGCTCTCATCAAAGTGGTGATAGGCTCTTATCAAAGGTTACACCACCTAGCTATTTCAAAGATTGTTATGGGTTTTTTTCTCTCTTTTATTTATAGGTTTCGTTTTTCTTAGTCCAGTTAGCAATACTACTTCTGTCTTTTCTGGTTCCAGCTATAATTTTTATGAGCTCTCCATTTGTCCACCTGTTCGATGGCCCAGTTTGTTTTCGATATAGTTTCGATTTCCGTCTTCCCCGACACTACAAGTGCCAAGTCATCAGCGAAGCGCATAATGTCCACACCCTCCGGTAGCTTTAGTCTGAGGACTACGTCGTAAAGCGCATTCCATAATGTCGGTCCCAAAACAGAGCCCTGTGGCACCCCACTACAGACATCACTCTCCACATTTTTTTTGTTTTCTTGGAGAACAACGTTCCTGTTACGTAGGTAACTTCGTACGGGGTCGTCCACTAATGACGTGATGTTTTTCAGCAACTGCTTAGACAAAGCAAAATAAGTTTTGCAAATTCTGTTTTCGCAGGAACGAAGACAGACTTTTCAATAATCCAAAATCTGGTTTTACCAAAATCCTTTCAGAGAAAGGTGGCATCGAAAATGTATGCATTCTTGAACTAAGTCAGTCTCTAAATCATTAGGATACATTTCTTCCAAGAAAAGGACTTTTACGGTTGAGGGTTGATGATGAAAATTCACCCATTTTGGTCGAAAATGAAAACGTTTCATTGAACCTGTTGTAGGCCTCCTGTTGTTCTTTTTAATTCGGATACGAGTCTATCAATAAGGACGAGAAATATATTAACCCTGTAAGTATATACATGTATTATGTATATATACATGTATTTATATACATGTATATGCATGTTATTATATACATGTATATGCATGTATTCGGCGTCAAAATCACAGACTTCTACTGGGACTGGCAACGTGTCGCGCGCCGCTTTTAGGTTTAAAAATCGCGCGTTCATTGAAAAAATAAATACACGTGATATCTCACTACACCCCTCTCCCCCCTCGTGATGTTTCGTGATTTTTCACAAACCCCCCCCCCTTTTTTTAGAGTCTCGCGTGATTAATGGACGATCCCTACCAGACGTAGCAGGTATGGTGAGATACCTCTTGCCGAGAGCTCCCCAAGTATGTTTTGACAGGCAGCTAAGCATTGCTTACATTAAGAGATAAAGTGATAAGCGCACATAGCTTTCTAGTTCTCTGTGGGCCGGTTTGCGATCTTTTTGCTACTTCAATGCCTTTTGATATAGCGTCTACCGTTGATTTTCCCTGTCGGAAGCCATATTGTTTTTCTGGTAGTTTACCTGACCTAAGTTCTAGTAGCATCAGGTGTTCCAAGAGTTTACCTGCAACATCTATGAGGCAGACGGGCCTTTATAAGGTTCCTGTGGTGATTTATCACCTTTCTTAATTAGCACCAGCTTGGCTTTATTTCTAATCGTCGGGAAAACTGCCATCGCTAGTTATAGGGTTCATACGTTTAGGACATATGTTGGGAACTTATCCACTGCGGCTTTTAGAGCCTCATGTGGGAGTTCATCTAGTCCTGTCTACGAATACGTTGGCTGGCTCTTAGGAATTCATCTTCCGTAAATGGAACTACCTTCGTCACGTTGGGTTGCTTTTTGCTCGACTCTTCATGAGTTGGGGACAGTGCGTCCACCACCTCCAACAATTTTTCCATCGGAACCTCTAAAATTGGCTGAAAATAAGGCTTCAGCCCTCGCATTGCGATTCTATACGCATCCCCTCAGGTACCTTCGTTAATGTTTTCGCATAAGTTTTGCCAATGGAGACGTTTAGAATCGTTTATTTTTTGTCTGAGAGACTTTTTGGCAGTTATATATTCTTGTACAGACTGTATGTTGAGCAGACCTCAGCATCCAATTTTGTTCGGATTATTGTTAAACTTGAGAGCTAAAATAAACCGTTTTGTTGTTTACGTGACGAATGTATGTCGATTGCGTGGACGTATCTATGATGCAAATGACGCTTTTCGTCATTTGTAGGTTTGCAGTCATTCGACAAATAACGCCTGCGTGGACAGTAGGCCTAAGCAAAGCATGTGAGGCAACATTCCTGCAAAAATGCGATTCGTAAAATCTAGACGTATCTATTGGTGGAACGATGAAATCGCCACGGCAAGGGCAGCTTGCATTACGTCTAGATGCATATATCTGCGCAAAGGAAGAAATTATGCAGACCAAGTTAAAGATATTGATAAGTTTGAATGAAATCGGTGGTTTTCTTGTCTGTATTTTTCTCTGAAGGAAAAATACAGATTTTCTTGTGCAGACTGTATGAGGTTGTCTGTATTTTTCCTTCAGAGAAAAATACAGACAAGAAAACCACTCGATTCGAGAATCGTTCCACCAATAGACACGTCTAGATTTTACGAACCGCTTTTTTGTGGGTATGTTGCTTCATATGCTTTGTTTAGACCTACGGTCCACGGAGGCGTCATTTGACGAATGACTGCAAACCTACAAATGACGAAATGTGTCATTTGCATCATAGATACGTCCACGCAATCGACATACATTCGGTTGGAAACAACAAAACGGTTTATTTTAGCTCTCAAGTTTAACAATAATCCGAACAAAATTGGATGCTGAGGTCTGCTCATTATCAGTAAAAAAATAAAATATAGCGACGATAGTACTCTTAAGGCACCCTCACAGTGTGAAATTTTCAAAAATCGATATATTTGCACTGCTTCCAACAGTCGTTGAATTAGCTTACTCATATTATCCACAATTAATGTTTATATAATGTTTATAACATGTTATAAACATTCTCCCCATTTTTTAAATCGAAATTCGAATTATTTCGGTCGCTACAGCCTTTCTTAGAAAAAGGGATTGGAGTATCTGGCGCTCATTCCAAACTTCACGTCACATTCTTCACGTCATTCTTTATGTTCCCATGGAAACTTTTTTTTTAATCTTCCATTTTTTAGGGTTCCGTACCGAAAACGGAACCCATATAGGATCACTTTGTTGTCCGTCTGTCTGTCTGTCCGTCCGTCTGTCTGTCTGTCAAGACCATTTTTCTCAGGAACGCGTAGAGGTAACAAGTTGAAATTTGTATCAAATACTCGAGTCTGCGGTCTCTTTCAGCTGATCAAACTTGTAAGTCAACGCGATCAAAAGATATGACCGTTTATGTCGCATATTTTGCGATTTCACAAGGGAATCAAAACCTATAGGGTACTTCCGGTTGACCTAGAATTATGAAATTTGGCAAGAAGCGGTGTCTTACAGCACATGTAAAGGGAAAAATGTAAACCGTAAATATGTAGTTTAATTACAAGAAAAATGCGAATTTACTATTAGAAACTTATGAAACTTATGTGTTGCTTGGTATTTCAGGCACCAGAAGCATATGGGTTGCATACAGTTAGGTCCTCCTAAATATACCTTACTTACAAGTTTGTACGGAACCCTCGGTGCGCGAGTCACAACTCGCACTTGGCCGCTTTTTTTTTTACGAATATTTTTCGAGGAAATAGCCTGAATTCCATACCTTTTTGTTAAACCGCCGCCATTTTTTTTAAATTTCAGAAACAAGAAAAAGCTTCCATTGGAACATAGAGGCTTTCCTACAGATTAATAATCTTCTTGATATTTTTATATTGGATCAAAATTATGTCCGCTATCGTGGAGACGATTCCAGAAGCATTTTTTTCAACGCCACATTAAATTTAATAAAAAAAATTTAAACAATAATTAAATCAATTTAAAAAAAATCATTTTGTATTCTCGATTAGTACTTTAATTTGTAAAAAAAAATCAGACCGATTAGTTTATCCTAAACATCAAAAATAAAATCGCGAAAGTCCCTTTATATTAATTATATAAATAAAACTCTTAAAATTAAGGAATCGAATTTTCACAATATTTTTTTTGTCATCCCAAATAATATTTTCTATATATTTTTAAAAAACAAAACATAGTAGATTTTTTGGCCCCATAATCCTGCCCTAATTGGCCGAAAACAAAATGATCTTGACTGGCCTGACTGCAAATTCGTAGAATATCTAAACTTAGATATTCTTTGTAGGATAACTGGAATTAACCCTATCATAAAAGTTATCCCTTTTTGGACGGATTTTTCGAGAGCGGCCTATAGAGAATTTTCTTAGTCTTTAAAGTCTTTAGTTCTCGTTTCCTAGTAACTAGTTTTATCAGGTTTAGTAGAAATTCCAATTTGAATTTAATTTAATGTTGTTTAATGTTTTTGTAGAGTTCTATGCGTTGTATTTTATTGAATTATATTTAGTTTGTTTCATTCATTATTAAACTTCCCTTTATTCCCTAGATTCCCAGGAAAAATAAATGTATATTTCCCGTTTCCTGGGAAAAAAATATGCGGGGAAAGATACCCTCTAGTCACTGCACGTGTTTTTGCGTCCTCGCAGCATAGCATTTGTAGTGGCAGGCTGCAGCACGTGCTGCATGACGAAAGTCTGACGGAACGCAAATGCGACGATGTCGCACCGTGAACACACTTTCGTCGCTTTCCACGCAAAATGCAAACCAGCTGCACAAAAGTGTAAAATGACGATGTCGTGCGTATTTCGTGCGGTTACGTGGACAGTAGGCCTTAGTGTTATTATAAGCAACTCTGCTGTGACACTTGACAAGACTAGACAGACAAGACTACACGGACCAGACTAGACAGACATACTTTTTTTTAATAGTTCGGTGCTCTTAGCATGCGTCACCCCGCTATCGAATATTTCGCATTCGTTAGGGAGACCAGACTAGGCGGACAAAAATTAAAACACAAGACTAAACAGACAAGACTAGACAGTTAAAATTAGACTGATAATTCTGACAGACAAGACTAAATAAACTAGATTATATTAAATTTGGACAGTCAAGATCAAGCAGTCAAGGTTACACCTAGTATATACTTTCTTCTATTCTTATATTTCTTTTGTTTAATTTCTCTTTTGTGTTGTTATCTACTCTGGCACTTTCTTCAGTTTTAATCGGTCGGCAGTTATGTGATAAACGTTTGTTGGTTTGTTTCGTTGTTCTTTTTTTATAACTGTATCGCATATTTTTTGCACTGCTTCTAACAGTCGTCGAATTAACTTACGCATATTATCCACAATGAATTGTACCTATATTACCTATAATGACAGTACCTATATTACCTATATTGTGTTACCTATAATGCAGTCTCGGTGTAGTTTAATAGGGTATATGCAAGAGATTTAGATTTACTTGATTTTTTTACCACCTATACTTTATGATCTTGCAATTACACCTATACCATTATTTTCTTATTTAGTTTGTATTTAATTCCAAAAATTAAAATCAAAAAGTCCAAAATATGCGAGCGAAATTCAAATTTCGAAACGCATCACCATTGGTCGAACCGAAACCAAGGACTGTGACGCACACGTTATGACATTTATCGACGTCAATATTCACTGTGTTGTTTTGCTGTGAAATATTGTTGTAGTTTTTCTTGTGTGTAGTACCTAGTGCCATTTTGGTCTATAGTGACATTATAAATTATCAAGAAGAACAATGACGGAAAGTGGTTTTTGTTAAAGCACAATCGGACATTTTACCAAAAATAGATGCATTTATGATGTGCTCAGAGAATAACCAAACTGCATTGCTAATATATTAAATGATTCATTTAATTTTAACTTCTTCAATGTAATTAGTATGTCTATAGTTGGAAGTGGGATGCTTTCACTTAAAAGTTTTATTAAATGATATGATTGTTTGGGTAATAATATCAAAATTTTAGGCTCTTTTCCTATCGCAGTTATTGTACCAATTCGCATTACATTCTTTAAATGTTTTTCATCCTCCAAATCATTTTGCATCCAACTTAATTCAGATGAGCTACATGATGCATAATCAGGGGATATCACTGAAGAATCAGAAGAAATAGATGCCATGCCACTATCAACTGGGTTATCTGTAAATAACTTCCTAGCTGATTTTATTGGTGACGTTGCAATATTTTGTAATGAAAGACGAAGAGGAGATTGAGCAACATTTTTCCATTCTTAAATTTACTTGAACACCTTTACTTCTGTACTTTGACTTAATATTTCGACTTGCAGAGCTTTGTCATTAGTATTACTAGAGGCTTCAATCTGCTCTGTTTCAGAGACATCCAAGCCAGAGGTACTGGGCCTTGCTCGATAATCATCACTTCCTTCAATATGATAACTACTTTGCCTGGCTTCATAGTAACTTGTTTTTGGTGATTCAATTTCTAAAGCATTTGTACTTTTGACAGCTACTAGTGACAATCCTTGTCTTATAATAGCACATATTCCCTCCTGTGGTGGTGGCATATTTTCTTTTTGGCAATGAAATATATGAGGCACAACTCTTTCCTTGAACCGTAGTATAACATTTTGCCCTTGTTATTTCATGATGTATTGAACATAAGTTGTTGTATCTTCCTCAATCTGAAATAAATTCAACATTTAGTAAAACCCTGGAAGAAATTCACACCATGTAAACTATCGGAATACAGAATACTTACATTAAAGTGATCTTCACAACAATATTTACACGATTTTGGAGATAATTCATCTCTTCTTATAACTTTACACCATTCTTTACGCATTTTCGCATTTCTTGGAACAAAAAAAAAACACTTTATCTGTTGTAGTTATAAAAGTGTTTTTGCATTCTGGTACAAAACAATATCTATTACAGGGTTTTTTAGCTTTATGCATTATCGAAATAGCGATTCAAACTGAAAATACTTAACTGTCAAAAGTGTAAGTAACTGTCAACATTGCAAATAGTAAACAACTCTGAATGGCAATAGAGGGCTGTGACGTCAACGACAGCGCACGAAAAATGAAGAAACAGGTCAAATTTAATCGGTATTTTATATAATTTTTTTTAAATAAATTGAAACACTTTCAACAGTATTTATATTTTTTACTATGTTAAAACGAAGTAAAAAGTGAATTAAGCAAATAAAAAAATGATGCATAATATTCCCTATTAGGAAAATTAAGTAAGTCTAACTTTCTGAATATTGACTTATTTGCCTTAGTGCTGAAATGAATTTGATTATTGGTTTATTCATCGATGTTCTACGAGTTTTTCTATTTCAAAACCTTGAAATGATGTTAGAGATGCGAAAAGAGATTTTTTTATTCTTCTTTAAAAATGAAGAAATGGGTGTTTTACCATTTCCCAAAAATACAGTTAAGAAATGTAAAAAGAATTATTTATAAAAATAATGCTCTGACATTTGGGTCATCATCATCCTCAACCAGCCCGTTCCGTCTACTGCTGGACATAGGCCTCCTCCATAGCATCCTATCGTCTTCTGTCTTAAGTTTCGTGGATCCAGTTGTTTTCGATCATTTTTAGGTAATCGATCCAACGTGCTGGTGGCCTCCTCTGCTACTCTTATCGGCTCTTGGTCTCCACTGTAATATTTTCTTCGTCCATCTGTCGTCCTTCATTCGACGCACTTGGCCAGCCCATATACATTTGAGTTTAGTTATACGCTCGATCACCTCTGCCACTTTTGTTTTTCTCCGTAGCTCCTCATTGCTGGCATGGTCATCATCATCATCAGCCTTTATGCTCCACTGCACCGGCCTCTTCTCTGCCAAATATCCAACCTCAGCACTAAGATTTGAATATGGGGGACCTACAGTTTAACATCGAATCCGAACGACAAATTTTCAGAGAATGTGTTAGGCAGTTGGGACCCCACGGTTGCCTAAGCCGGATTGGGGAATTGAGTGTAAAGTTTTAAAAATTCAAATTTGTGCTGCTTTGGTTCTGTGGTGATTTGAACCCCAGCTGTCTGACTCAAAGGCCAAGTGCCTAGCTATCTGAGCCACCACCACCGATGGTATGGTGGTGTAGGGTTATTCCGATCATTGATCTTTCCATTTTTCGTTGGGTTATTTTTCTTGCCGTATTGGCGGTTAGAGTTAAGTTTTCCGCCCCGTATGTAAGGACAGGCAGAATACATTGGGCACGTCATTCAGTCATATCGAAATTTTGCTTTTAAAAATATGGCTGAGATTCCCATATGCTGGACCAAGCGAAGTTGGTTCTTCTTTGCAATTCTCAGGTCTGGTTATCTCTAGATATTCTGATTTCGTGAGCAAGGTATATGTATTTGCAGACTAAATCTACGTTTGTGTTTCCGATGTTAAAGTGTTCGCTCTGTATCAAATTAGTCATTACTTGTTTTCGAATAGTTCATCTCCAATACAACTTTCAAGCATAAGATATGAAGTTCTTCCAACATATGCCTTAACTCTTGCAGGTTGTCGGTTGTGAGGACTATGTCGTCCGCAAAACAAAGTTGGTTTCGTTTTTTTCCATCTATGTTAATGCCTCTTGCGTCTCAATTTAGCTTGTTGAGGGCACACTGTAGGACCGTTATAAATAGTTTTGGGGACATTGTATCCCCCTGTCTTGCTCCTCTTCCACATTCAATGGGGTTGGTGTTTTCATGTAACTTTACAGATATTGTAGCATGCTGGTAGATGTTATAGATTAGTTTTGAGTATCTGTAGTCAATGCGACACTCTCGAAAGGTGTCCATGATGGTGTTTAGCGCTACAGTACCGAAAGCTTTGTGAAAGTCCACGAATGCAAGGCCAGTGGTCTGTTGTACTCCACTGACTTTTCGATTAGGACTTTGATGCTTTGCAAATGGTCGTTTGTTCCAAACCCAGAGCGGAATCCAGTTCGTTCGTTTGGTTGGTAAAAATCTAATCTCTTCTCTAATGTTGATGTTATTACTTTTGAAAATAGTTTGTAGAGTTGGCTCAAAAGTGTTATGGGTGGGTAGTTTTGTAAGTCGGCCTTGTCCTCTTTTTGTGGAGCAAGGTGGTAATTGGGTTGGGCCACTTGTCTGGAATTGTGCTATCGTGTAGATAGAGGTTAAATAGTGTCCGTATTTTCTTCGCCAGAAACGTGCCTCCTGCTTGTATTACTTCTTTAACTATTTTGTCTTCGCCCGGAGATTTGTTGTTGTTGACAGGGCGAGCTCGATTTCCCCGATAGTGATGTCTAGAAGTTCTTTGGGTCCTTAGTTTACGATGTTTTCTTGTAGTGTTGTTATTTCCAGATCTTCTACTTAACGGCTTTTATATAGTTCGTGGTAGAACTCTTCTACAGTGCGCAGTATTTTCTTTCTGTTAGTTGTGTTATTTCCTTGCATGTTCTTTAGTTTTGTGATTTCTTTCCTTCCTTCACCAAGGTTACTGCATAATACCTTCATACTTTTGTTTTCCTCTATTGTTTGTTGGATTTTTCCGCTACGCTATCTTCTGGGGTCCCGCTTGATGGTTTTGGAGATTTCTTATTTATTTCTTTTAGTTCCTCTCTTGTTGTATCTGAGTTGCTTCTCATTTAGCTTCGTTTAACCATTAAGTTTTTAGCGTCTTGGCTGATCCTTTTCTTCTTTCCTGGATTTAGGGCAGTTGGTATCTTGACTTTTTGTATAGCTTCCGTTATTGCGTCATATTTATTGCGTTCTCTCTTTGTTTCTGAGTGATCGTTATTTCTTAACCCCTTGGCATACGAATAAAGTGCGCGTTGACATATCCATATACATGTGATCTTATCATATATACATGACGTCTTAGATACGTCTTTGTATATCAAGGGGTTAATATATCGGCAATGTACGTTTGAAATTTATTACGAACAATGGAACATGGACATAGTTCCAGTGGGGGTGCCCATGCTCGATTGGTCGTAGTCTTTGTAAGTTTCTACCTTTCTTTTCCCAGGTCTATTTGGATTTTACTTCTTATCATTCTGTGGTCACTTCCCGTTCTGCAGTTGTTGAGTACTGTTACGTTTTTCACTATTTGTTTATTATTGGAAATTATAAAATAAGTTTCGTTGCGACTTCTACCGACATTTGGGTAATAGCTTATAAATACAATTTAATAGGCATGTTGATAATAGAAATGAAAATGGTTTGATGACTCCTTAAACAATCGGAACTATTATAGGCGATGGATCGTACCTATTTGTAATGTTATTTTACATGAATAAATAGTTGATAGTTTTGAACATTGGGATTAAACATCTATAATGTCCCATGCTCGTGATGGTAAGGCCGAGGCCGCACCACGGTTTTTTCCTGCGAGCGGTAACCGCGAAAACGCTCGAGAAGCACACAGTACGCTATTAAAACCAGTTGCGGGAAAAAACCGCGGCGGTTTGGCCGTAGTGCGACCTAGGCCTAACAATAAACGAGTTTCGTTGCATATATAAAAGCTCAAACCACTTAATATACGAAATCTGTCGGCCGCGTTTAATAAGATTTGAAAATTGTTACGAGGGCCGGATAGAACAAGTTGCAACCAACAACATGGGGCGGCAAGGCAACAAGGGTAGATCCGGTCTGCGAAAATCGAGATAAAAAGTCTTTCAAAAATTGATCGAATCGTTTTATACAAAATTCCAAAGGTTTATTCGCCTTGCCATCTGCAATAATCATACATAGTTTTAATCTGCATTTAATTTAGAACAATTTAGAAAAAGATTCAGTCAATTTAGATTATTTTGGAAAAAGTATCATATTTCAGGTTTAATCGATATTTCAGGTTTACGTTTTACCAAAACATAAAAGAATTAGTTAGTTTTTACTTCAAAAAAATCGCGATTTTCGATACCTCTCCGATTTTTACATGTTGTATATCAAAACACGCAGAATTTTATACAGATTACACTAATATAAATAATTATTCAATTTAGTCCACAATAAGTCGGCAAATCTTAAAAACTACACAATTTTGTACCACCGAAAAACACCTTGTTCTATTTACAGCGATAACTTGATAAAGTAGTAAATGTAGCGGAATGGAAGTATGAAAGTATTAGATTTTCAGAAAGCCTAAAAAAATCTTAAAATTTTGATGTATAATTTATTAATATTATTTAAAACAATAAGATTTATTAAGACAATTTTGACGACGTTCTCAAACAGTCTATGTTTAAAAACGACGTCGAACTTTGTTGAAAATTTGTCTGCAACAAGCTATACCTTTGAAACCAACCACTCGATTTCATTCAAACTTATCAATATCTTTAACTTGAATCGTAAGGAATAAGTGTGTAAAATTTATTTATTTATTATAAAATCCATACGGAAATAAAGGAGAAAATAAGTAACGCAAATTTGATTTCAACTTGATTTTATCCGGTCCTCGTAACAATTTTTGAAACTTGTCTATGGACCGTAGGCAAGTTGCAAACTTGCCTGTGGACCGTATGCAAGTTGCAAACTTGCCTATGGACCGTATGCTCAAAATTAGTCTTCATATTATTCACACGATAATCAATATTTGGTAAACATAGCTGATCTGAATTAACTTGACTGGTATAAAAATCCACTCGAGCGAAGCCGCGGGCTGTAGCTAATGTTTCTACATACTCTAAATTGAATATAGAGGTGAAATTAAACCAATTATAGATACAATCATACCAACTTATTAAAGCGGAACATAGCTTAAATTTGTAAATATATTCAACCTTTCCGTAGCTCTATATTATTATTAAGTCTTTTAAGACGATAGAGACATAGAGATTACAGTTTTGTTTTGTAGTCTTAAAATGACTTAATAATATTATAGAGCTACGGAAAGATTGAGTATGGTAAGTTATATATTCAAGCTATGTTCCGCTTTAATAAATTGGTAGTCTAAATTTTCTTATCTAGTGGGATAATTTACAATGAATTTGTGCTAATGTTTTATTAATTCAATCTTATAAATTTATTAATATATATTTTTTGTTGAGTTAGAAGTTTTTAATAATTTTAAACATTAGTAATAATGCTTATAAATTTAGTTCAAAATGAAAATAAGTTAATTTAAAAAAAGGTAGACCGTTACTAAATATAGATAAGATAAAAACAAAATAAACATATTTTAAAATTAATGTTCTTAATGGTTGGTTATACAAAAGCGTTTCTTCACACACTAGTATCATAAACTACTATAAAAACAATGGAATGAAAAATAAATGTTTTTTTTTTAGTCGCGACATGGATATATTTCTCAAAATTGGGTCGCGGCTTAAAACGGTTACCAACCATTAAGAACCTTATTTTTTTTTAATTGCTAACTAGTAAAAACGCACAGTAACCGGAACACTATTTGGTCGTTGTCGATAAGTAGGGAAACAGTGGTTCCTTCTAGACTCTCCACTGACCTTGACATTTCCGGTTTCGACTTCCGCGCACTGTGCAGGAACAGGAAATAGGGCGGCCGGATGTGAGAAACCGGAAGTGGAAACAAGTCGAAACCGGAAACGGAAGTCGAAACAGGAAGTGCCTAGAAGGAACCTTCTTTCGCTACTTCGATGTAATCTAGGTTAATCTAGATTAAATTATAGTTAGGTTAATTATTTTAAATTAATTACAGTCGAACTTCCATAACTCGAACTTCTGTAACTCCAATTTTTCTATAACTCGAATATTTTTAGAAATCCATACGTTTAGATAATGCATTTTACATATAAATTAATTTCCATAACTTAAGTTTTCCTTAACTCGAATTTTTCCATAACTCGTAGTAAAAATTTGTACAATGGTAAAATTTTACATACAAAATAAACTCCAATCTTTTAACCGCCGCGTATTTTCCAAAATTTATTATGCCGGATATTGCCTACCATAAACCGTCCATAGTGTCGTCGATAATGTAATCCTTGGTCAGATTAGCAAACATTTTATTTTTCATATTTTATGATCACCAAAAACACGAATAAAGCAAAACTAAGAATTTACCAGCGGGTGTGGTTTAGGAAGATTACAACAGGATATTATTCTCCCGATAATCGGTAATCCAAAAAGAGACGATATAATTGAAGATCACTATATATTATGGAAAACAAAAATTACTGTCTAAAAAAATATATATATTAATTAAAATTATTTTTAATTAATTATATAACATCATATTAATAATGTATACATATTTATTTTTTGTTTATAAATATTTACGTACATATGTATTTACTTTGAATAAATTGTGTATAGTGTATTTTACTCATTTTATAGTTATGTATTTCTATAACTATAATTTTCTATAACTCCAATTTTTTTTCTATGAACTATGGCAATTCGACTTAGGGAAGTTCGACTGTATGTTATATTAGAGCCAGATAAATCCAGACTGAGAGGCCGAGACTTCTTGATTCAAAATAAGAAAAATTAATTCAATTTTAATGTACGTCAGAAAATTTATTTACGTCTATGTTTTTTGTTTAGAGACGCGAGTTGTTGTCATAGTAACAACAAACAGAAATCGTTTAATAATGAAACTCCATTTGATTTACATTGGTCTTTTACGCACGATTTGGATACTTTTACAAACGATTATAATAATGGCATCTTTCACATATAATGATGTATTTATTAATGTGTTCCTTTTGGTGTGTGAGTAGGTAAAGATTATATTTAAACAATTTTCTTAGATGTTAAAATAATGACCTTTTATAATTCACATATATAAAATAATAATATAGATAAACAAAGCTAATTTTCGAGCAAAGGGTAATTATTTCTTGAGTATTCTAAAAAATGATAAAATGTGAAACAATTTGTTACGTATGATTATGTTACGTAGTTCACAGTACATTTTTGTTTTTCATATTACTTGGGGAAAAAAACGTGTTTGGTTCACCTCTGTGCGATTCATAGGCTAAGAACGACTGATCAACATGTTCTATTGTTACAGCAATTTTGTATTGGTGAAACCATACTAATTATAGATACAATCACATAAACTTATTAAGTGCGAAATGTAGCCTGAATATATATATATATATATATATATATATATATATATATATATATATATATATATATATATATATATATATATATATATATATTCAACCTGTTCGTAGCTCTATAATATTAAAGGCTTAAACATAACTACTTCCCTGGTCAATGACACGCAAGATATTGAATTACACAATATGTATTTGCATGTTATTACCAGCCCCTAGTACAATTTTCATGTTACTAAACGAGTACTAGATAAATAACATTGTTTTTAAGATAATTTCTTTCTATTTGAATAAAGTGAATAGCCATCTGCAGACGCGTTTCGAGATTTATCTCTCTTCAATGCAACTTTGCGGTTTTGAATTATAAATTTGAATACGCTTACTTGAACACCTCGGGCATGACTGACGAGGTTAGGTTTTAATTTGACGTTTGTGGATTTATTTATAAGCGTATAGTTCATATATGCGTGTAGTTCATCATAAGGTATAGCGCATCACAAGCGTATACCTTATTACAATTTTGATTCAAATACAAATAAATGATGTCAGGATATCTTCGATTTCATTGTCGGTTGTGTTCAGGAGCTGCTAAGGTTAGTCTTCAGTTGGACCTCAGAGGGCATTCCTGAATATGTCAGTGGTTCAGGAATACCCACTGTCTTGCCCACTTGTCTTTCAGCTCCGCAGTTGTTCTCGGGCATTGTCATGATCTTAACCAGGAGATCCATAGGATTGTCTGGTTGCCAGCTGTTGTGTTCATTTAGTTCACGTTTTATGAAATAAAACGCTATCCAGGGTGCACCACGGGGAGGCGAACTAACATTACACCCCGACATTTGTGAATAAAGACATTGCAGGTTATTGATTTAAATGATAATTTAATATTGGTGAAACCAAACTAATTATAGAATCATATAAACTTATTATATATTCAGGCTACATTTCGCCCTTAATATGTTGCTATTTTGTGATTGCTATTTTTGTTTACCTCGCGCTTTTGCAGATAGAATTCTACAACTCCAGTTCCTACATTCCCTCTTCTTGTAGTTCTTGTTCCTTTAATCCAATCTCTAATGATACTAATGACCGTTTTTTGTTGCAGGCACAAATATATCGACCGGGGAAGAAGTGGCAATAAAATTAGAATGTATAAAAACGAGACACCCGCAGCTACACATAGAATCCAAATTCTACAAAATGATGCAGGGAGGACGTAAGAATTACTCTATATATCTATCTATATTCACGCTTAACTCATTCTCTATAAAGAGACTATCAAATTAACATGGTCATCGTCTAGCTCGATCTAGATTCTAGACTATGACCATGTTAATGTAGGACTATGTATGCTACGGAGAGCTTTATGTTGGCACAGTGCCCATTGTGGAAACTTTAACTGGAATAAACTTCATAGCTTCGATATAAGCGATTTTTGCAAAAAATCCCGAAACACGTTACATATTGTTTTTTCTTGCCCCCATTTCTATGTATATGCTGTTTGTTTATCTGTTCCCGGAAGTGCCCAGCCACCTTCGACCTTATTTTTTTCTAATGGAAAGGTATGTTAAGTGACACCTCGTTTGAAAGATCTCTTCGCAAGGAATAGAACACACTATTTATTTCTTGAATATTTTCAGAGCCCAATTAAACATATTTAACAAGCCCAATGCCTTGTCAAACAAACAGTATATACATAGATATAAGGGCAAGAAAAAGCAATACGTAACGTGTTTCTGGATTTTTTTGCAAAAACCGCCTATATCGATGAATTATGAATTTTATTCCAGTTAAAGTTTCCACACTGTATATAAACTCGAAAGATCAAATTAATATGGTCATCGTCTAGAACGACATAGATAGACTACAACCATGATAATGTAGGACTATGTAGACTGCGGATCATTTTATGTTACCACAGTGCCACGTATGGCACGCCCATATTCTCCTATATATATTTGCCAAAATAATTCTGTGGATGGATCAAATTAAAATATATATTGCTTATATAGAAGGTGAATCAAGGTGTTTGAGGTGGATTCATATCAAATTAGTTATAAAGATTGTATCTGGATCGTGCTAACTATATGTATATAGTCTAGATACTGAGAGGTGTTGAATCGGGATTTAGTGTGTGGGTCATACTAAGCATATGTACATAATCTAGATAATCGATAGCCTAATATAGCTTATACATTAGATTTTACTTTAGGCTAATATCCAGTCACCACTTTAATATCTAATCTTAACTTTAGTCCAATAAGGAGTATCAGGTTGACTCTAATACATTGTCCTTGCTTTAGTCTTGCACCTAGAGTTCACGTTACTGTCTATATAATAAGACGTTCTAATTTTATCAGGTTTAGCCTTCATAATCTACATATAAAATTATCTTCATAATCTACACACAGATTAGGTTAGGATTTTCCTATAAGCTAAACAAGCTATAGCTTAGGGCCCCAACTTTCTTGGGGCCCCCAAAATACCCCTATAGGTATCCGAAAATCATATTTGGTACTGACAAAAGGGCCCCATATCTCAAATAGCTTAAGGCCTTATCAAGTCTAAATTTGCCACTGTCTACACACAAAGATTGTGTGAGAATAGAAAATAAGTTATCTAACGTGAGTCCCAAAAGTCTTCAAGGAATCCACTCTTGCCATGAATTTGAAGATGTAGGTCATTTCGTAAACGACACACATAATATTAAACAAATTATCAAATGTCATTTTTAAGTAGCTGTCAGTGGTCTTGAGGTTATGTCGCATTGTTTTTAGTGGTAAGTTCAACAATTTCATTAGTTTTTTTTTTTTATAAATAAAACGCCGTCTGATAGACATTGCAGTTGTTAACGACTCCGCGAGGCAAGAAATTAGAGAGATGGAGATCGGAGTGAAAGGTGAATCTGACCATATGCCAATACTGATCACGTTAAAGCAGCAGGTAGAAGAGGGGTCCATCAATGGAGGCAATAGACTGGGATAATTTAAAAGACATCGATATGATAACCGTTGAAATGGAAACAGCAATGGTCAGGAGGAAAGTCACAGAAGGAACAGTGGGAAAATTATGGGCGGATAAGGAATTCATAAGGGAGAAACAAAAATATAGAGAGGTGACGAGAAGGTGGAGAGAGGGTACCGGTGACAAGGAACTGTGGTTAAGTACGAGAGCAGACTTACGAAACCTGGAGAGGAAAAAGACAGAAATATAGGAGAGAAGAGAGCGACAACGAATACTGGAGATTAAAACTGAAGCGCAGCTGTGGAAATATTTAAAGGAGAAGAGCGAGTGGAAAGAGCGAATTCCAGACAGTATACCTAAGGAAAACTGGTTGGGTTTTTTAAGGCACTATATGGTTCTATTGGAAGGAGTGGAGATAACGGGAACAGACTGTTGAAGAAGTAGGTGAAGAAGAAATTACTGCCGGGGAAGTACACCAGGTAATTGCAGCCTTACAGCAGAAGAAAGCGGCGGGACCGGACGGAGTTGGAAATGAAGCGTGGAAGTTAGAACCAGATAAATGTATCGACAAGCATACGGAGGAGTTCAACAAGATATGGAAAGGGACAAAGGGTATCCCAGAGAGCTGGAAAGAGAGGATAATACAGCCAATCCACAAAAATGGGGACAAGGAAAGGGCAGAGAATTACAGGGGAATCATGCTGATGAACTCTTCCTACAAAATGTTCGCCAAGATTCTAGAAGGGCGGCTGAGAAAAGAGGCAGAGGAAAAGCAGTTAATACCAGAGGTGCAAGCAGGATTCAGAGAGGGAAGAGGCACAGTCGAACAACTCATAACACTTAGATTTATAATTGATCAGGAAATTAGATCTGGGAGCCTTTTTACTCTTTTCATCGACCTGAAACCAGCGTATGATTCCGTAGATAGAGGGAGATTGTATGAATGTTTGGTTAAAAAGGGTATTTTGGAGAGGGTGAGGAGGAATGTGAGGGAGGTGTATATAGAAACGGTGTGTAAGATCAGGGTGAATGAGTGTGTAACGGAATATTTCGAGATAAAAAAGGGCCTGAGGCAGGGTTGTCCACTGAGCCCCACACTTTTCAATCTCTATGTGGCTGATTTGGAAAGAGTTTTGGCAGACGGACAAGCTGGAGGAGTGGTGGTAGGGAGAACAAAGGTGTGGAGTTTAGCATACGCTGATGATGTAGTTGTATTTGCCAAGACAGCTGGGGAATTGAGAGAGGTGATTGAAAGGGTGAGAGGGTTTTTTGAAAGGAGAGATTTGAGTGTGAATGTGGGAAAAACTAAATGGATGTGGTTCAAAAGAGGTGGGAAGTTCCAGAAAGAGAGGTTTGAATGGAGAGGGAGGAAAATCGAGGAGGTGCAAAGGTTTAAGTATCTGGGGTATGTATTTGGAAATGGAGGTAGCAATAGAGAACATGTGGAGTATGTAGCGAAGAAAGCGTGGGTGGCAGCCTGGCGAGTCTGGAATGAATGAAGGAATAAATTCGAAGGAAACTTCAGGGCGGCTTAGACGGTATGGAAGGTGTGTGCGAGAAGCATTTTATTGTATGGCTCAGAAGACTGGGGGACGAGAGAGGAGGAGAGGATAGAGAGAGTCCAGTTAAAGTTTTTAAAAAAAATCCTGAAGCTTGATAGGTCGACACCTAGTTACATTGTCCTCCAGGAGGTGAATGCGTGCAAGGTGGCAGTCTTGGCTGCAAGAAAGGTCATAAGGTATGAATATAAGCTGAGTGAAATGGGAGATCAAAGGTTAATAAAAGAGGTTTTTAGAATGGTAAATCGAGTGGGAGTAGGTGGTATGAAAGAGACTGACTGGGGTAAGAATAAGAGGAAATTGTATGAAAGAGGTGGTATATCTGGTGAGGGGCTCGAAACGCTAAAGCAGGAAAGGGCAGGGTGGGCCGATAGGTTGGTAGAACGTTTGCAAGAAGTGGACCTACAGGAGCGGCAAAGCAAAATAGAAAGTAGTAATTTTCACAAAGGGTACGTAAAGATACGTACATGGGCGGTTACCAACCTATTTAAGTGTAAATCAAGAGGACGATGCACAAGTCATGTTAGCAAGGTATAGGTGTGGATGTGAGGAGCATGGAAGAAGATACTGGATGAGTGAGAAGCATAGAAAGTGTAGTGTTTGTGGGACAGCAGAGGATATTTGGGAGCATTGGATGGAAGAGTGTACAAGGGGTGAATGGAATGAGGGAGAGAGGCGGGAAGGAAAGAAATGGGAGGAATGTATGAATGATAGCGGAAAGGGTCTGAAACTGC
Organism: Phosphuga atrata; assembly: GCA_944588485.1. Taxonomy (NCBI): domain Eukaryota; kingdom Metazoa; phylum Arthropoda; class Insecta; order Coleoptera; family Silphidae; genus Phosphuga; species Phosphuga atrata. The sequence continues at coordinate 23,071,464 of OX155893.1, read as the reverse complement.
TGAGACGGATAAAAAGATGGAAAGAGCAAACTGGTAACAGAGAAGGTGTATTATAAAGGAAATTGGAGTTCATTTTGTGTTTTGTGATATTTTTGTATTTTTATTTTTAAATTTATATATTTTTTTTTTGTATGTGGTTTCTATATGCCAGTAGGTTAATAAATTAAAAAATAAAAATATTAAATACAGCCATAGGAATACTTTGCCTAAATTCTTCAATGCACGGTTCGAAACTGTATTCCCATTCAACATTTTCCAGGCGTGTACCATTACGAAAATAACTTTCGACAATAAGAGTTTTTTGCTCTTTTGTAATCATTTTTAAATTAAATAAATTAAGTAAGACCGGTTGAAATTACATAAAACGGCGAATTAATTAGTGTATTCGTGAAAATGGACAACACATTCAACATCTGTTGTAATGTTTGTTCTTCTTTGGTAATTTTATAATTCACAGCACTTTAAAATAAATCAGTGTTAGATTTATAAGATGGCGTTTTTTTTTATAACTAATGAAATTGTTGAACTAAAAACAATGCGACATAACCTCAAGACCACTGACAGCTACTTAAAAAGGACATTTGATAATTTGTTTAATTTTATGTATGCGAATTAAGAAATGACCTGCTTCTTCAAATTCATGGCAAGAGTGGATTCAAAGACTTTTGGGACTCACGTTATATAGAGTGTGAGTGAGTTGTGTAGCGAATTTAATGGTTTGTTTATTGTAGTGGGAATTCCGTTGATTAAGTGGTGCGGTTCGGAGGGCGATTACAACGTGATGGTGATGGAGCTGCTGGGTCCGTCGCTGGAGGACCTGTTCAACTTCTGTTCGCGGCGGTTCTCGCTGAAGACGGTGCTGCTGCTGGCCGACCAGTTGATCTCGCGCACCGACTTCATCCACTCGCGCAACTTCATCCACCGCGACATCAAGCCGGACAACTTCCTCATGGGGCTCGGCAAGAAGGGCAACCTCGTCTACATCATCGACTTCGGGCTGGCCAAGAAGTTCCGCGACGGACGCACCCACATACACATACCCTACAGGGAAAACAAAAATTTGACAGGTAAAAAAAAATAATAGTTTTGTGTCATTAACTATTATCTGGATAGTTTTTGCTTTGCAAAACCTTGATTATTAAAACAAAATATCGTGTATTTGTCACGACGAATGAATCGACGATTATTGTGATAAGTGTCGCATTGTCAAACGTGAAACATTTGTAATCTGTCAGAAGTGAAACATTAATTATCTGTCAAGAGTAAAACATTTCTTATTATCTATCAAATGTGACAGGTTAAATAAAAAATTGGATAAGATTAGATTGTATATTTCGGTGGTGACTTGTACTGCGACCTTTATAGATAGTAATATACCAACTCTAATCGTGGGTATACTTACTCATTTAGAACGCCTACTCTAGTCCGAATTCCTTTAGGAATTGCAGGATTTTCAAGCAGCGGGCCATAAGGTACTTATGTCCCTTACGGAGCAATGCTCCGCAGTCTTTGAGCCTAGGGTCTTGAGCTATTTTCTAAGACTGCAGTGTCCCGTCAGGACTCCCTTCAGAATTCGAAGCTTATTCCTGATTAGTTTCAGGAAAACTTCTTTTCTGGTTAAAAGATCCCAACATTACTTAGGATTGTTTAAGCCCTGGAAGTTCTCTTCCATTGTTTTCATATTTCTTCATCAAGATAGACAACTACAGGATGTTTTGGCAGGACAGAGCAAATAAAAGAGGCGGAAGAATCTGCAAATATATAAGAGACAAACTTAATAACATGGATATATATGTTTCCAAACAGAAGGATAATTCCAAACTACGCACTAATTAATATAAAAAACGAATCCATGGACAAATAGAAAATAACAATAAAAATACCAGACCTGATAAAAATGTCCAAGCCAGGAAGAAATAAGCCAGAGCTTAAACTACCTTTTTTTATAAAGAAAAACCTGGGCTATGTGTTGCTACAGCTGTAATTCACTACTTGAATAAGACAAAAGACCTAAGAAATGAGCAAAACAACAAATTACTCATATCAAAAATCAAAGCCATACAAAACCGTAACTTCTGAAACGATTGGTCACTGTTAAAAATCTTTGTTGTCTAAAGCAGGTATTGATACAAATCACTTCACAGCGCATAGTACAAAATATGCTGCAGTATAAGTGGCTGGTTTTGGAAGTGGATATAGACACAACCAGACGTACTGCTGGTTGGCCTCGACGGTCACAGACCTTCGCAAGACTTTACAATCGCCCGATCCAAGATAATAACGATACGTTCGCAAAACCTCTGTAATTTGGCAGCACCAACGTGGGGAAAAAATTCCGCGACGGCACATAATACTCCGCTTTTTATCCGCAAACGATTATAAAAAAAAAAAAAACGTAAACCTAACTTAACAGAAAGTTGGCGGGACCTACCCTAAAAATAATTATACTGAGGAAATAAATGGACCGGAATTATCCGCAAACGAATGCCGCGAGAAAAAAAAATCTGCGGTCTTTTCGAGATTTTCCGAGAAAATTTGTGAAAGTTTTTGTTTTTGCGCCGCCGAATCGCCACATGAGCGATGCGCGTCTCCTGCTTTCTTTATTATTTCTATTGGTCCGTTCAAAAACGCATCGGCGGCGAAATGCTAGGGTCTTTCAAAGATGCGGGCGGCATGCTAGGTCCTTTCAAAAGTGCACGCGGCATGTTAAGGCACTTTCAAAAACGCATGTTATATCTTTTCAAATATGCATTGTTTTTATTGGTTGCCTTCCTTCCACCGACGGTGGTGTGAGGGCAGTTGTAGTTAATGGAGGTATTGTTTTCGGGCACGCATGATATAGCAATTCTTACTGCTGATGAATGGCTCGACTGGATAAAGTGTATTGCAATACTAAAGCCATTTGAAGAAATTACAAAGGAGTTAAGTAATGCCAATGTAACAATGGCATCGGTGATCCCATTAATCAATACACTTAAAAACACATTAGAAACAGAGAGTAGTAAAGAAGAGACTTCTGGGAACTTTAAATTAATGAATACGAAAATGATATCAATGTCCGATTTCAGGACCTTCAAAATAATTAATTATATTTAATAGCTACCTATCTAGATCCACGGCAAAAGCTCAAATTTTTTAGTGCAATTATGAAGGAACAGGTACAGTCAGAGATTCTGGGGATACTTGGCAGTTCAAAAACTTCTCATATTGAAGGTCCTTCTTCACATAAGAGATCACGGAATGAGCTGCCAACAATAAGCCTCCAACCATTCATACATTCCATCTAGTCTTGCTGAAATATTATGCGTAAGTGACGAGGGAGAGCAAAATATAGATTGTAGTTATGAAGTGCACAATCAATTCTTGGTTAAAAAGACTACTAAATGAATACAATAGAGAGAAAAGGTTTAGACACTCATTGAAGATCTACTTTTATGCTGAAAAATGCAAACCAAGTACCATAGCTTTAGTAATGTAGTTAGACAGTACCTCTCTCTCCGTCTCTTGGAAGTGTACCGAGTGAGCAGTTTTTCAGTACTGCTGGCTTAATGAAAGCGGCATTTTTTTCGCGGCATTCCTGTACAAAGAATCAAAGAGTCGGGAATAATCAAATTCCATCGTTATTTTTCTCGAATAAAAAATCATCCGATGACGTCGGAACCCCTAAAAATTTATTGGATAGAGAGAAAGAGAGTGCCTCAAAACACAAAGCCGGAAAATGAACTTTTCCACCGTGGAAAAGCAGACCCTAAAAATAATCACTTTAAGGAAAAAAATCACCGAAATTATTAGCTTTATATCCACAAATAAATTCCACGAATAAAAAGTGTTGAATTTTCCCGGTAAGTAAATGAAAAGTGCGATTTTTTTTTCTCGTGGCATTGGTTTGCGGATAATTCCGGTGCATTTATTTCCTCAAAATAATAATTTTAGGGTGGGTTTCGCTAACTTTCTGTAAAGCAAGCAGGACTCCATTTTCCCGGGAAATGGAAAGTGCTGGAATTTTTTATTGTTCAACCGTTTGCGGATAAAAAGCGGATTATTATGTGCTGTCGCGGATTTTTTTTTCCTGGTTGGTCCTGCCAACTTAACAGAGGTCTATCGAAGCTTTGTTTGTCACATTACCGTCGAGAGCATCCGATTTGTTGTGAGATTGTCTATAGACTCAGTTACACGACCGACCAGGAAAACAGGTCGGTGATTAGAAATTTAACTACAGCATTTAGCAGGGACCTGCCTCACTATATCTTTGACGACTTCAACTATCCTGAGGTTGGCTGGTCATTACTACGCCTAACGTCAAACTCACGTCTGGCCAGCAACTTTTTAGATGGATATAAGGAGATGAACGCAAAATAATTTATAAAGTTTCCAACACGATATAGAAAACACCCATAAATCCCTCCTAGATTTATTGCTTGTCAACGACCCGAAGCTGGTTTGCAGACCTCCGCTAGGAAACAACGACCACAACAGCGAATAGCGATATAGAAACACCCAAAAATGCCTCCTGGATTTATTGCTTGTCAAAGACCCGAGGCTGGTTTGCAGGCCAACAGACAGGCCTCCGCTAGGAATCAGCGACTACATTGTGCTACCGCCCAACTCAAACTAAAGGAAAAACCAACTCACAAAATAGTACGGTATTTTTGGCAGGAAGACTACACAGAAGTTACACAGAAACGATCTGTCTCTGAGGGCCTGGCTGGTATGAGCAACATTAACATCGATAAACTATATGAGATTATTAATCATTCCATCGAATTTGTATTCCATTAAAGGAAGTCAAAAACCCGCTAAAACCATAGTTGAATCACTGTATCTTTAAGACCATAAAAAGGAAGCGCCCACTATGGGATGCATATGCTCGAAATTGGACTGCTACTAATTATGGCAAGTGCAAAATTGATAAAGTGAAAAGACTAATAACAGAGGCCAGAAGAAGGTATGAGAAAGACTTGGTTGGCACTGGCTGACGACAAAAGTTTTTACTCCTACATTAATAGATCCCTAAATCCAAAGTGTCTTGTTCTAAAAATTGTCTACAACCAACACTTGGTGTCTGAAATGTTTGCACAGCAGTTTGACGATGTATTTACCAAGGAACCATACGGAGTCCTGCCGGCCCTTCCAGCGACTGTTCGAAATCCTAACTCCCTGGACACAATTGATTTCACAGAAGAAAAGGTTCAAGATGCAAGTGCCTCACTAAAGAACAACGCATCACCCGGTATCGACGGCTTCAACCTCCTATCTTCCTGAAGAACTGCTCTGGGATAATAAGCGCCCCACTGGCTGCATCGATGTCTCGAGCCCTTGCAAATGGATATGTACCGAAGATGTGGTCTCATGTCGTAGTTACGCCTATCTTAAAAAAAAGGAGACAGATACCAACCCCAAAATTACCGGCCCATTAGTCTGCCATCGACCCTGTCAAAGTGCATGGAGAAGACATGCCATTTAACATCAAGTCAAATTTTTTTTTTTTTGCAGATGACACGAAATTATACTAAAACCCACTGGGAAGTGCTATATCACTTTAGGAAGATCTTACTTCAATCAAGAGGTGGACTGACATGTGGCTCATGTCTCTGAATGTGGCTAAGTGCACCGTACTGCACATTGGACCTAATAGCCCCAACACTATCTACACCTTAAATGGTCGCCCACTCATTGCTGCATAGCATCAAAAAGACCCGGGTGTTACAATGACCCAGAACCTCAAATGGGAGTGCCACATCGCCAAACTAGTACAAACTTGATTTACCTTGACGTGATTTACCTTATCCAAAGGGCTTTTAAAGACCACTCTGCGGGTACTATACAATGCCTTCATAAGGCCGGAGCTGGAGTTCGGCGTTAGCTGCTGGAATCCCTATTTTGCTTAATACATTTTACAACTTAAACAAGTACAACGACGTATATAGCTAGAATATAATAGCTAGAATTGAAGAGAAGCTTAGAATTTAATACCAGAATCCCTACCGAACTGAGATATTTTCCCTACAAGGTTCGTTGCATCAAACTGGGTCTACTATCTCTGCGAGAGCGCCGCCAGAGAGGAGATCTTATCCTGGTTCACAAAATTCTGGGTGGCCACTTCAACGTTCCACTCAATTTTGTTCACATCAGTGAAAACAATCATCTCAGGGGGCACAGTAGGAAACTTCCCAAAGTAAAGATGTTCCAAGCTGTGTCGTAGAAACTTCTTTAACAACAGAGTAGTGTATATCTGGAATCAACTGGACTGGTCGCTGATCTCCTTCAAAAACCGCCTCGATAGCAACCTACAGACCATAAATCGGGAACTGGACTCTACCCATCATAGTAAAACCCGACTAGGAACATGACAGTCTCATCGGTTTCCGTATTCTGTCGCAGGAAATAATAATAATAAACTTTTGTGAATGGTCTTCATACTCATACCACAACCCCTATTGAGACTGTTGAACAATTCAACTACCTGGGAAGTCTAGTGACAGCGAATTGCGACCTGGATGCTGAAATTAGCCACCACCTGCGGTGCGCCTGACATGCCTTCTTTAAACTCCGGGAGAGAGTCATTGGCTGCAGTGGTCTGACCATACACCCGAAAGTCCTAGTTTTCAAAGCAGTTGTCCTATCCATCCTACTATACGGCAGTGAGTGCTGGATTGTGTACAAAAAGCACGTTAAGGCGCTGGAGAAATTCCAAATGAGACAACTGAGCTGTATTATGGGAGTTACATGGCATGATTTCATCTCCAACAAAGAAATTATAGAGAACTATAGAGAACACCTTGGCGCGCAATCTACTGCGATGGATATGGCATGCGTGTCGGATGTCCGATGATCGGCTCCCTAAACAAATTTTCTTTGGTAAGCTATCCCATGGTCAGCGATACCCTGGTGTCTCTTCAGTCCATGATCTTTCTGCAGGGTGTGGTGACATCAATTTGCTACGCTCGCAATGACTCCTCGCCAGCGCTCTCTATCTTGGGCAGATCTCATTACTTCCTCCATTCCTTGTCCGCTTTATCCATCGTGTCGGCGATCTTCCTCTTGGGCGGCGGCCTTGGACTTTGCCTTCTACTATGAGTCGTTCAATATTGACGAACCTCCTTGCCACATGACCCAGGTATCCCAAATACCGTTGGTTTATTGTCTGGTATAGTCTGGTCTTTATACCGACTTGTTGAATAATAGAGTGGTTTGTGCGGTGGGCTGTTCATGGTATTTGCAGCATTTTTCTATAGCACCATATTTCAAACGCTTCTATTCTGCGTTGGTCTGAGGTCCGAATAGTCCACGTTTCGCAGGCGTAAGTAAGTTTGCAATGGAGAAGACCAGGCCATGTATCAGCCGAAGTTTTGTGTTTTTGGTAATGGCTCGATCTTTCCAAATTTTCACCAGTTTTGCCCTAGACGTTCTGGCAATCGTTATTCGTTTGCGGATTTATTCCTCCGATCCACCTTTGCTGGTGGATCGGACATATCCTAAATAATCAAATCTTTCCACCACTGCAAATCCAGCCACGGTATCGCGTTGTGGCAGGTTTTCATTTTCTCTGTCTATTATCATGATCTTTGTTTTGGCTCTATTAATCTCCAGTCCATATGATCTACTCTCTTCTGTGAGGCTGACCATTATAGCCTCCATTTCGGCTTCCTCCGAAGCCAGAATCACAGTATCATCCGCCTATCTCAAATTCGTTATCCGTTTGCCTCCAAAGGGATCCCTCCGTTCCAATCTTCTAGTACCTTTCGCATAATGTATTCTGTGTAAATGTTAAACAGTATTGGCGACAATATGCATCCTTGCCGCACTACCGCTAGTATTTTGAATGGTTCGGAGCATGTGTTACTTACGCTGACGCATGCAGTACTGGTCTCGTAGAGCTGTCTGATTAATTTTATTAGATGCAATGGTGTTCCCATTTTCTCTAGTATTTGCCATAGTTTGCGCCACTTCACTTTATCAAACTTTAGTATCAAGCTTTAGTATAATCCACAAAACACAGGTATGCTTTCACTTGGAATTCTCTGGCCTTTTCTATTATTTGCCTTACGTTTAAGATCTGCTCCCGTGTACCCTTTCCCGGGACAAATCCTGATTGTTCGTCTGCAATCTCTGGCAGCAGGATGTATTTTAGTCTGGCATTAAGTATGTGTAGCTATGGTTCTATAGTTAGCACAGTCTGCAGGGGAACCTTTTTTGTATATGGGTATTAGCAGAGATTTTTCCCACTCTTCTGGCCATTTCCTGGATGTCCATATGCATTGGCAATTGGTATGCATACTGTCTATTCCTGCTTCTCCAATTGCTTTAATTGTTTCAGCATTTATGTTGTCTGGTCCCGTTGCCTTTCTATATCCAAGTTTCCTTATAGCTTAAGAATTAAGAATGCCCGGCTCCATTTCATACTGTCTGTTCGTTCTCCGATTCCACATATGTTGTGGGGTTATCATGGTACAATTTGGTGCAGTAATTTTTCCATACTTCCGCTATTCCCTTTAGGTCGGTTATAATGTTTCGCTGGTCATCCTGGATTAATTTGTTTTTGGCTTGAAATCACGAGATAGATATTTTAGATGTCATTCACTCCGTAGTAAAGAAGGCCGGAATACAGGACACCTGGGAATCTATGTGTCAAGACAGAGGCTATTGGCGTAACATCTGCCACAATAATTCTGGCATATTCGCCTAAGCGGATTCTATTCGCGGATCTGAATAGCACCCTAAGAGTTCTATCAAAGATCCCTTTGTCATTTTTTGATAAAAACCTTAGTTCAAAAGATATTTGCAATAATAAGGGACCCGTTATTTTGAATGCAAATTTAAAAAAATCGCGCGACAGTTCTGTTTGTAGTTCCCAGTAGAACTCTTAGAGTTCTATCGAAAATCCTTATAACATTTTTCTGTAAAATTAAAAATAGAAAATTTTGCGAAAAATTGGACTTTACCGACGCGACGAAGTGAAGAAAAAATAAACGCGCAATAGTTCTGTTTGCAGTTCCTGGTAGAACTCTTAGAGTTCTATCGAAAATCCTTATAACATTTTTCTTCAAAGTTAAAAATTCGAAAGATATGCGAAAAATTAGACTTCACCGATGCGACGAAGTAAAGATAAAATAATCGCACAATAGTTCTGTTTGCAGTTCCTGGTAGAACTCTTAGAGTTCTACCGAAAATCCTTATAACATTTTTCTCCAAAGTTCAAAATTCGAAAGATATGGGAGAATTAGACTTCACCGATGCGACGAAGCAAGGAGAAAATAATCGCGCAATAGTTCTGTTTGCAGTTCCTGGTAGAACTCTTAGAGTTCTACCGAAAATCCTTATAACATTTTTCTCCAAAGTTCAAAATTCGAAAGATATGGGAGAATTAGACTTCACCGATGCGACGAAGCAAGGAGAAAATAATCGCGCAATAGTTCTGTTTGCAGTTCCTGGTAGAACTCTTAGAGTTCTATCGAAAAACCTTATAATATTTTTCTGTAAAATTAAAAATAGAAAATTTTGCGAGAAGTTGGACTACCGACGCGACGAAGTGAAGAGAAAAAAATCGCGCAATAGTTCTGTTTGCAGTTCCTGGTAGAACTCTTAGAGTTCGATCGAAAATCCTTATAACATTTTTCTCCAAAGTTCAAAATTCGAAAGATATGCGAAAAATTAGACTTCACCGATACGACGAAGCAAAGAGAAAATAATCGAGCAATAGTTCTGTTTGCAGTTCCTGGTAGAACTCTTATAGTTCTATCGAAAATCCTTATAACATTTTTCTCCAAAGTTAAAAATTCGAGAGATATGGGAAAATTTTTCACTTCAATGGTGAAATCGAAATTAAATCCTGAACTTGTATTTTTCGTATATCTTTCCAATTTTTAACTTTACAGAAAAATGTTATAAGGATTTTCGATAGAACTCTAAGAGTTCTACTGGGAACTACAAACAGTACTGTCGCGCGATTTTTTTTATCTTCACTTCGTCGTATTGGAGAAGTCTAATTTTTCGCAAATCTTTCTAATTTTTAACTTATATATACTTACTTAAATATAAGGATTTTCGATAGAACTCTAAGAGTTCTATCGGGTACTGCAAACAGATTTTTTTTTGCAAAATGTCAATTTTTGCAGAACTTTTTGCAATATTGATCAAGTACTCCAGAACTATGGTCGAGGTACAGGAATATGTAAAAAACGAACAGTTTTTCTCAAAAGTGGTTGCTAGCTCAATTTTGGTATTTTCCATTTTTTTCGCGAAATTCTGCAGAACTATTGAAATTTTGCACAAATTACTCTAGAACTATTTCATATCTACCGGGAACTCCGATGTAATATTATATTTTTGCAAATTCGGTTGCTAACTTCACAGGACTTATTCGCTACACGCAACACCACCATAAGATCACGCAGCATCGAGACATTTGTATGTTCTCAATGCCAACGTACCATCCGATCTCGCATCGGTCTGTGGAGCCACCAAAAGGCCCATGAGCGGAGGCGGCGATGGCAATTAAGGAAGGATCTTCGGCAACGAAGAAATCTCGACGACGACGACGACTCATACCACAAAAGGGTTCCGGACCTATAAGGGATCCGATGTAGTCGTGTCGAATTGACATGATCTCGGTTGGTAGCTGGCTTATTTCTGTCAGTTTTACAAAATGAATTGTCTCAAGTCGATATGAAATAAATCCCAAAATTTAAACAAGGATTTAGCTTAATAAATCGTACCTCGATTTAAATGAATTTTCCTTGAAACTATTCGTTCCATTTTACATTCAATAATAATCGATTATAACGACAAAATCATTTGCTCTTTCGTGCGATTAGTATTTATCTAACGACATATAAGCTAAGTTGCATAACTGTTCAGTTCAACACTTGTCCTTTTGGACGTCGACGACGGCAACAACTCATTGAATATTCATGCAATAAACGCGTAAATATTTAAATATTATCCCAATAAAGTTAATAAACTACACATAAAATGTATATTATTTTCAATAGCGTATGCAAAAAAATGTTCTATATAACAACTTAACTAGGAAGTTTTATAATATACAAGACTTTATAAGTCAAGGTGACAGTAATGACATTGGTGACATTACTTCTTATGTAAATGACAAATCAAATCTAAGACCGAGGCCGCACTACGGTTTTTTTCCCGCGAGCGGTAACCGCTATAACCGCGAAACCGCTCGAGAAACACAGTACGCTATGGGAAAAATCAGTCGCGGGAAAAACCGCAAGTGAGGCCGCTTGTATTAGCTTACTTGAGTCACAAAATCACGCGATTAAAAACCGCGGCGGTTTAGCCGTAGTGCGACTTAGGCCAAATAGACCTTTTCATTGTTGAAATTTTTGTGTGCGCATGCCTCAATTTTCGACATGTTTTAGGGCACTTTTTTGACGTATAACCAGCGAAAATAACAAAATGTGCCCGAAAATTTTATATTCCCGCCTTTTAAACAAAGCGCATGCGCTTAACTACCTATACAAAGGTCTATTGTAATTTTTTTTTGTCAAATTAGTTTTCACAATTGGCATTTACTTTAAATTTGATCTTATGTCAAAATTAACAAATTTTCTAATATTTTTCAATTATCAATCTTTTCATAATAATTATGAAAAGATTGATAATTGAATTTAAATTTAATAATTATTATCAGTCCTTTCGTTTTGCTGTTAGGAACGGCCAGGTATGCGAGCATCAACACACATCTGGGAATCGAGCAGTCGCGTCGAGACGACCTCGAGTCCCTCGGCTACGTCCTCATGTACTTCAACCGGGGCTCGCTGCCCTGGCAGGGACTCAAAGCCGCCACCAAACGCCAGAAGTACGAACGAATCTCCGAGAAGAAGATGTCCACCCCCATCGAAGAACTCTGCAAAGTAAAAAAAAATGACATTTTTCAATTGTCAAGATTGGCAATGTCAAAGTGTTTGTCATAATTTTGCTGTTTTGATTTTTAGGGCTATTCCGCCGAGTTTCCGACATATTTAAATTATTGCCGACAGTTAAGATTCGAGGAGAGACCCGATTATAGTTATCTAAGACAGATGTTCAGGACACTGTTTCATCGACAAGGTTTCACTTACGATTACGTTTTCGATTGGAATATGCTCAAATTTGGTAAAAAAAAGTTACTAATTTATATAACCCAATCCCTGTCAAACTTTGACAACTACGTCAAATATAACAGAATAATGAAAACAAATATTTGACATATTTATCAAGTTGAATTTGAAAATTATGTTATCTTATATTATCTTTATATGACTTGTGACAAATATAACAACTATCAAATATTAGCCCCTTGACATACAATAACGTCTCTAAGACGTCATGTATATGTGATCAGATCATATGTGGACACGTCAACGCGCATTTTATTCGTATGTCAAGGGGTTAAATTAATGATAAACATTACAAATTCTAAAATTCATAATATATAACCTTTATCGCATATTTGACATGTTTTTCAAAATTAACTTCAAAATTAAGTTCATCAGAAAATTATTTGTCTGTTACAATTGTGACAGCTATGTCAATTATGACGGTATATGTTATATACATAATATTTGACATATTATAATATATGATATATTTATCAAGTTTAACATCTGTCAAATTTGACAATTATGTTAAATCTTTATATGACTAATGACAAATTCGTAAAAAAACTATCAAATATCTATCAAATGTTAGATTCATGACCATACATTACAATTTGGTGTGACGTGAATGAATGAATTCTAAGATTCATAATATATAACCTCTGTCACCTATTTGTCATGTTCATCAAAATTAAGATCTAATAAGGTTCATTAGACAACTATTATTTGACAGTTAGAACAATTGTGACAGCCATGCCAATTATGACTGTAGCGATGACTCGCAACGTATTAATGATTATTTTATTAGGTGTGTCCAGGGGCGCACACGCGGCGACGCCTGGCGATTCGACGCCCTCGGCGCCCCAAACGAGAGCGAGACGACAACCTCACGACCGCGTGGATCTCTTGCCCAACAGCGCCGCGGCGCCTAGTCCTTCGGACGACGTCATAACTAGCAGTAAGTTAAAATTAATTAACAGTGTCAAATTAAAGTCAAAATGTGACAGTTACTTATTTATTTATTTTTTCGTTGCCACCAGCTTAGGACCACGTTATTTCAACTGTTTCCTTCTTTGGGCTTTAATGTTAACCCAGTACTGTCGCATTCGTTCTCTGTGTTTCTGCTTTCGTTCTTCAGTCCAGATCTTGCCTGTTTTGAGCTTGGGCTTTTCCTAGAAGCTCTGGAATGATTTCAGTTTCATCTTAAAAAGTTGACTTTCTTGAATATCTGCCCATGTGATCCCCAATTCTTTCAAGTCTTGTTCCAGTTCTGTGAACCCTCATGATCTTCTTTCCTAGGAAATAGGTAAAGATTCTATTTGTCACTCTCATTGGGTTCATTCGTGCCATGTGACCATAAAATGTGATCCTTCCTATCCGAATAATGTCGGTTATTTTTTTCATGTGCACCATAGTTCATGATTATGCCGTTTTCTGTATTCACCATTTTCTTTTACGGGATCTAAGATTGTCCTCAGAATCCTTCTTTTTCTAATTTCCAGGGTTTCCATAATTCCTTTCCTATTTATTGTAAGGCATTCTATAGCATATAGGGTTTCCGGCCGAATAACTGTTTGATAGTATTTGAGCTTGGCATTTAGGGATAATGACTACATGTTGTAGATAGATGCTCTTGGTCGGTTGATATACAGTTTCCATTTTCCTGATACATGAAGTGAAGGCTTCTTTCTCCGAGATGTTGGGCTCTATCCATTCGCCTAGATATTTGAATTTGTCAGCTCGCTTAATTTTTCCTCATTCCATGACAAGTTCTTTGGGTGCTGGTTTCATGTTTGTGATAAACTCTGTTTTGTCAAAGGAAATCTGAAGGCCTGCCTTAGCTGCTTGTGTTTGTAGTACATTGATTTGCTCGACAACTCTATCTAGAGAATCGGGGAAGAGGTGAGAGCCCAGCTTTACGCCTCTCCTGATTTCCAAGGCATCTGAAATCTCTCCTCTAAATTTCACTCCGGATTTTGTACTACTTAAGGTATGCTGAATTATCGGTCTTGTTTTGTTTTCCAAACCCAGTTCTTTCAAGATTTGTATTAAGGTACATCGATCGACTGAGTCGTACGCTTTCCTGAAGTCAACAAAAGTTACTACAAACTGTTTTTTCCTGAGCTTGAGATATGAAAGGATAGATTTTAAGTTCATAATCTGTTCAGCACATGAACGCCCTTTGCTGAATCCACTTTGGTATTCTCCCAATTGTGGATCTAGTTGCTCTTCGGCCCGATTTTATAGAACCTTAGAAAGGATCTTGTAATTTATTGAGACGTGAGAGATTCCACGGTAATTGTTCACGTCCGTTCTGTCCTCTTTCTTATGAAGAGGATGGATCAAAGCTGAGGTCCAGTCTCCTGGAAGTTTCTCGGTTTCCCATATCTCGCAGATTATCTCTGTAAGCTTTTCATCTGCCTTGTTCCCAGCTTGTTTCCACAGTTATGCAACTATTGAATCCTCACCTGGTGACTTGTTGTTTTTAAGTGCCTGGATGATATGTTTGATTTCTTCCTTTGTAGGTGGAGATGAGTCTGGATTGCACTATCTTGAAACGTGAACGCAGATTCTGGAGGTTCTTAGTTGAGGAGAGACTCGAAGAAGGCTGCCAAGATCCGGCAGTTGCCTTTGTCATTGAAGGCAGTTTTACCATCAGGATTCGTAAAGCGTAGACTAGGTGGAGAGCACTTGCTCAAATCCTGTTTGAATGTTCTGTAATAGTTCCGTGTGTTTCTTCTGGAAGTCTTGTGCAACTTGAGCTAGATGTTTTTTGTCGAAGGCCCGTTTTACCCCACGGAATGTTTTATGGAGCGTGTTTTCTTGCATTTACGAAATTGATCCAGTTATTATCTTCATTATTATATGAGTTCCATCTTTGCCAAGTAGTCTTTGCCTTATGGCTACATCACATACACTCATCCACCAGGCATGTTTCCTTCATTTTGTTAGTGGAACTGTCTCCTGTGCTGTTTCGATTATGACCTGTTGTAGTTGCTCCCAAGTCTGTAGGTTCAAGCACTCCAGTTTCTCAGAGAACTCTTGATTTGATCTTAGCTTTTCTGTATCAAACCTCCTGATGTTTTTTAGTTGGATCCTTCTGGTACTTCTAGGAATGAGTTTCACTTTGATCTTAGAGAGGTAACGATCAGAATCAAGATTTGCGCTGCTCAAAACCTTCACATTCTGAATCTCTCGGTGTGCTTCCCCTGCGATAGCGACATGATCAATCTCTAACTCGCCAAGGTTAGTTAGTGCTTGGGGATGTTCAAGTTTTCTGCTTCTTGGGCAGATGTTTGAAAGCAGTTGATTGAAGATCTTGCAGAGCTTCATGAGCTTCTCTCCATTCCGATTGGTCTGTTGAGCTGGGTAATCACCAATGATTTCATTACCAGATTGAAGATCTTGCAGAGCTCCATGAGCCTTTCTCCATTCCGATTGGTCTGTTGAGCTGGGTAATTACCAATGATTTCATTACCAGATTGAAAATCTTGCAGAGCTACATGAGCCTCTCTCCATTACCAGATTTCATTACCAGATTGAAGATCTTGCAGAGCTCCATGAGCCTCTCTCCATTCCGATTGGTCTGTTGAGCTGGGTAATCACCAGTGATATTTCAGAACTTTCTTTCCTTTCCTAATTGGGCATTGAAGTTCCCTAAAGGTAGACTTCCGAGCAAAGAAGCTCTTGCGTCACTAAGGGTGAGACCACACGATGCGTTACGTTTGCCGGAGCGGTGCCGCAACGTCATCCTACATACAAATCACTATGCCATGTCACACGATGCGTTGGGCCACCGTGCGGCGTCGCACCGTAGGCGCGCCGCGCCGCGCTTGTGACCTGCGAGACGAGGCGGGGAGGGGTGATGAGCTGCGGCACCGGAGTGCATCGTGCCGCCACTGCAGTATTGTATCGAACGTGTTTATGCATGTTGTGTGCTAGAATTTATAAATATTAATATTTATCTTTCTTACGATGAGTACCGATAATATTGATTTCCATATATCTTTAGTACAAGAAAGACCTGCATTATCGGATAAAACACACGATGATTGCACTGCGGTAAACAGCGTTCAACTACGGTGCCGCACCGCCCGTGTGGCCCCCTATTGCTCGAATTAATTGCCGTGCGGCGCCGCACCGCACCGTTAACGCATCGTGTGGCCTCGCTCTTACGCAGCGTCAAAGCCGCCGCGACATAGCGATAGTATTATGCGCTATGGAAATGTATGAGGCACCATTCGCTGCGCTCGAATGGCGCTTCATACATTTTCTTTGTTCTTCTTCTTCTTTCGAATAGGCCAACTTTGGACCACGCTTGTTCAACTGTTGGGCTTTGACCTTTGGTCAGTATTGTCGCATCTTCAGCCGGTGTAACTCCTTTCTCTCTTCTTTCCAGGGGGTACCTTACCTACGGGGTTTTTCCTGAAATCCACGGACTTCCTTCAGGGTGCGTCTCACAGACTGTCTGTTTTGGAGTTTCTGTCAACCAAGTGGTACGAACCTTCTTGTTTTGCCAGAAGGTGAACAAACAGTTGGTTATTCGGTTTGGAGGCAATCTTGTAACGTGGCCATAGAAAACTACCCTTCCTTTCCTTGCACAGTCAGAGAGCATCTTAATATGTTCGTAAAGCTCAGAGTTATGTCGCCTTCGGAATTCTCTTTCATCTTCCTTTACCGGGCCTAGGATTCTCCTCTCTCTGATTTCCAATTTCTCTACTAGACCTCTTCGGTTCAAGGAAAGACACTCCATGGCATACAGGGCTTCTGGTCGTAGGATTGATGTGTAGTGCTTAAGTTTCAGGTTGCGTGACAGGCATTTCTTAATGTAAGGAATCTTACTCAGAATATCCTCTAGTTCTTCCCAGAAATCGTCTGTTCCTTCCGGGTCTTGTTTGTCTGGTTAGTTGGAGCGTGTACATTAAGGATAGTGTATATCTTGTTCATGCTTCGGAAGGAGAGAGTAGAGATTTGACTATTAGGAGAGCTGAAATCCGTCACAGAATCTAGAATCTTCTTGTCTACGATGAATGCTGTGCCTAGATATGGGATGTTAAAACCATCCCATATCTCGGCACAGCATTCATCGTAGACATGCACGTTTGCCGGTCTTACCTTTAAAGATCCTGTAACCCTCTGACTCAAAGGCATGTTCCATCTGTATTCATCTGTATATCGCGTTTCCTGAATCGCGGCAATTAATATTTCATGATAGGAGAGTGTCGGTGAGTTGTTCTAACTTGCCTACTTTCAGCAGGGAGTTCATATTGAAGGTGGCAAAGTAGTTCTTGCGTTTGTGCTTGATCTTTCCTGGAGTCTCCGATACCTCCAAGCATGTCGGTGTAGGCTCCCGCAGAATCCGAATGCCTTCTTGCGTCGTCCAAGGTGACGGTGGATTGGTTACCACCTGGGGTAGTAGAACTTTCCGCCATGCTTTGAACACTTGAAAAACTGTGTGAAAAGTGCTGAAAAACAGCACTTGAAATGCTGTTTCACACCAGCTAAGCTACTACCAAGGTTGTGAGCCTTGGAGCTCTTACCTACTTTAAGAAGGAAGTTCACATTGAAGGTGACATAGTATTTCTTGCGTTTGTGCTTGATCTTTCCTGGAGTTTCTGATACCTCCAAGCATGTCGTTGTAGGCTCCCCAAAATCCGAATGCCTATTTGCCTCGTCCAAGGTGACAGTTGATTGGTTACCACCTGGGGTAGAAGCTTCTGCAGAACTTTCCGCCATAGTTTGAACAGTTGAAAAACTGTAGATTGGGACTGATGCTGTTTCACACCAGCCAAGGTACTACCAAGGTGGTGAGCCTTGGAGCTCTTGCCTACTTTAAGAAGGGAGGTCACATTGAAGATGGCAAAGTAGTTCTTGCGTGTTTGCTTGATCTTTCCTGGAGTCTCTGATTCCTCCAAGCATGTAGGTGTAGGCTCCCCAGAATCCGAGTGCCTACTTGCGCCGTCCAAGGTTACGGTGGATTGGTTACCGCCTGGGGTAGTAGCTTTCGCTGAACTTTCCGCCATGCTTTGAACAGTTGAAAAACTGTAGGTTGGGGCTGATGCTGTTTCACGCCAGCCAAGGTACTACCAAGGTTGTGAGCCTTGAAGCTCTTAACCACTTTAAGAAGGGAGTTCACATTGAAGGTGGCAAAGTAGCTCTTGGGTTTGTGCTTGATCTTTCCTGGAGTCTACGATACCGCCAAGCATGTCGGTGTAGGCTCCCCAGAATCCGAATGCCTACTTGCGTCGTCCAAGGTGTCGGTGGATTGGTTACCGCCTGGGGTAGTAGCTTTCGCTGAACTTTCCGCCATGCTTTGAACTGTTGAAAAACTGTAGGTTGGGGCTGATGCTGTTTCACACCAGCCAAGGTACTACCAAGGTTGTGAGCCTTGGACCTCTTGCCTACTTTAAGAAGGGAGTTCACATTGAAGGTGGCAAAGTAGTTCTTGCGTTTGTGCTTGATCTTTCCTGGAATCTCTGATACCTATTAGCATGTCGGTGTAGGCTCCCCAGAATCCGAATGCCTACTTGCGTCATCCAAGGTGACGGTGGATTGATTACCACCTGGGGTAGTGGAACTTTCTGCCATGCCTTGAACACTTGAAAAACTGTAGATTGGGACTGATGCTATTTCACACCAGCCAAGGAACTACCAAGGTTGTTAGCCTTGGAGCCGCCAACACTGATCGGCTCGCCGACTCAGCTTCCCGCGTGGATAGGTTACTCAAGCTTTCACTGGGTTGCCCGGCTTAACAGGGGACACCTCTTGTAGGTTACGTGCTGGAGAGTAAAAGAGGCTAAGTTGTATTCTCTTGCTGAATCCAAGATGTTAGAGTTGCAGGTAACAGGCAACGACGCATTTCGCTCCCATTTGCCCAGAGACAGGGATTCCTCCCAGGTTGATTCCTGAGACCCATGTGACAGTTATTATTTATATTAAGACAGTATAATCTTGATAATCTGTCACATATGGGACCAGACAACCGCCGGATTATAAAAAAAATCCGGATTATCAGGATTCAACGAACACAATAACAATTTTACATAATTTATGTACAAATGTATTTAATAGAGTGGACTTAGCTTGGTCAGAATCGTCAACCAAGTTTTTAGTTAGAGTTAAAGGCAGGGTGTGTTGGCAAGATCTTTTTCCAAGAACACTGGATGGTGTTGTTTTTCACTTTATTTCTTCTGTGCGCGAGGTTTATATCCAGAGCGCCGGATTACTGAACGTGTCGAATTAACAAACTGCCGGATTGTCAAGATTATACTGCATTCTTTTTTTTACAAATTTGTCTTTACTGTGCATATGTAGAATAATAGTTTCTTGGTTTTACTGTCATGTTTGAGATATTAGTGATGATTATTTAGATAAACATTTTTTTTATTTGACGTTTTGTACTGTCAACATTTGACAACTATGAACTTTATGGTATAAATTTGTATTTATTTGTCATGGTGAAATGTGACGATATTACTGTTGGTATGTCACTGTTAAATATTTTATTATACTTGCCGCAGCGATCCCGTGGAGTGATCACGCGGTGTTCACGTGATAGTTCGTAGTGACGTAAAAAGCCTGATTTACACTGCTATGCCAAATTTTACTTTAAACTAAAAAACTACTCTAAAAATTTATGTTAATTTTAAAAAACAAAGTCTTGAAAAAGACTGATTTATGGATAAAATATAATCACTAATTTTAACCAAGACAGAAACACTGGAAACTCGAGAGTATGTGGCATACAACCGGACTGGTTTAAAGTTTCGGCTGCGTGATCTATGCTTCAAAAGCGTTTGTACTGACCAATAATGATCCCCCGAAAATCACGTGAAGATCACTCAAGTTTATTACTCCATCAGGTGGCTGCGGCAACTATAGTGTTGATATGTCACTATTGAATATGAAAAATAATGTATAATAAACATATGTAGATGGATTTAATTAACTATTTTTTAGATACAGCTAGATTATATGAATATGAAAGGGAACGTCGTGTGTCGATGAGGCTCCGTGCGGTTCAGTGCGGGCCGAACGCCTCAACCTCAGACCTCAGCAACTCGAAGCAGGCCAAGTGAGTTACTTACCACCTCACTTATACCCACACACACACCACATCATACCATCTCACCTCACCTCGTACATTCAAAGTAATATCCATATAATTTTTCTTTTGCGAGAAACAAAGCTTCTTCTAGTTCATTGTCACATTTCGAATTAAGAAAAAAAAAATAGGTAAAAGTCAATTCGTAAACGGTGGATAGTAATTGGTGGAAATGACCTATGTATGATGTTTTATTTGTTTTGGAAGCGCCTCCGGAGTGGCAATGGCCCCGCCCAGCCAGACAGTGGGCCAGCCAGGCCCAACTAGAAGGGGCAGCACCGCCTCCAAGGACCCGCTCGCTCGCATGAAAAAGTGAAACGGCCAAGACAAATAACTAATTTACTAAATCAAGCGGACGCGGACTACTCCGACAAAAAAAAAACTTAAACTAAACAAAAAATAATGTGAGATACAAACTATATATATACATACATGCATATGCACATGCATATATTTATATTACTATTATATAAATGAGAAATGAAAGGGAAAAATTGAGGGAAAAGTCCCTTTTAAGTTGTTTCTTTTAATTTCAATTGTTTTTTTTTCGGTTTTTGTTTCATTTATACCGAGTTTCTGTGAGTGAGTGATGACTGGACCGGGTTTGTTAATAATTAATAAAATTAAAATAATAAATAAACAAGTGAAACGTCGTTAACGTGAATGTGTGCGCCGATCGTGTTTTTTTTTTAACTTCTTATAAATTAGTGATTTTCTTTTGTTTAGTGCTCTTTTTTTTGTATATATTTAATATAAATTTATATAGACTGATTACGCAACTGTTTTTTTTTTAAATTTTGTTATATTCTGGGCAAATTTCGCGAATCGATATTTCAAGAGTCATTGATTTCTAAGAGTTGATTTAACTGTCAAATTGTGACAATTAATAACTGTTATTTTTAGAGTTAATTTAATTGTTTTTATTAATAATTTACTCGGGGCCGGCGAGAGAATGCAAGTGAACTGCGCCTAGGTATGAGAGGCAAGTGACGCGCCGATGTACGCGCAGATTTGAGTTAAGGGCCGTCCAGACGCTCCGTTTTGCACAACCTTTTGTCTGCACAGTCTTAAGACGGAATGAAAACGTTGCATTTTGTAGAGCGTCTACACAGTGCAGATATATCTGTATATTTCGCACAGTTTTAGTGAAATCGTCATGGAGGAGCTACTAGTTTGGTCATTTGTGACCAAAATGAGTCGCAAAACGGAGTTACCGTCTGCATGCGCAGACTTGTCTTCACAGTTCATGGATATCTATGCTCTTTAGCTCAGTTATCGCTACAACTGTACCGTCTCCGCACAGTTTTCAAAACTGTGCATTTGCAACGTGTTGAAATGCGCAGACTAAAGGTTGTGCAAAACGGAGCGTCTGGACCGGCCAGAAATGTGCGTCAGTTTTTCAAATACGGACAACTAAACACCGCGCACTCGGAATAAAGTGGGGGTATGCGCAGAACAATGCTAAACTCGTCGAAACGAGATACATTCTCTCGCCGGCCCGAGTAGAGCTATCTCAGCTATCATTCTTTTTAAGTTATAGTCCATTTGATTACAGTCTATTTTTTGACAGTGATCTGACTATAACTAACAATTTATCTATTTCTCATTTTAAATTGACTATTGTCCTACCAATTATACACATTCGTTTGACTATCATTACAGCTGTTAGTTCGGTTCTCAATTTAATAATTTTATTTCTGATTATTACAGTATTAATTCATATCGAATTTGACAATTTGGATTGACAGTTTGTGTCAATTTTGTTTTAATAGTCATTTGATTATTTTTACTCTTATTTTGGGAATGTCTTGTAATAATTTGTGATAGTTTCTTTACTATAGTTGTCATTTTGACTTGCTATTTTTAACTATTATTTTCAATATTACAATAATTTTGGCAATTGATTTAGCTAATTGTTTCATAGTTTATCTACAATTGTCTCTTTTGATACAAATTTTTAATTTGACAATAATTCGTGACACTTAACGTAGCTGTCATTATGGCAACTATAAGTTTGACACTTTTTCAACTCTAATTTTTGGACAGCAGAACAAGTTTTCTATTTGACAATAATTAGTGACACTTAACGCAGCTGTCATTAAGGAAACTTAAGTTTGAAACTTACTCAACTCTAATTTTTGAACAACAGAACAAATTTTTAATTTGACAATAATTCGTGACACTTAACGTAGCTGCCATTATGGCAACTTTAAGTTTGACACTTTTTCAATTTTTGGACAGCAGGGAAACTTTTGCATTAAGGAAACTTAAGTTTAAAACTTACTTAACTCTAATTTTTTGATCTTTTTAATTTGACAATAATTTGAGACGCTTAGACTTTCGAGTAGCGACACCAAAGCGGCTCTGGTGTCACTATGGAACGTATGAGGCGGCATTCGAGCGGAGCGACACTGATGCGCTCAGCGTCAGTGTTGCTGCGCTCAAATTGTGCCTCATACGCTTCCATAGTGCATAATACTATCGATTTATCGCCGCGTCAGTTCGCTGCGTTAGTGACGCCAGAGCCGCTTTGCTCGGAAGTCTACCTTTAACGTAGCTGTCATTATGACAGTTAAATTAACTCTTTTAAACTTTATCTTTAATTCAACTCGAATTTTTTGAATTTTTGTTTGCATGTTACTTTTTGCAGCACAACAAATTGGCATGATTTTCATATAAATTGTGACAGATTTATTTGAACAGTTATTATACACTTTGACAGTTAATTTTAAAACTTTATAATCAATTTACTCGTTGCCTTGACTGTTATTTTAAAACTATCTGTTATCGCTTTAACAGTTAATTTAATACTGTCAAATTCGACTTGTCACATGACTTGACAGTTTAGACATTTCTTGTGATCCGTTGAAATTTGTCAGTTCGATAATCTTTTTAGATTGATATAATTTTCTTGTAATTTAGTGTTATATATACATACATATATATACATACATATAAAGAAAATGAATTGACAACTACTGACTACTTGGTGTTCATAATGTTTTTTAACGTTTTTTTTTCTGCTTTAATTTATTAAACGAAACAAGATTATTTTGTATTTTCTGTAATCTTAGGTTCCTCCAAAACATTATACACACACTTACATGTAAACTATATACCTATACTAATTTTTCTTAAATCCGTTTTTTATTTTGTATCAGTTTGTATTAAAAAACAAAAACTTTGAAAAAAATAGCTCTCTATATAGGAAACTACATCCATCACAAACTAAATCTCTACAGTCTACACAAGGTTGGACAAACTCCTACCCAGACTACATAAACATAGTGTGTATTACATGTTCTCGTTTTTTTTTTTTAAATTAATTATAGTCTAGATAAGTAAGATTTTAAAAAGAAATCATGTAATCTAAAAAGTATGTAGGCTTAGTCTTGAATATTTTATGAAATATTTGAGCTAAACCAGACTGTATAGAGCAAATTGAACTAGATAAGTTATCACGTAACTTTAGTTTGTTTTGGGTGTAGTTTTGATTTCGTATGTGTACGTTTTTTTTTTTGCTGAAATTGTTTCTCTTTTGTTTTGTGTTAGAGAGAACAGCAGCGTCGGTTTAACTCTGTTATTTATAATTTATTGTAAATTTTTGTAAATAGATTGGAAAAAAAACAGAAACTTTTTTTTTAAAGATTTCGCTTTCTCTCTCACTACTCTTTGTTTTCTTTCTCTCGTTGTCTGTGTACTAGATACTGTTTTAAGGGAAGGGGGAAAGAATCAGTGAATCGAAGATGATTTTCTGTCGGGAGAAAACAACAAAACAAACTCATGAATGTTTTTTATTTGTGATGTGCATTTATTAAAAAAAAAATAACTGAAAAATTATTTATTGTTCGTTGTTTATTATGATGTACCGTTGATTGTTATTATGAATATGTCAAATGACTATTTAAAGTAGAACCCTTACCAGCCCTGCCTCCCCTATTGAGCGAAGATACATTTGAGGCGACATGTAATCATTTTCACAGACTACAGTGTAACCTCGGTAATTCGGCCGTTCGTTAATCGGACGACACGTCTAGTAATCCGGCGGCTTGGAGACCGCTCGCGCTCTTCCCTCCCACCACTCTTATAATCCGGCTGTCTGGTCCCATATGTGTCGAGATTATACTATAGGTAGAGTAGCCAGGCAAGTACTGGGTAGAGCAGCGTTTCTCAAACTTTTTTGACCGCTGTCCGGTACGAGGTTTTAAAATTTTAAATTTAAGAAACAAATTGTATTTTTTAAGAATACACAAAAATTGCAAAATAATTAAATAAGAAAAATATAAGTAATTAAAAAATTGACAAATGTATTCATTTAAAACTTTGGTAAATGAAGTAAATTTGGTTTACATATTATGTCCTTAGTGCGAAGCATGATGTTTGTCATACATAACAATTTCAAATTAGGAGGAACTTATGTTAATTTTCTCAAATTAGGTTCAACATTCAATCTGTTTCGATACTTATTTTCTAAGTACACCAAGGCTGAGAACGCAACTTTGCACGTATAAGTGGTGACAAAAGTTGGGTTGTGAATTGTTGATCACAAAAAAAAAGATTTTATAAACAAAAGAAAAATAGAACATTTTAAGTACAAACTTAAAATCGTCCCTCTTTTGTTTCTCCAATCCACAGACTTATAGGTATCTTATACAAGGTAGCTAAAATGTCATCATTCTACATGCCTAGATTAACACTTTGGCTATCTATATGAAAAAAAGAGTAAGATTAAAATTTGATTTCACGACAATGTGCCACAAATGACCCAAAATAATTTATTCCCTTTACAGGTTTATAAAAAATCCAATCCTATATCTATATCCAATTTCTATACATTTCCCTATAAAACAATACAAATAAGCTATATACCATAAGCTAAAATATAGCTCTGTCCCTTAAAATTGTAAGACGAAGAGCACGATCTCTACGCTCAGTGGTGCTTCTTGGACGTCCTGATCCAAGTCTACGTCGATTCTCCTCAGCTTCGGACCATCTACACCAGCAGCGTGCTATCACCGATAAACTACGGCCTACCCTTTCAGTTATAGCACGAACCGTAAAAACCGCTTCTTGCATACCAATAATGCGACCCCTTTCAAAATCACTTAGATCAGCGATTCTCAAAGTGGGCAATATCGCCCCCCAGTGGGCGATGACGTCGTTTTGGGGGTCGCTACGTAGCCAGGGGGCGGTAGGTATCATGAGCTATACAATGAATTTCTGTAAATTTAAAACAAACAAATAAATGGAGAATTATTTTTGCCTGCAGTTGCTGAGGTAATCAGTACTGTGTTTGCACAAATCTCTTTTAAACTTGAGAAGTATTGATAAAGCGCCTGAATAGTTTTCAAAATTTTCCGAATTACAGATTTTTCTTTGCAAATCGAAAGTATGTTACCTGGAAATGAATTGCTAGGATATGTTCGGTTTGTATAGGATGAACAAACCAAAGAGGAACTATTATTTGCAAAATATTTAGAAATAGATACAAATATTTAGATCAGGGGTCTCCAAACTTTCCAGCCTTAGGGCCATACTGATTACTCCAGTAAGTTCCGAGGGCCAAAACCATATTATCATTGTTGCCGGTGGTAAAAAGTGAAATAGTCCACTAATGAAAAAAAAGTCCGAAAAAGTACGCAACGTTTAAAAAAGGCTGCAAATCGGACTAAAGTCCGCAAAACGGCAACACTGCATATTACTAATTTTCCTGTCATTATCTGTAATTTCTAGATAAGTCGTAGAGTACGAGCCATGTGGAGTAACGTGACACGACATCTGGTGGACACAAGCGGAAATAAGTAGTACCTTCTATCGCTAACAGATGGCGCTAATAGCACGTACAGAATAATCTCGTTGGTTCGAGAAAGTTCTGGTGTCTTCCACTCACTTCTAGATGGCAGTAATTGGAATATTTAAGAAGGCTAGTGGCGCAACCACAAGTCAGTTCCTATGACACTGTTATGAAATAAAATAGTGCGTACCTCCTTAAAACGTGTTTGTGCGTGTTTAAGTTTAAGACATCTTTGTAACAGTATTTTGATTTGAATTGTTGCTTTTGTGTGTGATTTAGTAGTATGGAAAAGATGCGAAAAATTGATAGTGAATGCAGAAAATTCAAAGATCAGTGGAACATTCAGTATTTCGTAATTGAGTCCAGTAACAAGGCGCTATGTTTGATTTGCAATGAAAGCATAGCCGTTCTCAAGGAATATAACATTAAACGTCTTTATGAAACAAAACATTTTCAAAATTACTCAAAATATACAGGAAGTTTGCAGACAGAAAAATTCGAAGCTATGAGGCGCGGATTGAAATCGCAGCAATCTTCATTTACAAAACTCAAAACTGAACAAGAGGCTGCAACTCCAACTTTCGCGTGGCTCTTGAAATTGCAAAACGTGGAAAACCATTCACCGATGGAGAAATGATCAAAGAATGCATAATTGCAGTAGCCGAAGAAATGTGCCCTGAAAAGGTAAATTTATTAAAAACTGTCAGTATGTCAGCAAACACTGTGGCTCGAAGGGTAGAAAACATCGCTTAAAATATATCCTCTCAACTGTTCGACAAAAATGGACATGTTGAATGGTTTTCCTTGGCCTAGGATGAGTCAACGGATGTGTCAGATACTGCTCAGGTGTTGATTTATATTTGAGGAGTAGATAAAAGCTATGAAGTGCATGAAGAACTTCTTGATATGTATAGTATTCATGGCACAACTACTGGTACAGATATTCTTAAAGGAGTTGAAATGGCCATTAATCAAAAGAACCTTCGATGGAAAAACTTGAAATGTATTACAACTGATGGAGGCAAAAACATAAGTGGGAAAGATAAAGGAGTGGTCGCTCTTGTGTCAAAGGCTGTAGAAAATGACGGTGGTTCAAAACCATTAGTCTTACATTGTATCATTCATCAACAGTCTTTGTGCGGAAAATGTTTGGATATGTCTGAAGTTCTGAAACCAGTCATATCAACTATTAATTTTATCAGATCTTTTGGGCTGAATCACCGACAATTCCGACAATTTATTGAAGAAATTGGAGAAAATGACTTACCTTATCATACTGCCGTACGTTGGCTTAGTTGTGGGAAAGTCCTTCAGCGCTTTTTTGAACTTCGAGCAATGATCGAAATTTTTTTGAATAAAAAGCATCGCCCTCTTACTGAATTACAAAACAACGCATGGCTGTGGAAGTTAGCATTCTATGTTGATTTGACAAAACATGTGAACGAACTGAATTTGAGATTGCTAGAAGAAAACCAGCATCTTCCTGATTTATACACTAATATCAAATCATTCCGGAAGAAATTGATACTGTTTCAATCACAACTACGAAGTAAATGTTTTTCACATTTTAAAACATGTGAAATATTCAGCCACACCACTGAGACTGAGTTTCCTATCGATTTTGCAATCGAAACTTTGAGTGCTTTGAAAATAAATTTTGATACTCGTTTCTCGGACTTGGATGCCATTTCGAATCAAATTAAGATTTTTCAGAATCCTTTTGATACTGACATTGAAACCCTAGTCCCGGAACTTCAAATGGAAATGATTGATCTACAGTGCAGTGATATAATTAAGAACAAATATCAAAACTTATCTTTGTTGGAATTTTATTCTTCCACTGACACAATTTGATAATTTGCATAAATTTGCTCGTGGGCTGTTTTCTGTTTTTGGTACTACTTATTTGTGTGAGAAGACCTTCTCCAAAATGAAGTACACATAAAATGTTTACAGATCTAAATTGACTAATGAGCATCTTAAATCTCTTTTAATAATTGGTACAAGTAAAATTAGTCTACAACTACAAACTATTGTCAGTGGAAAATCTCAATTTCATAA
This sequence comes from Phosphuga atrata, assembly GCA_944588485.1. NCBI lineage: Eukaryota > Metazoa > Arthropoda > Insecta > Coleoptera > Silphidae > Phosphuga > Phosphuga atrata. Next base: position 23,043,404 of record OX155893.1, on the reverse strand, counting down.
ATATCATTAGTATTTCATATGTCATTATGCTAGTTATAAGTTATGTTTTTATTTAAAATGTATAAAATGTTAGTTGGATTCATTTCAATAATTTGTTAGTTATTATATACTGAAGTTAAATTTTCTGCATATTATACATGTCTTTACTCATTACATTTCTGTGTTTCTTTATCCAACTTATCACAAAAACAATAACAATAAGCCTACAACAATGTTATGAGTAGTTAGCCCATGACCATATCAATGTAGATGTCATATTAATAATTATTCAACATAAAATTTTAATACATCAGTAAACTAAATTTAATTTGCTATATATGTTCTCCAAAAGAAGTTTTCAAGTATGCTAGCTCTCCTGGGGCCGGACAAAATCTGTCCGCGGGCCGGATGTGGCCCTCGGGCCGTAGTTTGGAAACCCCTGATTTAGATAAAAGGGGAATCAATATTTCGAGTAAATGAGCAATTTTTTTAATGATAATAAAATGCCTAAAGCTATGATCGGCTCTAATGCAGGTTTTATAGGATTACTTAAAAGAACTCTATTAATGAATTTTTTGAAAGTCATAAAGCATCTGTTACCGTTTCCAAATTTTGCTACCGATATTTTGCTATCGAACTAACAAAAAACAAACAAGATTATTTATCATATTTGTTTGAAAAATGTAATAACCATAAATTTGAAACTGTAAGTGAAAAAGTCAAGCTAATTAATAATTTCAGCATTTACTGAAAAATTGTTACTTTAAAACAATTTGACTCGTCAATTTTTATCAATTCCATAATCTGATGAAAATTCTGGAAATTCAAGAAATATCTGATGAACATATTATAATATTCACAAATCATTGGAACTTTATTGCAGAAGTGGCAGTTGCCATGGGCTTCATAATTTAATGGGTCTTACTTTCCAAGATTCGAACCGAATTATAACCGAATTTGCTGATGCTAAAGCGCGAAAAGCCTTCGTTAAGTAAATTAACTTATTGAATAAATATTTAATACCATAACAAAAACTATTTTCTCTGAGAGGCTCTATATATATATATATATATATATATATATATATATATATATATATATATATATATATATATATATATATATATATATATATATTTGAAGATAGTTTATAATGACTGGCTATTTAATACAAATGTTGTATATTTTCACAATTATATATATATATATATATATATATATATATATATATATATATATATATATATATATATATATAGATATATAGATAAATATGTATGAAGTATATAATACGATTGATTTGGGGGGTGCTATTAAGTTTAGCATATAACACGGAGGCGCGATGAGAGAAATAAGTTTGAGAAACACTGACTTAGGTGATGATATTGTACATGACGACGAATGCTTGGCATCTTTTTAAGTTTTTGAGTTTTATAAAGTGAAACGTCAAGCTGCTCAGAGGCTGCTTGGATATTAGAAGCAATTACATTAAAAAATCAGCAGCTCTTCATAATGTTGAAATCAAGAGAAAATACCATATAAGAATCAAAACAATTGATTTTTTGATCATCGGTGCAGTTCATTTACAAGATCAAATTCTATAACAATTACAATCGTCCAATAAATACTTGGAGATCTGTTTTTTTTTCTTGAAAGGCAGTATATTTCACCAAGCATAAAAATTTGAATTAGCACACATTTATACGTTTTTTTTTTAAATAAAATTTTGAAGCCGACGACGTAACGATACGTCAATTTATAATCAAAGTATAGGAGCCGTTAACGTACTAGTTGAACCAACATTAAGGAAAAATGGGATAATTCACACGAAATGAAAGTCCGTATCGAGAAAGCCAGAGCTGCATTTTGTAAAATGGCTATTGTGTTTAGGCGCCATTACTTCTCGATGAAAACAAAATTTTCCATTCTTTTCTATGGAGCGGAGACCTGGACTTTGACCGAGACGATGGGTAAACCACTTGAGGCATTTGAGATGTGGCTCTACTCGAGAATGCTTAGAGTGCCATGGACAAATAAAATTGCAAACAATAACATTCTCCATAAAATGAAGAATGGAAAAAAAGTCCTGAAAACAGTAAAATGCAGGAAACTACAATATTTAGGTTATGTAATGAGGAATGGATACAGGTATAAACTGCTGCAGAACATTCTTCAAGGAAAGATTCCTGGTAAAAGAGGACGAGGAAGAAGAACATCTTGGCTTGGAAACTTAAGAACATAGACTTCACATATGAGTGAAGAACTATTCAGAACATCCAAAGCTGACATATCCATGATGGTCAGCAACATCCGGAACGGATAGGCACAAAAATAAGAAGAAGAACGTACTAGTACATTTTTTTTTTTATTTAAAACCTTTTCCGGAAGAGAGGTTAAAGGACTTTCAGTAGTTTACTCCTCGAATCGTTAGAAGAAAAGGAAATGGCAAATCGGTTTGGTTTCTTTTGATTTTGAGAAATTTGCGTTTAAAAAAGTTTTTGATTTTTCCCAGGGAAAACCATCTTTAGTTATGTCGAAAATTTTAAGATTTCCCTCGGCTTTCGGGAAAACTTTTTCGGGTTTTGATCTAGACCAGGGGTCTCCAAACTACGGCCCGAGGGCCACATCCGGCCCGCGGACAGATTTTGTCCGGCCCGCGGAGAGCTAGCATACTTGAAAACTCCTTTTATAAAACTTATTTTTTATAGCAAATTAAATTTAGTTTACTGAAGTATTCCAATTTTATGTTGAATAATTATTAATATGACATCTACATTGATATGGTCATGGGCTAACTACTCATAACATTGTTGTAAGCTTATTATTATTGTTTTTGTGATAAGTTGGATAAAGAAACAGAATTGTAATGAGTAAAGACATGTATAATATGCAGAAAATCTAACTTTAGTATATAATAACTAACAAATTATTGAAATGAATCCAACTAATATTTTATACATTTTAAATAAAAACAACTTATAACAAGCATAATGACATATGAAATACTAATGAGATTTATGTAATTGAGATTTTCCACTGACAATAGTTTGTAGTTGTGGACTAATTTTACTTGTACCAATTATTAAAAGAGATTACCAATTATTAAAAGATGCTCATCAGTTAATTTAGATCTGTAAACATTTTTTGTGTACTTCATTTTGGAGAAGGTCTGCTCACACAAATAAGTAGTACCAAAAACAGAAAACAGCCCACGAGCAAATTTATGCAAATTATCAAATTGTGTCAGTGGAAGACTCTTATATAATTCCAACAAAGATGAGTTTTGATATTTGTTCTTAATTATATCACTGCACTGTAGATCAATCATTTCCATTTGAAGTTCCGGGGCTAGGGTTTCAATGTCAGTATCAAAAGGATTCTGAAAAATCTTAATTTGATTCGCAATGGCATCAAAGTCCGAGAAACGAGTATCAAATTTTTTTTTCAAAGCACTCAAAGTTTGGATTGCAAAATCGATAGGAAACTCAGTCTCAGTGGTGTGGCTGAATATTTCACATGTTTTAAAATGTGAAAATCATTTACTTCGTAGTTGTGATTGAAACAGTATCAATTTCTTCCGGAATGATTTGATATTAGTGTATGAATCAGGAAGATGCTGTTTTTCTCCTTGCAATCTCAAATTCAGTTCGTTCACTTGTTTTGTCAAATCAACATAGAATGCTAACTTCCACAGCCATGCGTTGTTTTGTAATTCAGTAAGAGGGCGATGCTTTTCATAAAAAAAAATTTCGATCACTGCTTGAAGTTCAAAAAAGCGCTGAAGGACTTTCCCACAACTAAGCCAACGTACGGCAGTATGATAAGGTAAGTCATTTTCTCCAATCTCTTCAATAAATTGTCGGAATTGTCGGTGATTCAGCCCAAAAGATCTGATAAAATTAACGGTTGATATGACTGGTTTCAGAACTTCAGACATGTCCAAACATTTTCCCCACAAAGACTGTTGATGAATGATACAATGTAAGACTAATGGTTTTGAACCACCGTTATTTTCTACAGCCTTTGACACAAGAGCGCGACCACTCCTTTATCTTTCCCACTCATGTTTTTGCCTCCATCAGTTGTAATACATTTCAAGTTTTTCCATCGAAGGTTCTTTTGATTAATGGCCATTTCAACTCCTTTAAAAATATCTCTACCAGTAGTTGTGCCATGAATACTATACATATCAAGAAGTTCTTCATGCACTTCATAGCTTTTATCTACTCGAATATAAATCAACACCTGAGCAGTATCTGATACATCCGTTGACTCATCCAAGGCCAAAGAAAACCATTCAACATGTCCATTTTTGTCGAACAGTTGAGAGAATATATTTTCAGCGATGTTTTCTACCCTTTGATCCACAGTGTTTGCTGACATACTGACAGTTTTTAATAAATTTACCTTTTCAGGGCACATTTCTTCGGCTACTGCAATTATGCATTCTTTGATCATTTCTCCATCGGTGAATGGTTTTCCACGTTTTGCAATTTCAAGAGCCACACGAAAGCTGGCACGAGTTGCAGCCTCTTGTTCAGTTTTGAGTTTTGTAAATGAAGATTGCTGCGATTTCAATCCGCGCTTCATAGCTTCGAATTTTTCTGTCCGCAAACTTCCTGTATATTTTGAGTAATTTTGAAAATGTTTTGTTTCATAATGACGTTTAATGTTATATTCCTTGAGAACGGCTATGCTTTCATTGCATATCAAACATAGCGCCTTGTTACTGGACTCAATTACGAAATACTGAATGTTCCACTGATCTTTGAATTTTCTGCATTCACTATCAATTTTTCGCTTCTTTTCCATACTACTAAATCACACGCAAAAGCAACAATTCAAATCAAAATACTGTTACAAACATGTCTTAAACTTCACACGCACAAACACGTTTTAAGGAGGTATGCACTATTTTATTTCACAACAGTGTCATAGGAACTGACTTGTGGTTGCGCCACTAGCCTTCTTATATATTCCAATTACTGCCATCTAGAAGTGAGTGGAAGACACCAGAACTTTCTCGAACCAACGAGATTATTCTGTACGTGCTATTAGCGCCATCTGTTAGCGATAGAAGGTATTACCTATTTCCGCTTGTGTACACCAGATGTCGTGTCACGTTACTCCTCATGGCTCGTACTCTACGACTAATCTAGAAATTACAGATAATGATAGGAAAATTAATAATATGCAGTGTTGCCGTTTTGCGGACTTTAGTCCGATTTGCAGCCTTTTTTAAACGTAGCGTACTTTTACGGACTTTTTTTTTCATCAGTGGACTATTTCACTTTTTACCACCGGCAACAATGAAAATATGGTTTTGGCCCTCGGAACTTTCTGGAGTAATCAGTATGGCCCTAAGGCTGGAAAGTTTGGAGACCCCTGATCTAGACCATGATGTTTAGAGATTTCCGAAAAAATCTATACTTACAGTTTGAATCGGACTATGTAGTCTAGGAGCTAGCGACGTTTTCGAGAGAGAATTTTAGTTAGGTTGGTTTTTAGATATGCTCTGGGTCTCACATTCCCTGTCGGCATACAGGCTATCTGGCTGGCGTCAGAGGTTGTGTTCATTAGTGCGCATCGTATTTGTACAGGTAAAATAATAATTTTCCAAATCATTTTAAGAAGGTTTTTCTTTTTTTTATTAACTTTATTTAGCTTTTCGAAATGTAAATATATTATTGCCAGACATTTGTGTCATTGCTTACTATGTGCCAGACGCTAATTTTGATTAAAATAAAAAACAAAATTCAAATTATTTTAGTATGGCTGAAATTTTGATATAATGTTATTTAAGTATCAACAAATCTAAAATTAATTTGCCAGACAATAATTCGACCGTTAACCATCTGCCAGACTGATTTAAAAATGCGGTATTATTCTGGTGGTTGCCAAATAGATTTCTGATAAAGGACCGAAAGCTTTTAAATTAATTTTTGCATTAATATATTATGAAAACGATCATTTATTATTGTATAAAATTAACAAAATATCGAAAGAATCGAAATAAACATTTTTTTACCCAGAAGCTCTCATATTTTAAATTAAAATTAGATGAAGATTTTTTAATCCATAATAGTGTCATAAAAAACGGAAGCATTTTGATAATCAACATCATCATAATCATCACTGCTCTCATTTTCATAATCATTGTCATCATCCTCTTTTGAAAGTTGTCATTTTCTAAATAACTTCGTGATAAGTTTTCTGTGATGGAATGGAAAATGTTATAATCTTTAGATAAACAAATTTGTTTTTTTTTCTAATTCTTGGCATTAATGATAATATCAGCAACTAACTATGGTAATTGCTCTCCAACGAACCAGATGCAATCATATTTATCATCGTTTATGGTCCAACCGGACCAAAATTTCTTTTCAAAATTATCAGTTAATTTTGTAGGTGGGTACGTATTCGAAAACATGAAATAGGCTGTATTAGCATACAGATATCAAAACACGAAGGTAGCTGTTTGACATTATCACCCATTTTCTTCTCAATTAATTTTACTAATTGAGCTTTATCTGTATTACAAATACCGCCATCTGTGTGGCACATTGATGTTGGGACCGGTGTAAGTTGAAATGTCAATACTTTCTCAATATCGACCTTGTGAGTTAAGGATATCCCAACAATCTACCAAAATCTCTTTGCATCCTCACCTCAACAACTTTATTTTCGAGAGTTAATTTCTTAAGTTTATCGGTTCTTTTAATTCCGAAACATCCAGATTTGAAATCGTTTCAAGTCCTGGGTGTGTTTTGTTAACATTGTTCAAATTGTAGGAGTATTTAACACACTATCGAGCGTAATTTGGTTGATTAACAATAAAAAATAAATTGGTCATTTTTGGAATCATATACTTGAACATCTCAAAATCACCCATGCGTAAGCTACTTGATAAGATGATATAATAGTTAACCAGCTGGATATAGATCATATAAAACTGAGCAGATTTGCCATGATCGCCTTGTCTTGTTTTGCCATGAATTCTTGATACGAAGAGAGCAGTCGTAATAATGTATCTTGGTATTGTAAAAGGTCATCAAAGATTTGCTCTTTCACAAAATCGTGTTCAACTTTTGATGTTTTTAAGTATTCATCAAAATGTAACATTTGCAATCCTACAGCCATTAACGGTTGCAGGCGTTTGCAACGATTAAAATGTCTACGTTCGATAATTCCGTTCATCGATCCGGAAGCTATAATTTTGCTTTCAATGATCATTTTCATACTATATTAATGCAAGAATTAATTTAATAGCTATCAGTCTTTTTTCAGAAATCTATTGGCAACCATTTCTTTATCAACCAGAATAATACCGCATTTTTAAATCGGTCTGGCAGATGGCTAACGGTCGAATTATTGTCTGGCAAATTAATTTTAGATTTGTTGATATTTAAATAACATCATATCAAAATTTCAGCCATACTAAAATAATTTGAATTTTGTTTTTTTTTTAAATCAAAATTAGTCTGGCACATAGTAAGCAATGACAAAAATGTCTGGCAATAATATATTTACTTTTCGAAAAGCTAAATAAAGTTAATAAAAAAATGAAAAACCTTCTTAAAATGATTTGGAAAATTATTATTTTACATGTACAAATACGATGCGCAGTAATGAACGCAACCTCTGACGCCAGCCAGATAGCCCGTATGCCGACAGGGAAAGTGACAGAGGGAGCATATCTAAAAACCAGCCTACCTAAAATTCTCGTTTTCCCGACGTTGCTAGCTTCCGTACTAATGGGGAACATTGGTACAAATTATTGGCAAATTTGAAGTTTTGCCTTGATTTGGACGAAACTAAGGAAAAAGAAGTATTTACTAGATTTTCAGAAATATCGTTATAGGCAATATGGACCACACCTTGGGAAACTGAAAAAGTCGTTGGAACATTGTCCCCTCGATTTTCGGAAAAATTGATGGATTGTACGATGGGAAACTGAAGAAATTGTCGGAAAATTCGTAGTTACTTTATTGTAAAACTACAGCTACTGCATTGGATGATGGGAAACTCAAGGACAGGGCCCGATCTAGCTATTTAGCCGCTCCGGGCAAAACTTATATTCGCCGCCCTTTACACCACCGCCGCCCTGGTGTTTACCACATAAGTCATGCTTGATGAGCTTGATATTCCAAAGAAATGTGATATTGCTGTATTTGTATAATACTCACCTATGTTTGTCTACGGGGGCTTCTGAACAAGCATACAAAAGTTCATGAGAGTATGTATGTATAAGTATGTTTATAAGGATATATGTATGTCTGTTAAAGAATTTCTCAAAAACTACTGAATGGATTGAAATATTTTTTTAACGACATAATATTATCTTTCAATTTCATCATCATCATCATCAACCTGTTTCGACTTAGTGCTGGGTATAGGCCTCTTTTCCTTTGTGCCTAGGTATGACCCTTTAACTTACCCTTTAACAACATTTTTTTTATTACTCATGCGGGATAAGTACTATTTTACGCACGTTTTTCCGGGCGATAAATGGCTCTTTATTCATTTGCGTGCGACAAGTATGAATAAAAGCATGCAAATGTCATTGTCATGGAGACCAATTGAATAAGTTAAAAAGATTAGGAACAAACTGTTATAATATTTAAGTTAAGGTTCATACGTTATGTATAAAAAAAACACAAGAAATGATTTGTTTATAAATTTAATGCAGTAAAAATAACACATTATTATGTAACGATACAAAACGAATCAGTCATTATTAAAAATAATCAAATTAGGTAAATAAAACATTTTTCCTGTAAATATTAAACTCTACCTCGTAATTAAAATAATTTTCTTCGCACTTTTTGCACCGCAAAATCATTAATAATTTGTAATAAATTTATACTGTCGCAAATCTTGTGTTCTATCGAAATCATAGCCAATCCAGACAATCTATTCTGTGTCATGGTGGATCGCAGATAATTTTTTATTATTTTTAATTTGAAAAAGCTTCTTTCACCATTTGCAACTGTAACTGGTAAAGTTAAAAGAATGCTGAGCGCAATACTGATATTTGGACCAAATCTTAAATCTGTTATGAATTTTAAAACGTCTTGAGGAGAAAAATTACTGTTTAAAAACATACAAAGAACTGATAACTCCTCTGAAAGGTCTATTGCATTCACATCACGTGAGTTGTCGTGGGTTAATATAGTCTCCAGGTTCTTACAATGCTCTAACAATTCATATTTTGAAAGTTCTCTTAAGGCATATATGTTATTTAAAAAAGCAAAATATTTACTATGCTCAGTAATCTGGGAAAACCTGAACTCTAAGGAGTTTATAGCTGTATCTATATATATTCATATATATATATATATATATATATATATATATATATATATATATATATATATATATATATATATATATCGATTTTATATTTTTGACGAGGTTCAATGATTGGTTCGGCGGTTCAAGTATCGGCAAATTTTCAAAGTCTAACACCTCGCAATCAATTTCAGAAGCTAAGACTTTTGCGTCTTCAATAACTTGAGTAAAATACTCATCTGAACGTGAGTTTTTAAAGAAATCTTGAGTATTTTTAAGTATTTTAATAACAGAAACGAAATCAAAATCTTTACTTTGCATTAATTTACTAACCGGATTTATCCGATTAGTAAAAAAGTTTCGTACCAAATTATTATAGAACCTAAAAATTTAAACTGTTTAATTTGGTCCAACAAACCCGAAGCTTCGTCTCGTGTAGAGGTATCCGTATCTGTGTTTTGGTAAACACTAAACAATACATCGTACACTTGTCCTATTTGATGTCTTAGTGGTTTTATTGCTTCGATTCGACTTTCCCATCTCGTGTTACTAAGTGGTTTTAGAGTAATATCTTTTACATTCTTCAAAAGAATTGACCATCTCAATGTTGAAGAGGAAAAGAAAACATATATTTTTTGCACAGTACTAAAAAAATGTGTAGCTTCCAGTGAGGACTTTGCCATGTCGTTTACTACTAAGTTTAAAAAATGACTACTACAAGGAACATAAAATGCCCGTGGATTGATGTGTTTTATCCTGGCTTGGACGCCACTTTGAATACCTTTCATATTAGATCCATTATCATACCCTTGCCCTCCTATTTTTTCTAAAGACAATCCAAGTGCTGATAATTGTTCTAGGATAATTTATGTTAGTGCCAGACCTATAGATTTTTCGATTGGTATAAATTCTTTCCAAAAAACTTTCATTTATTACAATTTCTGACGTTCTTGGATTGTTTTCGGTTTGATTAATAGAAATATACCTAATTATGAGGGTCATCTGCTCAGTTTTTCTAGCGTCCGAGGTACAATCTAAGATAATAGAATAATATTTCGATTTAATGATAGCTTCCAGAATATGTTTTTTTATGCTGTTTGAAATTTTATCAATAAACTCATTTTGAATAGTTTTACTTAAGTAGATTGCTTTTCTCTCCTCTTTCTTCAAAACTCTGCGTACATGTTCCTACATAACAGGATAAAATTCGGCTAACAACTCTATTAGTTTTAAAAAATTACCGTTGTTATGTTGATATAGATTTTCAGAAGTACCTTGAAAAGCCAAGCAGTTTTTGGCTAACATTTTGATGATTAAAGCAATACGTAACAAAACTCCATTCCGGTGTTCTATTTCTGATTTAATTATTCTTTGTGACTCGGCATCTATCGTATGAGATGATTTCAGCCTACGTGAAAGTTCGACCCATAATTTTACAGCTTCTACATGGTTTCGTGATGTCTCATGAGATTTATGCATATAGGCGATATGCTATGGGCATATAGGCGATATAGCATGTAGGCGACATCCTTCCAATTTTTGTAGCCAGCTTCAGATAGACCGGAAGTTGTAGTTGTATTAAATATTTTGCAGCAAAAACAATATACCGAATTTTTTGCCACAGAATATAGAAGCCAATCTCTCAAAATTTCTTCACCGTTGTTAAGCTTTCTCTTATAATATCTCGAAGTAAACCTTCGACCATTGTTATCCCGTGGAAATTCAAATTCATACAGTGGGTCAGGAAAAACTCTATTTACCAAATATATTCTTTCTGTATCTGTTAATCTAACGGGCCACGTGGCTGGGTCGACATCTAAAAGTGACTTTGATCCTGCAGAAACACTTGTAGTTGCAATAGCACCATCAGCTACAATAGCGCTTGACAAAGAAGTAGAAGCATCAGGTTCACAGATTATATTGGGATCGGGCGTATGTTCATGTGATTTAAACGAAGCCGTAGCTACTACATCGGTTTCTCGTATGGGTGACGTTGGTTTGTTAAGCTCACTTTTCTTTAAAAAGTGACTCTAAAGCAAGCCTTTTGCCACTCTGCATCTTTTTTGAGTCTTCGTTTTTTATATTGGTATCCCGACAAGCGTGATTTACCGTCAGCCATTCTGTTCCGTAAACAATAAAAATATGAATTAAATTTAAATAGATATTTAATAACCTTACTAATAATATAACCTTACTAATAATAAATCCGAAAGTAATTATGTTTGTATGTTACGTTTTTTCGCTTAAATCGTTTAATTAATTTTGATAAATTTTGCTATATAGAAATAAATTGGACTTTCAGAACGGAAATAGGCTACTTTTTACCGCAGAAAAGTTACTCATTTCTTGCGGACAATGTTAAATTAAAACCAGGGTTTAGATGATTTTAAAACTTGATTTTAATCAGTGATTTAAATTGCGATTAAAATCAAGTGTTTTTTTTTTAAATCGTTGATTTAAATCAATACCTTTTTTAACAACAAAATCAACCAAAAAATATCAAGTGACTTCCCTATTCTTTTTTGTAAGTAGCATAAAAATTTAAATTCAATTGAAATTGTAACCGAAATTAGTTTTACTAGTACAATTACAGTAGGTATATTTACAATTTTTTCAAATTTAAAAATACCATTAAAAATATCAACAAAAATTAAATTTCAATTATAATTGCAACTTATAAATTATTTTCACTCTTCAGATTCCCAGCAAATTTGAAATTTTTATTTTCACAAAAAAATGAGTTTTTTTTTTAAATTCCATTAAAAATTACCATATAAATTAAAATTCTATTTAAATTGACACTCTGAATAAATACATTAAAGACTTGTAAGTCTCCAGTCGCCAAAAATCGTAGGGTGATGACAAAAAATAATTATGTAACCAGTAAGAACATAAATATCAATACCCAAACAATACCCAAACGGTTTTTGTCAATTTTAAGTAGTAGATTTTTTAAAATTTTTCATTGTTGATTTTTTGTTTGAATGTGACTAATATTGATAATTTTAGAAGAACTGAAAGAAATTTTAGAAGAATATAGTGAAAATATAATTCAAATAAACAATGAGGTTTTTTTTTTAATAATAATAACCGACTTCCAAATGAAGAAAGATTGGAATATGTAAATGAATAAAAAAAATCTGATTTAAATCAAATAAATCCGATTACTTTGTTTTTTTTTTAAATCATGATTTTTATCAACCCTGATTAAAACTACTTTCTAGCTTAAAATTACGTATTTTTTTACGTACTACAAATTTACTTTATAAAATTACTTAGTAAATTCACACGAATCACATGCGCACTTCAATATGTATTGTTAATTGTCTGATTAATCTACCACCAATATTCACACCACTTTTAAATTTAAAATACAACTTATAGACTTGAGATATATTTCTTGAGTGATTTCTTAAGTGTCGCTGTGTCGCAATCAGTAACTTTTTTTATGGCTTCCGCTAGACTATTTGCAAATATGGCACGTTCAGTAATTCGGCGCTCTGGGAAAACTATTTTGTATAATATTTTAAAATTTAATATTTTTTTATATATCTAATTATTTTGTATAATATTTTTTCAGTTATTTTTATTTAATACTATGTGTTCTTAGTATGTATCTACTTATGTACATATTTTTTATATGTAGAGGTACATATTTTATTATTTCTGAACGTTTGGACTTCGTGCAACTCGGCGCCCTCAATTTTGCCGCCCCTCATTTTTGCCGTTCTGGGCATTTGCCCGGCCGGCACCCCCTTAGATCGGGCCCTGCTCAAGGAATTATCAGAAAATTCTGAATTCCTTTTTTGTAAAACTACAGCTAGGATCTTGGAACTGCAGAATTTTCCGCAAAAAATTGTGAATCGCGAAACTAGGAAGGGAATTAGTGTTTGAGAACTGTTGATGGTCGGATTTTAGATTTACATCCTGGCTAGCGGAACAAAAAAATCGAGGAATTTTTTGTTCCTACAAACCCTCAAAAATATTGTCATAAAAGAACATATGACAATTTTTTAAAAAAAAGTAGCCCCTAGCAGTATTACGACCGAAAATTTGATATTTCCGATTTCTTTTTAAATTGTTTTATTTTTAATTACTCATGCGTTAAAAGTACTATCTTGGCGCACGTTTTTTTAGTGCGACAAATTATATTATAGTGCTATTTTTGGCTGTATTACCACATAACTTGGGTAACGCACGCAAATATTCAATATCACTTACAATAAGTAATATTATAAAAAAACAATTAAATAAATAAAATAAATACAATCAAAACCTCAATATTAAAAAAGTAACGTGAAAGTGACAGAAATTTTGTTTTATTACAAAATAAAAAATAAAGAAAACTTTTTAAAATTCTATGGTGATACCGGAGACTGAACGGGAAGAACTCCTTTATGACGTATCCACACCACCGCAGACAATTGAAAAAGCAAATTCTTCACTTTTGTTTCTAATGTTTTTTGGATGGCTCCTGGATCCCAAACGTGTAAGATATGTCTTCTAGCACGAGTAATAAAAAAAATATTATCTGCAACACGGGCGGTATTGTCAATTGCCCTTTCGAGCGAATGTGCGCCAATTCGCTCTCGTGGCCAACTGACAACTTACCACCCTAGTTGCAAAATAAACAATTCTAATTTTGTATTTTTCCTGTAATAATTGTTACAAACAATCTTTTAATGTTTCTTAAAAAACGGGGCTAAAACAATCCACAAAAGCTGCCGGCTTTTGGCGATGTTTATCTTTGGGATCCGCCGTTTGTACAGTGTTAAAATACTTCAATCAAAACTTGTCAATACCGTCTAATCTACCGTTTAAATATAATTTAGTGAATTAAAACGTTTTTTTAATCTTAACAAATGTATTTACACATAAATATATAAAACAAGAAAAAAGGACAACAAATTATTCATTCTGTGTAGCCTATCAACTGATTCAGTCTTTTTTCCTCCACCTCTTGCCGAAACAGTTCGGTCCCGACAAGACCCTTCGACGTTTTACTCCCTTCTAATCCCTGCCTAACGTGCTGTATCCTCCCATAGACCCGCTGAAACTGGAATATGCAGGCCAAAAAGTGCCAAATGTTGAATTCCGGCCATAGAACTTCCGTAAACACGACGTCGGCCTTCTCAATCTGCCACAACAAAAAATCGCTAAATCTAACTTCCCCCGACGATCTTATTATAATATCCGGCGGAGGACTCTTGCTGGTGTACAGACAACTTGTGATCAAATCCTCGCTGACATCTAAAGCGTTTAGTTTCCCCTCAGTGAATCCTCGTGCGATCGTTTGAATGGAATGCGTGATTTCTTCTCGGGCAGTGTAAGCAAACGCGACGTTCAAAATCGATTTGCTGTTCTCGCGTGTCATCAAAACCGCTTCGGCGATACTTTTTCGCAAATCTTCCGGTATCAATGACAAATTACCTACAAAAAAAATAATTACTGACAATCATAAATAATATTATGGATATTGTGTCAAAATATGACAAATAACTTCAAATGTCACACAATGAAATACACCAAATGTGACAATGACATGAATGACAAGTGACTTAAAATGTTACACAATGACATAAGTCACACATGACATAAGTCACAGAATGACACAAGTCACTGACATAAGCCACATATTGTCACACTAATAAAACTTTCCTCTGTAAACTTTATTTCTGTAAAGGTGACAATCATAAATATTTAAAATATTATGAATATTGTGTCAATATGTGACAATGAAAAGTCACACAATGATATGTCACTCCAACTGTCACTAATAAAATTGTTGCTTTTCATATTAAATTAAACTTAAAATTTGAGATTACCAATAACGCGTATGCAAATCCCGTTTGCGTGTAACTTCTCCTTCTCGTCCAAGAGCCTCTTGTACTTCTCCCTCGCCAATTGCATAAGCGTTTCGACTTCGTCGGCGCTCCGCTTGAAATTCTCAATGCTGAACGCGTAGACCGTCACCTCGCGGATCTCCATCTCGCGACACCACAGCAGTGTCTCCGTCAGCTTGTCGAAGCCCCGCGTGTGCCCCACGACTTTCTGCACGTTCTGCTTGGTCGCGTACCGCCGATTCCCATCCATGATGAAGGCCACGTGGCGAGGAACCGGCCCGCACTTTAATACATTCATGCAGAGTCGGTGGTACCAGCACAGGGACGATTCCACGATCCACGACATTTTCGAGGTTATAAGGGGGCTTGCATCAGCTGACAACAACAATATATATTGTGTGTGTTGGTGGTTGCTGGAAATGTTACTTGCGACATCTAAGCGTTATCGTTGTAACGGCGATAAAATATGTTGCTAGAGTTGCATAATCTTCCGTTTTCAGCATATATATATATATATATATATATATATATATATATATATATATATATATATATATATATATATATATATATATATATATATATAGTATTATCAGACAGTAATACAAATATGGTTTTCAGCCGAATGATCTTCAAATCTCAAATGAGCAGTTGCGACATCTAACAATCATAGCTTAATTTGTAATTGTTAAGAAAGTTTCTTAATAATCGATAAATCTTTACTTCTTGTCTAGCGACAAGACTATCCGCCTAGTCCCTCTGGTCCGTCTAGTAGGTCTAGTCTGTTTAGACTTTCTAGTCTTTCTAGTCTGTCAGTCTGTCTACATATACAGCACTAGATTAAATTTGTAAAGTCTTATCTAATCTTGTATGGTTTTTACACTCTTGTCTAGCCTTCTCTAATCCAGTCTTATCTAGTCTTCTCAAGTCTTGTCTAGAGTTAGTATAGAATAGTTTTGTCTAGTTTTATTGTGTCTATTATTGTCTAGTCCGTTCAGCATCTTGTCCATTCTGTTCAGCATTCTGTCTAGTCCTGCTTGTACTAAGAGTTGCATATATTGTGATAATTCAATTTGGTTTTATAAGACACTGCTCAAAACAATTAGCGAGTTACTAATTTGTGTAAACTCTCAAAGAACTCATAAAGTCCAAACGGGAAATTAAATGCAAATAAAATAAAAAACATCTGCAAGACGCTCTATTTAATTGTTTTAATTGGCGGATATGGACAGGGCCGGAAGGGCCCGGGAGGCTTCCCACGAACCCGGAGCCCAGTACGGGATATTGATAATTGTAAGTACTGGATATAAAGGAATGATAATATATTTTAGTGTCATTTTTGACAGTTTTTATCAGATATCGTCATTTTTGACAGTAATTACCAATTTTGATAGATATTATCAATTTTGACAGTTATTACAATGGTATTTGACAATTATTTTAACATTATTACCACTTTTGACAGATTCAAATGTTTAATGTAGCTTTAATAGTTAATAATAAATAATTAGATAAAGACATATACTGATCCAAAGATGCGAAAAATGTAAATTGAAAAATGTTTGTGACAGGTTTTGGGGCCCGTGCCCAGGTACGGAATATTGATAATTCTTCTGGATATAATGGAATGATAATGTAATTTACTGTCATTTACTTATCAGTTCTATAGAAATTGCCAATTTTGACAATTATTACAATTTTTGACAATTATGAACTACTTTACCGTTATTATCACTTTAGACAGATTACAATAATAAATTTAGCTTTGGAATGCGAAGAATGTAAAGGAATGATGACATTACCATGATTTGTGACAGGTTTCGGGGCCCGGAGTCAGGTACGGGATATTGATAATTGTAAGTTCTGGATATAAAGGAATGATAATGTAATTTACTGTAATATTTGACAGTTATTATTAGCTATTATCATTACTATAGAAATTGCCAATTTTGACAGTTATAACAATTTTTGACAATTATGAACTACTTTACCGTTATTATCTCTTTAGACAGATTACAATAATAAATGTAGCTTTAATGGTTAATAGGTAATAGCTGATTAGACAAATACACATAATTATCCCAAGATGCAAAGAATGTAAAGGAATGATGATATTACTTTCATTTGTGACAGGTTTTGGGAATATAAGTTTGACAGACTTAACCATCTAAAGTTGTGGATATAAAGAAATGATAATATAATTTACTGTCATTTTTGACAGTTATTATCAGCTACTAGCATTTTTTTTTTATTCAGCTGTTTTCTACTCTTTGGGTATAAGTCTCCATCTTATTTTGCCAGTTGTCACGATTTTGTGCCACCTGGTACCAGTTCAGTCCTGCCGCTCGTTTCAAGTCGTCGCTCCATCTCATTTGCGGTCTTCCTATGCTCCTTTTGTTGCTCCATGATCTTAATCGAATCAGTTTTTATCAGCTATCGTCATTTTTGACAGTAATTACCAATTTGGATAGATATTATCAATTTTGACAGTTATTACAATGGTATTTGACAATTATTTTAACATTATTACCACTTTTGACAGATTCAAATGTTTAATGTAGCTTTAATGGTTAATAATAAATTATTAGATAAATACATACTCATACTCATCTAAAGATGCGAAAAATAACGATAAATAACGATATTATACTATCATTTGTGACAGGTTTTGAGGCCCGTGGCCAGGTACGGGATATTGATAATTGTTCTAGATACAAAGGGATGATAATGTAATTTACTGTCATTTTTGACTGTTATTATTAGCTATTATCATTTTTATAGAAATTGCCAATTTTGCCAATTATTACAATGTTTGACAATTATGAACTACTTTACCGTTATTATTACTTTAGACAGATTACAATAATAAATTTAGCTTTGGAATGCGAAGAATGTAAAGGAATGATGACATTACCATGATTTGTGACAGGTTTCGGGGCCCGGAGCCAGGTACGGGATATTGATAATTGTAAGTTCTGGATATAAAGGTATGATAATGTAATTTACTGTAATATTTGACAGTTATTATTAGCTATTATCATTACTATAGAAATTGCCAATTTTGACAGTTATAACAATTTTTGACAATTATGAACTACTTTACCGTTATTATCTCTTTAGACAGATTACAATAATAAATGTAGCTTTAATGGTTAATAGGTAATAACTGATTAGACAAATACACATAATTATCCTAAGATGCAAAGAATGTAAAGGAATGATGATATTACTTTCATTTGTGACAGGTTTTGGGAATATAAGTTTGCCAGACTTAACCATCTAAAGTGTTGGATGATGATAAAGAAATGTTAATATAATTCATTATATATTCATTATATTATAAGTCATTTTTGACAGTTATTATCAGCTACTAGTATTTTTTTTTATTCAACTGTTTTCTACCCTTTGGGTATAAGTCTCCATCTTATTTTGCCAGTTGTCACGATTTTGTGCCACCTGGTACCAGTTCAGTCCTGCCGCTCGTTTCAAGTCGTCGCTCCATCTCATTTGCGGTCTTCCTGTGCTCCTTCTGTTGCTCCATGATCTCCATCGAATTAGTTTGCCACTCCACTTATCCTGGTCTCTTGCGACGTGTCCCGCCCAGTCCCATTTCCGAGCGGCGGCGCGTCGCACGACATCATGAACCTTTGTTCTTCTCCTGATCCATTCATTTGTTTTCCTATCTCTTAATTATATCCCAAGTATTCTCTTCTAAATAGCTCTCTGGTCTACTTTAAGTTTGTCAAGTATAGCTTTCGTGAAGGTCCAAGTTTGTGACCCGTAAGTAGTTACTGGTAGGATACAGTGGTTGTATAATTCGGTTTTGAGGTTTAGTGGTATGTCCATATTCAAGATGTCTTTTATTTTGGCATATGCCGCCCAGGTTTGCCGTATTCTCTCATTTATTTCGAGTTCTTGGTTAGCCCTGCCTATAGTTAGTGTTTGTCCTAGGTATTTGTATGCAGTTACTTTCTCGATTCTGTTATCTCTTAGGGTAATTTCTCGATCGCCATCTTCGTTTGATGTCATATACTTTGTTTTGTCAAAGTTGATTTCTAGGCCTATGCGCTTCGTGGCCCTATAGATGTCATCGATAAGTGTGGCCAGTTCTTCTCTGCTTTCGGCTATGACTACTATGTCATCGGCAAACATTAAGTGGTTGAGTTTCTCCACGTTGATATTAATGCCTCTGTTTTGGAGGTCGATTGTTTTTATTGCTTCCTCCAGAACTAGTGTGAAGAGCTTGGGTGACATAGGGTCCCCTTGGCGCACTCCTCTGTTAATTGCCAGTTTGCCAGATTTTTCGTGTAGCTGAATTTGCAGAGTTGCGTTTCGGTAAATGTTGTTAATTAGGTTTGCGTATCTGTGGTCTATTCTGACGTGTTCCAGGGCTCGGTGTAGTGCCCATATTTCCACCGTGTCGAAAGCCTTTCTAAAATCAATGAATGCTACCATAAAGGTATATTGTATTCCACAGCCTTCTCGATTAGTGTTCTCATCGTTTGCAGGTGTTTTGTAGTACTATAGCCCTTCCTAAACCCAGCCTGCTCTTTTGGCTGATAATAGTCTAACTTTGTTGTGAGACGGTTGGTTAATATTTTCGCGAATAATTTGAATATTTGGGATAGCAGGCTGGTCGGCCTATAATTTTTCGGTGGGAGACACCGAGAACCTAGAAATTTTTTTGTTTATGATTATCACGAGGGCGTTTGTCCAGTCCTCCTTTTCCAGGCATTTTTTGTAGAATATTTCTAGTTGGTCTTCTAGTATATCATCGCCTTGTTTTAACATCTCTGTCAGTATGTCGTCTTCGCCCGCTGCTTTAAAATTTTTAGTATGTTATAATGCTGATCTGATTTCGTCTTTTGTAATTTCAGGTATGTCTTCAGAGTTGACGTTCATGACTTTCTCTTCCTGGTCTTGTTCGGTTGTGTCGCTCGTTACTTTCGTCTCGTATAGGTCTGCGTAGAATTCTTGTACCGTTCTTATAATTCCGTGTCTTCCTTCGATTCTATGTCCTGTTTTGTCTTTGATTCTTACGATTTCTTTCTTTGTGTTTGACGCTAGTCTTCTGAACACTTTCGTCCCTTTGTGTTGTTCCAGTACTTTATGCGCGATTTGCACATTGGGTTTTCTGATGTCTTCCTTTGCTATCTTTCTGGCGATTTTATTTGTTTCAGCGTATTCTGCTGATGATCTTTTGTTATTTGCTATAAGTTGTCGTCTTTTATCTAGCATGTTTAGTGTTTGCGCGCTTAATTTATTTTGCTTTCTAGTTTTTGTTTCTGTGTACGCTTTTGCTGCTTGGTTTAGGGTTCTAGTGATCGTTCTGTTTGTTTCGTTTATATCATAGGTACTCAGCCTCTGCTCTTTGAATCTGCTTCCCAGCTATATTTGGAATTTATTTGGGTCTTGTTGGAGTTTCTCTCTGTCAATCTGTTTGTGTATCGACTTGTGTATGTGATTTTTTTGCAACGCTCTAGTTTTTGGTTTATGCTTATCCTTGCCCTCACCAGACGATGGTCGCTTCCAGTATTAAATCTGTTCAATACCTCCACGTTTTATACTATTTGGATGTTCTTCGTTAGAATATAGTCGATTTAGTTAAAAGTTCTCCCGTCTGGGCTTGCCCAGGTCCATTTGCGGTTGCCTTTCTTTTTGAAAAAGGTGTTAGCTTTGAGATGCTTGATTGTATTGGTGTCACGAAGGGTAAAGGATAATTTCACTCCTTCAGAAACGTCAGAAGGGCTACCATTATCGTACCGAAATGAACAAGAAAATCTACTGCATTGGTGCTGGTATCCACAAGACGGCAAGGTGATTAAGAAAAATGTTTCAACGGAATACGCTTCAGCAGAAAAATCGATGACTCCAATGGGTGGTTTCCCTTATTATGGTGAAGTAAACAATAACTTCCTTATGATTAAGGGATTTTGTATGGGGCTGAAGGGGGGGGGGGGGGGGGTGATCACTTCTCACCCTCGCCTAGGCGCTTGGTGTGGACTTGAAGAGAGGAAATCTTTTATAATTCACACTAAGCGCGTTGCTCTTCAGAAGATCAATCTTAAGTTCTTTGATACCTCATCCAAATTTGGACGTGGTAGATTCCAAACCCCTGCTGATAAAACTGCCTTAATGGGTCTCCTTAAGAAGAACAGGAAGGAAGAAGAGAAAACTTTTCTCCCTAGCCTTTTCTCCCTACTCTTTTCTGTTTAGCCGCTTCAGTTTAGACTTGTACATGTACTCTACTCTGTATCGTCTAGTATGTTTAGTGCAGTCTGTCTAATCTAGTCTAATGTTTTTTATTGTCTGTTTAGTATTGCCTGTCTAGTGTCGTTGGTCTATTCTTGTCTATGTTTTCTCTTCAGATTAGAGATTAATATGTATTGAGGTGGTCAAGTGGGTGTCCAGTGGAGAGGTATATAAAACAACTATATATTATCAGAACTAAGACCTTTGTAAAAGTACGTCTTGACTTGAGTACGAAGGGTGGGAGCTGAGAGACCGAAGTCTCGTCTGCGATCACCTGACTCGACTCTTATCTCTTAAAATACAATACACTCTGGAGGAGGACAAACGAACAATAATAGGTTACAGTACAGTACACAGATGAGCATGGAATCCCATCGACCCATCCCATTCCGTGGGTTGCGTGGGATGGGATGGGATGGGACAAAAAATTTGTATGGGACGGAGTGGGACGCGTTTTGATAAACTAGTAAATCTAGTTCATGCATAATTAAATGTTTATCGTCCCAATATGCATACTTTCCATAATATGTGCAGCCCAGGAGATTTCTGTGATAATCCTGTATGGGAAAAATGGGATGAATGGGACAGACCACGCGACTGGGTCACGCGGGGATGCAAGAGACGAAGTGTTGGTTCGAAAATTTTGGAAATGAAAAATGTGTTGGAATGGGACAGTGACAGGTATCCGTCCCATGGGATGGTATCTGGAATGAGAAACTCGCCCCTCATGTCTTTTTTTCAGAGAGGAGGGGGAATGCATTGTTGCACACCGGATATTCAAACCCGTGTAGTGTGGGGCTCTCTGATCGAGTTCTTCGTGACCAGCATACCCACTAAACCCCCTCCTCTGTCTCTACACTACACTCCACCCGGAACTGCGTGAGCATTACTTCAGGTGGGTGGTGGTGTTTGTACCAATTGTTTCCTTATTGTTATTTTTATTGTCCTTTACTCGTTTCGATTTCGTCTTTCGTCTTCTGTCGTATTAGTTATGTAGTCGTGTGATAAACCATTTTTCGGTCTTTTCGTCACATATCTAGTCGTCCATGTTAGCTGCCGTGTTTCGTGTGATATTATAATTGCCTTCCATTCTCTCTCCATTTGTTCTTTTCCCAACATGATTTCGGTTATGTAAGCTTGTACTGCATCCCAGTTATGCTCACTTTCTAACATAACTTCCATGATGTTCTGTTCTTCTAGTTTTGTACCGCCTAGTGTCTCCGCGAGTCGAGTTCTTTCGTTCTCTGATTCTGTACACATGAAGATAGTGTGTTGTGCGTCGTCTGGGATATGACCGCAATAAAAACACTCCGCAGTGTCTCTTTTTTTAAACCGTTCGAGGTATGCGTTGAAGCACCCATGACCAGTGAGTTCCTGTGTAAGATGGTAACTCATATGTCCGTGTGACCTTTCATACCATGCTGTTACGTTAGGGATAAGTCTGTATGTCCACCTGCCACTAGTGTCGTTATCCCATCTTCTCTGCCATCGGTCCATGAGTCTCTTACGTGCTCTCTCCTTAGCGGCTGCTCTTTCGTGTTTTACTTCTTTTTTCGCCCTGTGTTGTTGCAGGTCTTCGTAGACTTCTTGTTTCTCGCGAATCAGTAAGTCTATTGGGGGTGTGCTGCAAGTACCAGCGCTGCAGCCTCCGAAACCGTTCTGTAGGCAGAAATTACTCCTAGAGCACTTCTTCTCTGTACTCCTGTAAGTTGTTTTCTCGCTCATGTCTAGTTCCTTTCATGTCTAGTTCCGATGTTGTGTTGTCAGTCTATGTTCAAATGTTAATAGTAGGTTTTCATCGGCTTTTGATATCGCCCATGTTTCTGACCCATTTGTGAGGACTGGAAGGATAAGTGTTCTGTGTATGAGTAGTTTGCTTTTTTGATGTTCTTCAGACCGCATTAACACTTATTCGCTATTCCTCTCCTTTTCTTTGGAATGGAAAGAGGCCAAGGTGATATTCATCCCTAAGGCAGAGCACAAGCCTCAAGACCTGGAAAAGTCCTACCGACCAATTAGCCTCACTTCCTTCCTCCTGAAAACAATGGAAAAAAATGTGGACAATCACATACGAAGCGGACCTCTCAAAAGAACCAATATGCTTATCAGCCAGGCAAATCTACAGTGGACGCTCTACACTAGTTAACGACCACATTGGAAGCAGCACTGGACTGCAAAGAAATTGCAGTAGGTATCTTTATATAGAGGGAGCGTTTGACAACACAACCCGTTTATCAATAAAGAATGCAGCCACCAACAAGGAGATCGAAGACCCTACCATTGAGTGGATTCAAGACATGCTGACCAATCGTAAAATTACCACTGCAATGGGGGGATCAACGAGGACGGTAACTACAGAGAGAGGCTGCCCACAAAGGGGGGGGGGTGTGTTATTGCTGTGGTGCCTCTGCTGTGGTGCCTAGTCGATAACAAAGATCTCCTAACAAAGAACGGGTATAAAGCGGTTGGTTATGCAGACGATGTTGCTATCATAATAAGGGGGGTAAGTTTGGTAGTACAATCATGAACCTTGCACAGAGTGCACTTAACATCATCAACTGTTGGAGCAAGAAAGAGGGCCTTAGTGTCAACCCGAGCAAAACAGTAATGGTCCCCTTTACCAGAAAGAGGAAGCTGAACTTCAAAGCTCCGAGCATTGATGGTCAGTGATTAGAGTTCTCCGAGGAGGTGAAATATCTAGTAACCTTGGATAAGAAAGTCACTTGAAACTCGCATCTGAACAAAACGCTCTCAAAAGCTACAAAGCCTTTTGGATCTGCCGTAAGCTTTTGGGAAAACATGGGGACTAAAACCCAAAATGGTCCTATGGTCCTACACAGCAGTGGTAAGACCGATTCTCACCTACGGTTCACTCATTTGGTGGTACAAAACAAAGGAAAAAAAGACCCAAAGCATGCTACAAAAGCTTCAACGGCTCGCGTGCTTGGGTATAATAGGAGCGATGCAATCTTCTCCAACTACAGCAATGGAAGTTTTGTTGGACCTACTGCCACTGCACAAACAGGTAGAAAAAGAAGGTCTTCTCAGTCCTCTGCGACTAAGGTGTACATCGCCTATTCAGAGACACATGGAAATAAGGGAATAAATCGGAAAGGAATTTCTGAAGCATCCCTGGGATACGATGTCTACAGAATACGACTTTGACACAGCCGTTGAAGTGGTCATTAATGACCGCCAAAGCAGTGTTCAAAGAATCGAATATCTGAAAGACAAAACGTCCATGTGGTACACCGACGCATCAAAAACTGCTAAGGGTACAGGAATTGGCATATACAGCCGGAGTCACAGGGAGTCCACGGCAATGGGCCAGGCTTCCACGGTACTACAGGCTGAAATTATAGCCATTGAAAGGTGCGCATAAATCTGCCTAAAGAAACGTCTTAAAAGAGTGCAAATCTACATCCTAGCGAACAGCCAGATAGCTCTAAGGAATTTAAAAGCCCATAACTTTACTTCCAAGTTAACCTGGAACTGTAAACAAACCCTGAAGCAACTGGCGAAAGGTAACATACTCACGCTAATGTGGTCACCGGTGATCCGGTGGGGGCATACATGGGAACGAAATGGCCGACCCACTCGCCAAAAGCGGGGCCGAGGCTCCCTTCTATAGCCCGGAGCCAACTTGTGGGCTTACAAAGGCCCACGTAAGGCAGGGGGCTAAGAAATGGGAAGAAGAGCAAAAACAAACCTACTGGAAAAACACACCGGGACAGAGGCAATCTAAAATGTTCATAAACTATTCTGCCGCAAAAACGCAGCAGATGCTAAGCTTCTCTAGAAGAAAAATCAGGACTTTGGTAGGCATACTCACAGGATTGTCCGGTAAGATATCACCTACACAAAATGGGAAAGGTAGAGCAAGTTGCATGTAGATTATGTGAATCAGATGAAGAAACCGCGGTACGCATAATGTGCACTTGTGTAGCGCTAGCACACATAAGGCCCACTTCGGGTCGCAAGAATGAACACCTTGGAGCTGAGCAGCAAGCCTCTCAGGAATATCTTCTCTCTCCTCTCAGGACTTCGTTCACGAAGTTGAATTCCTGGGAGAGTAATTGTAGTAAGGTCAAGCACAATAGATCAAGTTGGTCGCAGTGTAGAAAGGCTTTGCAGCAAAACGACCCCCACACAAAAATCACCTTTGTAAAAGTACGTCTTGATACTTCGAAGGGTGGGAGCAGAGAGACCGAAGTCTCGTCTGCAATTACCTGACTCGACTCCTATCTCTTAAAATTCAATATACACTCTGGAAGAGGACAAACGAACAATAATACAGGTTATAGTACACTACAGGGATGAGCATGGGATCCCATCGACCCATCCCATTCCATGAATTGCGTGGGATGGGACAACAAATTTATATGGGACGGAGTGGGACGCGTTTTGATAAACTAGTAAATCTAGTTCGTGCATAATTAATTGTTTATGGTGCCAATATGCATACTTTCCATAATATGTGCAGCCCAGGAGATTTCTGTGATAATCCTGTATGGGAAAAATGGGATTAATAGGACAGGCCGCGCGACTGGGATAAGAGTGATGTGATGGTTCGAAAATTTTAGGTTTGTGGGATGGGACAGTCGGACGAAAATGTGTTGGGATGGGATAGTGACAGGACATCCGTCCCATGGGATGGGATCTGGAACGAGAAACTCGTCCCTCATCTCTAGTTCAGATGTTCAAATGTTAATAGTAGGTTTTCATCGGCTTTTGATATCGCCCATGTTTCTGACCCATTTGTGAGGACTGGCAGGATAAGTGTTCTGTGTATGAGTAGTTTGGTTTTTCGGCTTACAATTAGTAGACGACTCTTTAGATGCTTATGCAGACCGCAGTAACACTTATTCGCTATTACTATCCTTCTCTTCGCTTCCACCGTCGTATTGTAATTACTGGTGATGAGGGACCCTAAATACACAAAATCGTTTCCATACTCAAAGTTGTTATCGTCTACGGTGAGTGGCTGTCTGTTATTCCTGGCTCTGTTGTTTGGTTCAGATGCCATGGCCTTCGTTTTGTCTATGTTTATCTGAAGGCCCATGCGTTTTGTAGTCGTAGAGAGTGCGGTTGAACGCGCACAAAGTTGCAGAAACATTTGCATTTTTTAGAAATTTTAGTTGTAACTTTGGTTGTATAAACCGTTCGTGGTACGAGATCTGAGATTTAAAAAATAAACGTGTAGAATGTAGGATAAAAAAAAGACACGAAAACATGAATTAATTTATTTGGAAATAAATTTAGAAACATTCTTGAAATTCTGAGTTACGTTTTTGTTTTTTTTTTTGAGCGCAAACTTTGAGATTGAAACTTTGAAGAATCGGATGTTAAATTGTTTTGGTAAAGGGGAAAAGGTTATCAGTCGGTTTGAGCGTGTAGAAACAGCAGCGAGTGTTTATTATTATGTAGTTGTAGACTGTAGACGGTTGCCGTCGCAGCTGGTCGGCCGGTCGTGCAAGCATGTAGTTTTAGTTATTTAGTGCTCGGTAGAATGGCGTCCCGTTACGACCAATCGAAAAGATTTCACTAAAACATTTTCGCCTCTTCTAAGTCTGCATTATCGAATTCGGACAGTATCAGTAGATAAAGGCAAGATAAACGTAAGCGATTCGTATTAGGAGATTTTAACTTTAAGAAAATTCGTTTCCACTCGCGTGCTGTTCATTATATTATTTAGTTCTTATTTTCTATGTGTATTATATCTAACATAATATACGAAATATTTTCTGTTAGTTGCATTCTTATTGCGATGTTAAATGATCGGTTGTTGTCGCGCAAAATTCAGTTATGTGAAAGTTTTCGGTGAAAATTCCGACGCGACTAGAAAACGCACACACACAAAAAGTTTACGAGAAAAAAAAATATAGAAAAAAGTATTATTTTTTTGGAGAGAGAGCGAGAAAAAGGTTTGAATTTTGAAATGTCTATTCCGTTTCATTTGCTTTGTCGCAAGTCAATGCCAAACCCGGATATCAATTCCAATCATTTATATATAATTTTATCCAATTTTCGTCCAATTGACAAAACTCTTTTTGATATATGTCAACTCTTTTTGTTAAAGCAATAAATGCCATAAGTTATATCTTAATTGGTTTTCTTTTTACTATATCTTGAATATATAAATAATTTTATCATTTATAAATAATGTTATCTACTTTGTCACTTTTATAACTCAACGTCAAATTGACAATTCTCTTTTTGAAATATATCAACATATTTTATTAAAGCAATAATTGCCAAAAGTCATTTTTATTACTCAAATTGACATATATCAAAACGATATTTTTAATAATAAAAATCAAGCTTTGTTTTTTATAATTATTTTAATTTTGCAACATTTATACATAATTATTTGTAATTTTCGATATTTAATATTAATTTTTCTATTTTTCGTCTGTAATGGACTCATAACAGCACTCATATGCGTGGGGTTATGGCTCGCCGAATGCAATACAATTTCAATGTAAATCGGTGATTTTTTTATTTCGAAATGGCACAATGGCAAAATAGAAAAAATACTATTAAAAACTCGTTCGTAAGGCGTTTGTCAGCACTTGTCCATTAGAAACGCGTCCAAACTTGGACGCGTGCTGTAAAATCACGCTTACGGAACTCGTCTTTTAATATACTATTGCAATATTTTAACATATATTATGTTATCACTTATCTCGAGTTTCATTGAATGCCATTAGTTATATCATAATTGCTTTTTTGGCCTCCTGAATTGTAAAGCTAGCTTTGACATCGTGTATCTGTCAAGCGGAACTAGATTTTTACATACAATGTTACGGCTACTATGCGGTAAAGTCACTTTACCGCATAGTATACTTTGCAACATTGTGTGAAAAAAAATGATATAATTTCCAATATTGTAAATAATCTAAATTTATTTGTTTCTTAAATAACAATTGTTGGCCAAAAAATTATACAAATTTCGTGCGTAAATGATTTTACAACGCTCCAGCTAATGGGGAACGAGCCCGAATGGCGAGCAAACGAGCTGTCGCGTTGTAAACTCAAAGTTTCCGCACTCAATGTAAATAGCTATTTTTTAATTAAATTATATCTTGAATATACTGGGTGGGCCATTTAACGTGGCCACCCTAAAATTTGTCCGTTACCTTTAAGGTAGACTTCCGAGCAAAGCGGCTCTGGCCTCACTAACGCAGCGGTATTGACGCGGCGACATAGCGATAGTATTATGTACTATGGAAACGTATGAGGCATCAGTGTCGCAGTGTCGCTGCGCTCGAATGGCGCCTCATATGTTTCCATAGTGCATAATACTAACGCTATGTGGCCGCGTCAGTATCGCTGCGTTAGTGACGGCAGAGCCGTTTTTCTCGGAAGTTTTCCTTTAGAGTGGCGAAAAAACGTCAAAAGGGAATTTTATTGATTTCGAAGGGCTGAGACAACTTTTAAAAATTCTTTTTTGTCAAGGTCATACTTTATGCGTCCTCAAGGTCATCAATGGTTTTTCAAATGGGACATGTTATTTTTTGTTCAGCCGAATCCAGCGACTCATGATCTCATGATTTCACCAAAATACACGTGTAAAAACGAGAAATCGCGATTTTATTGATAATAAAAATATCCGAATAATGTAGTTTTCTGCAGAAAATTTATTATTACATATGTTCGAAGTGATGACCATCAACCTCGACACATTTTAAAAAACGTCGGATATGATTCTATTGAACATCGAATATTTTCTGGTGTGATAGCGGAACAGACTATTTTTATTCCTTCTCGCATGTTCGCCGGCGTCGTCGGAACATCATGGTACACGATCGTTTATAACTCTCCATACGAAAAAATCGTTAAATAAGTGGCGTTAAATCGGGCGAATGAGCAGGCCAAGGGAATACTGCACCTCTCCAATCCAGCGTCTGGGAAATTTCGGTTTATCACTTCACGAGCTATAACTGCCCAATATCTGGACAGCCTTCTTGTTGATACCACATTCGGCATCGCCGTGCTAACGGGATCTCTTGTAATTCTCCTATAGTGTTGTTCAAAAACTTACAAATTGCCGTCTATGAAAAATTATCCAATAATCTAATCTTCAATTATGCCACACCAACAAGGACGTTGGTGCACAATTTGCCGGAGCCACTTTGGATTTTCTATTGACCCATAGTGCATATTTCAGTCAAGAAATTCTGAACAAGAGTAGCTTCCTTAATACTAAACCTCAATAAGAGATGCACTACTATAATACAAGTATACGCACCGACGTCATCCCACACAGACGAAGAAGTGGACATATTCTACAAAGATATATGTCTGGCTCTTGGGGACATGAAAATCCAGTTCACCATGGTATGCGACGATTTTAACGCTAAAGCGGGTATTAAAACTAATCAGTCGGTGACATGTCTAGGAAACTTCGGATCAGAGTGAAGAAATGCTCGTGGTGAAATGATGTTGGCCTTTCTCTTACAAAACGATCTCTACCAAATGAATAGTTTCTTCAATAAAAAGTCTAATAGAAGATGGACTTGGGAAAGTCCTGGCGGTGGAAATCGCAACGAAATTGATTTTATAATCTCCAATAATAAACAAATCCACCTTTTCATTGACTTTAAGGCAGCTTATGATAGCGTTCTAAAAACAAAGTTATACAAAGCTATGAATGAGCTACACATTCCAAAACATTAATTGAATTGACAAAAACGACAATGTCAAAAGTTTTGTGCCACGTAAAAATATAGAATGAAACCTCAGATTCATTCGAAACAACTGTAGGCGTGAGGCAGGGTGACGCACTGGCGTGTCTCTTGTTTATCATAGCATTAGAAAAAGTAGTTCGAGATGCGGAACTGGATACTAGAGGTACTATTTTTAATAAATCATCACAGGCGCAGGCATACGCAGACGACATGGACCTGACCTCTAGAACTCATCGAAAAGCAAAAGAAATCTTCGTAAATTTTGAGAATGCCGCAAGAATTATGAGACTACAAATAAATGCAAATAAGACAAAGTTTATGGCTGCCACAAAAGAACGCAGGGCGAGCGGCGCGGGTCAAAATATCACATAACATCGAAGCAGTGGATGAGTTCGTATATCTAGAAGCCTTGATAAACCCGAGTAATGATGTCAGGAAAGAAATATAAAGGCGTATAATCCTTGCCAATCGCTGTTATTTTGAGCTGTCAAAATATAGTATATAGCGACATAGCGATAGTGTTATGACCTATGGAAACGTATGTGGCACAATTCGAGCGCAGCGACACAGATGTTGAGCGCATCAGTGTCGCTGCGCTCGCATGGCGCCTCATATGTTTCCATAGTGCATAATACTAGCACTATGTGGCCGCGTCCGTATCGCTGCGTTAGTGACGGCAGAGCCGTTTTACTCGGAAGTTTACCTTTAGAGTGGCGAAAAAATGTCAAAAGGGAATTTTATTGATTTCGATGGGCTGAGACGCCGTTTAAAATTTATTTTTTGTCAAGGTCATATTTTATGCGTCCTCAAGGTCATCAATGGTTTTTCAAATGGGAACATGTTATTTTTTGTTCAGCCGAATCCAGCGATGATATCTTGACCTTGAAATGGTTTTTCACCAAAATACACGTGTAAAAACGAGGAATCGCGATTTAATTGATAATAAAAATTTCCGAATAATGTAGTTTTCTGCAGAAAATTTATTATTACAAATGTTCGAAGTGATGACCATTAACCTCGACACATTTTGAAAATCGTCGGATATATGATTCTATTGAACATCGAATATTTTCTGGTGTGATAGCGGAACAGCCTCTTCTAATTCCCTCTCGCATGTTCGCCGGAGTCGTCGGAACATAATGGTACACGATCCTTTATAACTCTCCATACGAAAAAATCAAGTGGCGTTAAATCGGGCGAACGAGCAGGCCAAGGGAATACTGCACCTCTCCAATCCAGCGTCTGGGAAATTTTCGGTTTATCACTTCATGAGCTATAACTGCCCAATAGCTGGACAGCCTTCTTGTTGATACCACATTCGGCATCGCTGTGCTAACGGGATGTCTTGTAGTGATTCTCCTAAAGTTTTGTTCAAAAACTCGACGTATTTTCGTCCATTCAAATGGCCGTATATGAAAAATGGTCCAAAAATCCGATCCTCAATTAGGCCACACCACAGATTTACACTCCAAGGACGCTGGTGCACAATTTACCGGAGCCATTTTTTGGATTTTCTATTGACCAATAGTGCATATATCAGTAAAGAAATTCTCAACAACCTTCGTTTATACTAAACCTCAATAAGATGCACTACTAAGATAGTACAAGTAAACGCACCGACGTCATCCCACACAGACGAAGAAGCGGACATATTCTACGAAGATATATGTCTCTCATGTCTCTGGAGGACATGAAAACCCAGTTTACCGTAGTATGCGGCGAATTTAACCCTAAAACCGGTATTTAAACTAATCAGTCGGAGACATGTCTAGGAAACTTTGGATAAGAGGGAAGAAATGCTCGCGGTGAAATGATGGTGGACTTTCTCTTACAAAACAATCTCTACCAAATGAATAGTTTCTTCAATAAAAAGCCTAATAGAAGATGGACTTCTGAAAGCCTCGCAACGACATTGATTTTATAATCTTCAATAATAAACAAATCCACCTTTTCATTGACTTTAAGGCAGCTTATGATAGCGTTCTAAGACCAAAGTTATACCAAGCTATGAATGAGCTACACATTCCAAACATTAATTGAATTGACAAAAACGATGTCAAAAGTTGTGTGCCACGTAAAAATATAGAATGAAACCTCAGATTCATTCCAAACAACTGTAGGCTTGAGGCAGGGTGACGCGCTGGCGTGTCTCCTGTTTAACATAGCACTTGAAAAGTAGTTCGAGATGCGGAACTGGATACTAGAAGTACTATCTTTAATAAGTCATCACAGACGCACCCATACGCAGATGACATGGACCTGACCTCTAGAACACCTCGAAAAGCAAAAGAAATCTTTGTAAATTTTGAGAAAATGCCGCAAGAAATATGAGACTACAAATAAATGGAAATAAGACAAAGTTTATGGCTGCCACAAAGAACGCAGGGCGAGAGGCGCGGGTCAAAATATCACATAACATCGAAGCAGTGGATGAGTTCGTACATTTAGGAGCCTTGATAAACCCGAGTAATGATGTCAGCAAAGAAATAAAAAGGCGCATAATCCTTGCCAATATTTTGAGCTGTCAAAATACTTACGTTAATTGTATCAGTTTTAATCTATGGCTCGGAAACCTGGACCCTAACAAAAGGAGATGAGACATTTATATCAACATTTCAACGAAGAATCCTAAGAAAGATTTATGGTGCTGTCCAAGAGGATAACGTCTGGAGAAGAAGATATCATTTTGAGCTTTATAACTTATACAGAGGGTCAAGAAACAGAGACATAATAACAATAATCAAGATTGGCAGGTTAAGATGAGCAGGACATGTAACACGCTATGACAACAACGTGCCAACGCGAAGAAACTTTAAGGCCATACCAACCGGCAGTAGAGGCAGAGGGAGACCAAGGCTGAGATGAAAAGACGGCGTTTCTGAGGATGCCAGAAAAATTGGCGCAGCTGACTGGAAGGTCCTTGCCAGAGACCGGAAAGGATGGCGGACGAGGCTGGAGAAAGTCGAGGCCCTGTAGGGTTATAGCACTGATGATGAGGAATAAATAAATAGCCAAACACATAACAGTACTCAACAACTGCAGAACGGGAAGTGTCCACAGAATGGTAAGAATTGAAATCCAAATAGACCTGGGAAAGGAAAGGTACAAACTTATAAAGACAACAACCAATGGATTTCAATACATATATAAATAAATATTATTTCAATACAAATTTCAAACGGATATTTCCGATACATAAAGAAATAACGATCATTCAGGAACAAACATAGAAAATCTAAATGACGCAATAACGGAAGCTATACAAAAAGTCAAGATACCAACTGCCCTAAATCCAGGAAAGAAGAAACGAACAGCCAAGATGCCAAAAACTTAATGGCTAAACGAAGCGAAATGAGAAGTAACTCAGATACAACAAGAGAGGAACTAAAATAAATAAATAAGAAAATCTCCAAAATCATCAAGCGGGACATCAGAAGATATCGTAGCGAAAAAATCCAACAAACAATAGAGCAGAACAAAAGCATGAAGGTGTTACGCAGTAACCTTGGTGAAGGAAGGAAAGAAATAACAAAACTAAAGAACATGCAAGGGAGTAAATAGAAATACTGCGCGCGGTAGAAGAGTTCTACCACGAACTATATAAAAGCCGTCAAGTAAAAGATCTGGAAATAACAACACCACAAGAAAACATCGGCAACCAAAGATCCGAAGAGCTCCTAGACATCACTATCGGAGAAATCGACCTCGCACTGTTAAAAACAAAAAACAACAAATCGCCGGGCGAAGCCAAAATAGTTAAAGAAGCAATACAAGCAGGAGGCAGGTCTCTGGTCAAGAAAATACGAACACTGTTTAACCTCTGTCTACACGATAGCACAATTCCAGACAAGTGGCGCAACGTAATTACCACCCTGCTCCACAAAAAAGGGGTCAAGGTCGACTTACAGAACTACCGACCCATAACACATTTGAGCTAACTCTACAAACTATTCACAAAAGTAATAACATCAACATTGGAGGAGAGATTCGATTTTTACCAACCAAACGAACAAGCTGGATTCCGCCTTGGGTTTTGAACAAACGACTACATGCAAAGCATCAAGGTCCTAATCGGAAAGTCAGTGGAGCACAACATACCACTGGCCCTTGCATTCGTGAACTTCCACAAAGCTTTTAATACTGTAGAGCTAAACACCACCATGGACGCCTTGAGAGGTTGTCGCATTTACTATAGATACTCAGAACAAATCTATAACACCTACCACCATGCTACAATATCTGTAAAGTTACACGAAAAACCAACCCCATTGAATGTGGAAGAGGAGTAAGACAAGGAGATACCATGTCCCCAAAACTATTTCTAACGCTCCTACAGTGTGCCCTCAACAAGCTACATGGGAAACAAGAGGCATTAACATAGATGGAAAAAAACTAAACCACCTTCGTTTTGCGGACGACATAGTCCTCACAACCAACAACCTGGGAGAGTTAACGCAGATGCTGGAAGAACTTCATATGGTTTGCTTGAAAGTTGGATTGGAGATCAACTTTTCGAAAACAAAAGTAATTCGGTACCGAGCGAACCTTTAACATCGGAAACACGTAAATTTTGTCTACAAACAACACCGTTTTCATGACCAAGGTATAGAATACATTGGTCATGTACTTTCCTCTTCAGACATATCGGAATTTTGCTTTTAAAGATATGGCTAAGTTTCCCATATGCTGCCCTAGCGAGGTTGGTTCTTCTTTGCAATTCGCAGGTCTGGTTATCTCTAGATATTATCTGATTTCATGACCAAGGTATATGTAAAAAAAAGTAAAACACCACATATACCTTGGTCATGAAATCAGATAATATCTAGAGATAACCAGACCTGCGAATTGCAAAGAAGAACAAACCTTGCTAGGGCAGCATATGCGAAACTCAGCCATATCTTTAAAATCAAAATTCCGATATGTCTGAAGAGGAAAGTACATGACCAATGTATTCTATACCTTGGTCATGAAAACGGTGTTGTTTGTAGACAAAATTTACGTTAGTGTTTCCGATGTTAAAGGTTCGCTCGGTACCGAATTACTTTTGTTTTCGAAAAGTTGATCTCCAATCCAACAATACATGTACATGACCAATGTATTCTGCCTGTCCTTACATATGGGGCGGAAACCTTAACTCTAACCGCCAATACGGCAAGAAAAGTTAAAATAACCCAACGAAAAATGGAAAGATCAATGATCGGAATAACCCTACACCACCATACCACCAATGAGGACCTACGGAGGAAAACTAATATGGCAGACATGATCGAGCGTATAACTAAACTCAAATGGAGATGGGCTGACCACGTGGGTCGAATGAGGACGATAGGTGGACGAAGAAAATATTAGAGTGGAGACCAAGAGCCGATAAGCGTAGCAGAGACCACCGACCACCAACACGTCACCGACACGTTGGACCGATGACCTAAAAATGATCGCAAACAACTGGATCCACGAAACTCAAGATAGAAGACGATGGAGTGCTATAGAGAGCAGTGGATGGAACGGGCTGGTTGATGATGATGAATAGTGCATATTATGCGTATTCAACTGTCCATGGTTAGTTGACTCTTCAGTAAACAAGACGTCGTCGAAAAAAATCGGATTCACCTGTAACTGAGGCATACCCCATGTACAGAACTGAACCCTATTGCCAAAATGAGCACCATGAAATTGGAAGGAAAGCGTGCAAGGACATATGGTACGGCTGGAATTTATGACGTCTTAATATTCTTAAAACACTCGCCTTGGAAATTCCGGAATAGTGCTCAATTTGCCGACTACTGTATAATCTCGATAATCCGACACATATGGGACCAGACAACCGCTGGATTGTCAGAAAGAGTGGTGGGAGGGAAGAGCGCGTGCGATCTCCAGACCGCCGGATTACAGAACGTGTCTACCGAGATTATACTGTACTTAATAACGGATCATGAACTACTACAGCTAGAACGACAATCTGCTTCTTCGTTTGTTTGTTTTAGTCTTGAGACGTTTCTTTTTGACACTGCCCGTTTCACGGAATAAATGAATAATTCGATCGAAACATCGACGGGAAGGATGATTTCTGTCAGGATAACGTTGTGCATAGAGTTCCTGCGCTCGCACAGAGTTTCTGCCGGTCTCACCATAAATCAGAATCATATCCACTTTCTCTGCTCGATTGTAGAATACCATTTTCGATACGGTTATTCAAAGTTATTTTCAATGGATACACTTGTGAAATCATTTTAAGGTCATGATGTCATGGGTCGATGTATTCGTCTGAATAGTAGCTACAATGTCTTGATAAAAAAATAACATGTTCCCATTAGAAAAACCATTGATGACCTTGAGGACGCCTAAACTATGACCTTGACAAAAAAGATTTTTTAACCACTGTGACAACCCTTCGAAATCAATAAAATTCTCTTTTTCGTCACTCCAAAGGTAGTTTTCTGAACGAAGCGGCACTGGCGTCACTAACGCAAAGATACTGACGCGGCGACATGGCGATAGTATTATGTACTATGAAAATGTATGATACGTCATTCAAGCGCAGCGACACTGACGCACTGACGCTGAGCGCGTCAATGTTGCTGCGCTCGAATGGCGCGTCATACATTTCTATAGAGCATAATACTATCGCATAATATGTCGCGGCGGTTTTGACGCTACGTTAGTGACGCCAGAGCCGCTTTGCTCGGAAGTCTATCTTATAGGTAACGGAGATATTTGGTTTGGTCACGTTAAATGGCCCACCCTGTATAAATAATTTTATCTATTCTGTCACTTTCATAACGCAACGTCAAATTTAACTACTCTATTTTTGACATATGGCAAAATGACATTATCAAGCTTTCTTTTTTTTAATATATCTTAGATTTATACATAATAATTTGTAATTTTTAGATATTTAATATTATTTTTTACGATATTTTAACATGTGTTGTCATTTAATTTCAAATTTTGTTTTAAGTTATTCAGTTAATTCTTGATATCTCAAACAAATTTTGTTACGATAATAACAATAATAACTGTCATATTGCGCTTAAAAATGTACTCTATACATTTTTAAACTGATATTTT
The DNA here is from genome assembly GCA_944588485.1 of Phosphuga atrata. NCBI lineage: Eukaryota > Metazoa > Arthropoda > Insecta > Coleoptera > Silphidae > Phosphuga > Phosphuga atrata. The sequence goes on along the minus strand of OX155893.1, from coordinate 23,006,281 downwards.
GACATATTTAACGACCACTGTTTATTTCGTCAGCTGTTATATTTGTAACAAAGCCCAGATCGTAATAGATCTTTTTGCGGTTAGTTAAGCGCATGCACATCCGCCAAGTTTGAAAAGCCGGAAAATAAGAAAGTTTCGGTTATTTAGTTTCGGTTATTTTGTTATTTTCACTGGTTATACGTCAAAAAGTTCGGGCACTTTTTGACGTATAACATGGCGGAAATTGTCACATGCGTACAAAAAATTTCAATTATTAAAAGGTCTATTGAAGTTTTTTTTATTAAACAAAATTATTGTGTCAAAATTGAATTTCACATATGTCTAATGAAATTTTCATGTGATAAACTCTCATTTTGTAATATCTATTGTTTATTTTCACACTTGTCATAAATAATATATAATGTCATAAAATTGTCAATTTGGCATATAAGTAGGTATTTATTTCTATAAATTAACAAATTGTTAATAAAATCATAATTGACAATATATGTGATGTTTGTCATATTCCATTTACACAAATGTGTATCAAAGCAATATGATTTATTAAAATTCTACCTTAGAAACAAAGAAATTTAAAATAAATTCACATTTACAAATGTCAGTTAAAATCTTTAAAAATAAAACTAATCTCTCAAATTGACATTTATTGTTTACTGACATGTATCAAATGAGTTTTGTTCTTTGGTATTTTGTAACGTTTGTGTTGTTTTTGTTGTAGATGTTGAGGGTTAAAAGCGGCAACAGCATTCACGGTTTTACCGAGTACGAGGAAGACATTCACTTCGACGAGGATGACCCTGACTTTGACCAACCCGGCCGACTCTCCACCATATCGGTACCTTTCATTATAACAGGTAACACCACCGACCAAATAACCACATACCTTCAATAAATCATTTTTATTATACAATTAATATATCAACTCAATTATATTTATTATTCAATGTCAATAATCAAATGGTTTAAATGTCAATAGTCAAATGTCTTAAATGTCAATTTCCAAATGTCTTAAATGTCAATACTCAAATATCTTAAATGTGAATACTCAAATGTCTTAAATCTAAATACTGAAATGTCTTAAATGTCAATACTCAAACGTCTTAAATGTCAATACTCAAATGTCTTAAATGACAATACTCAAATGTTTTAAATGTCAATACTCAAATGTCTTAAATCTCAAAACTCAAATGTCTTAAATGTCAATACTCAAATGTCTGAAATGTCAATACTCAAATGTCTTAAATGTCAATACACAAATGTCTTAAATGTCATTTTATGTTTGATAAATATTATGACTGTTGACAATATAATACGAAGTCATGGCATGTGCCTGAGTGTCAATACATATATTTGTCAAACTCGACCAATATTCCACATATGTCTCTATATAGCATATATCTATATATCAAATAATGTATAATGTTTAGTTAATATCAAAATAGAAATTGAAAAAATAACGAAGTGTCAATAAGTTTGAAAGAAAACTCAAATGGCTCACTTATTATGGAACAGAGGTAGTATATCTGTATATCAAATATTTCTATATACAGGGTGGGCCATTTAACGTGACCACCCCAAATATATCCGTTACCTTTAGAGTGACGAAAAAAATGTTAAAAGGGAATTTTATTGATTTCGAAGGGCTGGGCACGGTGGTTAAAAAATCTTTTTTTTAAAGGTCATAGTTTATGCGTCCTCAAGGTTCAAGGTTCATCAATGGTTTTCCAAATGGGACATGTTATTTTTGTATCAAGACATTGTAGCCACTATTCCGACGAATAAAGTGACCAATGATATCATGATCTTCAACTGATTTGACAAGTGTATCCATTGAAAATAACTGGTTAAAAATTCTTTTTTGTCAAGGTCATAGTTTATGCGTCTTCAAGGTCACCAACAGTTTCTCAAATGGGAACATGTTATTTTTTTATCAAGACGTTGTAGCCACTATTTTGACAAGTTTCTGTAATTTCCAATATAAATAGGAAAAAAATAAGTTATTTTGCAACTATTTTTCCTGAATCTTTTTTTTTTCGCATATATATTAAAATTAACATTAATTTGATGTTTCGAATGCGCGTGATCTCCACAAAAAGAAATGTGAAACAACTGTTAGAATTCGTTTCCTAATCGTCATTCCTTTCGTTCGAAAGGAAATTTTGTTTGTTTCGTTTTTTAATTACATGCCGTCGTAATTGAGAAGCTTAATTTCAATTTTTTAAATTTTCCGTGCTGGAAACGACCCGCTAATTTTCTTCCAATTTGGAAATTCCTTACATGGCAACAGATCGACGCGACAAATTTAAAGCGTGCGGCTACAAAAACAAACATCGGATTTTAATTCCATCGACAAACAAACAATTACAACTTTTATCTCACTGATAATACATGACATAAGAAAAACACGAGAGATTAATCCAAAGAAACAAGTGTCAAACTTGACTGGTCAATTTAAATAAGTATCAAACATGACGGATCAATATAAAAAAATGTGTCAAACATGTCTGACTATTCTAAACAAAAAATCTCAAAGATTGGTAAAAACATACTACATTATAGATAATTGTATAAATTTAATAAAGTCGGAACACAGACTGAATATATAAATATATTCAACCTTTTTAGAGCTCTATAACATTATTGAGTCTTTTTAGGACTATGAAATTTGCCAGTTATTTACTAGCTTTCAGTCCACCTTTTTTAAGATCATGTCTTTCTATTAACTTAATTGGATAGCCATCTGCAGACGCGTTTCGAGATTTATGTCTCATCAGTGCAGCTTTGCTTTTTTGAATAATAATTTGTAAAACACTTACTTAAAACCCACGTAGATGACTAGGAGTTAGGTATTTTTAATGTAAAATTTCGTGAAAGAGACATGAACTTAACAGGTTATTGATTTAAATGATAATTTAATATTGGTAAAACCATAATATATTATAGATAATCGTATAAACTTAATAAAGTCAGAACACAGCCTGAATATATAAATAGATACAAGATCTTTCCAGAGCTCTATATCATTATTGAGTTTTTTAGGACTACTAACACAAATCTCATGTGAAATTTGCCAGTTATTTCCTTGCTTTCAGTCCACCTTCGTGGTACTCAACGAAAACCAGAAAAATATCATTGTTTTAACTGGCAAATACCATTGTGTTAACTGGCAAATTTCACATGAGATTTGTTTTGATAGTCCTAAAAAGACTCAATAATGTTATAGAGCTCCGAAAAGATTGAATATATTTATATATTCAGGCTGTATTCCGACTTTATTAAGTTTATGCCACAGATGATTTAATAATCTAAAAGATCTAAATTCTAAAATAATTTTAAAGATCACTCTAAGGCCGAGGTCTCTCTACGGTTTTTTCCCGCGAGCGGTAACCGCTATAAGCGTGAAAGCGTGTCGAGAAACACACAGTACGCTATAGGAAAAATCTGTCGCGGGAAAAAACCGCAAGTAAGGCCGCTTGTATTAGCTTACTTGAGTCACAAAATCACTCGATTAAAAACAGCGGCGGCCTAGGCCTAAGGCAGACTGTCAAATATGACAATAATTGTCAAAAAACAGATGAATATAAAGAATTGTACCTCAATTTATTTAAAACGGCAAGGAATGACAGACGTTGGTTGTAAAAAAGTTGAAATGTTAATTTGCCAAAATTTGTTATTATGTATATATATATATATATATATATATATATATATATATATATAATATTTATATGATATGGACTATATATATAATACTTTGAATCTCTTGTGTTCCCTTTCGGGTGTGAAGATTATAGGGGGTCCTTACAGTAAGGGGATGGCGGAGAGCCACTATTTTTTAGACAGATTTTTACTATGATGGCTTTGCCAGAGCTATGCACAGGAAGACGGTGGCTTATTTTTATTTGCGTTCCACGATTTGAACCCGGGACCTATTGGTTAGTATTCTGATGTCTTGTCTACTAACCCACCACCGCCTCCAATTTATTGCTTTAGAGATAATAATAAATTTTCTTAATTTTAATCGTATTATTAACTGAAAGTCTTGACAGTTTTCACTTAGGCTTAGGTCCCTTTAGGTTCCCTTAGGTCATTTAATTAATATATACAATATAATAAACATTGCTTGTGTCTTTTTACATATGACACTTATTATATTGTATGTCAAATTGATAGTAAAACAACAATGCTAACATATATCGTTATAAAAAATCAAAATGTCAACTTTGACATTATTAATAATATTTGACATTTAGAGACTGTTTTGTATTATTATTAATAAAGAATTGTAGAATTTATTAATGAAAAATTCTCAAACATGACAGATTAATGTAAGTAAACTGTCAATGCAAAAGTTTTATTTTTTAATATATATATGGTCCTACATTAAGCGCTTTTTATCTTTAAATTTAAATAAAACAAAGTGTTAGTGAGATGTCATCGAAATTTTTTATTTGTTTGAAAAGCATATCGATGCCATAGTGCAGTGATGGCGAACCTATGGCACGCGTGTCACAGCTGACACGTAGGAAAATTGTATGGGCACACGAACTATTTCTTACGCGTGCCTTCTATACTTAACTTTTCTAAAAGAAATTTTCTCAATCTAGTTTTGTACAACATCTAAGGTGTAATATATAAGACGTGTTATATTCAGGCTATACGGTAACTGATTTTCACTAGAAATTTTCACAGAAATGTTCATTCATTACAAAAGTTACCTGGCACGTCAGCATTTCAAAATGTAAAAATAAAATAAAAAGGACACGCGACCCCTGTTATAGTGTATGAAATATAACAAATGCAAAATAATCCTGAAAATGTCCGCCGCGGCTTCGCTGGGTGGCGCGCATCCGAAATGTCCAATTTTCCATGACTCTGGCGCATAAACAGGCGGAATTTGACCGATAGCATGAATTATGTTGGCTTTGAGAGCTGCTGTGATTTGGGGCTTAGTGTTTGTTCACGTTGGAACGCGCGGGCGCGGTGGCGGGTGCGGGTGCCGTAGACGTGGCGAGTTCGTGTTCACATTGGCCGCCAGGCGTTTGCGCGAGTGTGACCTGTTTTCAGCTTATGTTTTATGAGTTTTAGTTTTGGTTAGTATACTAAGCTGAACAGCACTAATAAACTTTTGTATTGAATGACATGATAAAAACATGCTATAGTTTCTAGCGATAAGTTTGTACTGGTTGAACTTACTGACGTCGCGAGGGAATCGCGCGTTCCGCTGCTAGTTCGACGTGAAAACACAACAAATATCTCACGCGTTTGATATTGCCGCGAACGCGCCGCGCGCGCCAGTCGATAGCTTGCCCGCTACTTAGACCGCTCGTGCGTTTAATACTTGAACACTTCGATATTACGTCATATGTTTGATATTTCGTGAACGCGCCCGCCACCGCGGCCGCGAGTCAACGTGGATGAGCACTTATTGTTAGTGTTTGTTCACGTAGGAACGCGCTGGCGCGGCGGCGGGTGCGGGCGCGGTAGACGTGGCCAGTTCGTGTTTACATTGGCCGCCAGGGTTTTGCGCGAGTGTGACGTGTTGTCAGGTTAGGTTAGTACTAACCTGAATATCACTAATAAACTCTGTAGTAATTCTGTATTGAAAGACATGTATGGAAAGACATGATCTTCTTCTTAGAGTGCCATCCGTTCCGGATGTTGGCTATCATGCTGGCTACAGCTGAGTGGTTGATTGTTTGAACCACGTTCTTAAATTTTTCAACCACGATATTCTCCTTCTGCCCACTCCTCTAGCTCCATATACCTTGCCTTGGAGGATCTTCTGCAAAAGGACAAATCGGCTCTCGTTACGCATTATATGTCCCAGATATTGTAGCTTTCGAGTCTTAACTGTATTCAGGACTTCTTTTTCCTTTCCCATCCTTCTCAGCACGTCCGTATTGGTTATTCTCTCTGTCCAAGGCATTCGTTGGATTGTTCGGTACAGCCATATTTCAAATGCCTCAAGTTTTTTGGAGGAGGCCTCCGTAAGCGTCCACAATTCGACCACATAAAAAAGGGTCGAAGACACGTAGCATCGCAGTAGGCGAATTTTCGTTGACAGCTGTAAGTCGTGGCTGGTAAAGACTTTCTTCATCCTGATCTGGCTTTTTCAATACGCGTTCTGATCTCCACAGAATGGTACCAGTTATCATTTATGTTCGTGCCCAAGTATGTGTTTTTGTTGACTTTTTCTAAAGGAGTTCCGTCCACCAATAAAATACCGCGGGTGTTTTGGTCTTTACTGATTATCATGAACTGAAAGATAGGTTGAAAACATGCTATCGTTTCTAGCGATAAGTTGATACCCTACTGGTTGAACTTACCTGACGTCGCGAGTGAATCGCGCGTTCCGCCGCTAGTTCGACGTGAATACACACAAACATCTTACGCGTTTGATATTGCCGCTAGCTTGCCCGCTACTTATTGTTAGACCGCACGTGCGTTTCGTACAAGATTACGCCATATATTTGATATTTCGTGACCGCGCCTAGCACCGCGCCTGCGAGTCAACGTGGATGAGCACTTATTCGCATAGACATGCGACTTAAGAAAACCCTACAAGAAAAAATCAAATCGCACGATCACGGTGGCCAGTTCACATCACCCCCACTTAAGATGTGGCAAGAGCTGTGTGGCACGTAGCGCCGTCCTGTTGAAAGACACATGTCGTTGGTGTCCATATTATCCAATTCAGACCAAAATAAGTTGGTAATCATCGACCTATAGCCCTCGCCGTTGACGGTGATGGAATGACCAACGTCGTTCTCAAATAAATTTGGACAGATGACGCCGCCAGCCCAAAATCCACACCAAACAGCGACTTTCGGGATGCATTGGACGCTCTTTGATATCATGTAGATTGGTATCGTCCCAAATTCGACAATTTTGTTTATTGACGTACCCATTCATCCAGAAATGGGCCTCAACGCTGAAGATGATTTTTTGATCAAAAATAGTGTCAGTTTCCAGCTGCTCCAGGTCCCATTCAGTTGTGTATTGTCGTTTACCTTCAGCTCCTGGGTCATTTGAATTTTGTACGGGTACAGGCCCAAGTTACGATGCAAAATGTGTGAAGTTGTGGTCTGCGAAAGGCCGAGTTCTTGTGAGCAACGCGAAATCGACTGCCTCGGATTCTCCTGCACACACTCACGAACAGCGGCGATGTTTTCGCCAGATCTTGCGTTTCGTCGTCGTACTGCTGTTGTTTTATTATTTACTGACCCAGTGGATTCAAAATTATCCACCACACTGCGAATAGTCCTCTCGGTAGGACGATTATGACGACCGTAAAATGAGCACTGAGTGCGGAACGTTGCCCGAACAGAAAAACCATTTTTTATAAAACAATTTTATTATTTGCACGTTTTGTTGAACACTATATCCGTCCAAACACGATTACGCAAAAATAAATCAGATGGTGAAAAGGAGCGCCAGAGAAGACAAAAGGGCATGGTCTCGGGATTTACTTACACGCGCACGCTTAAAAGACGAAAGCTGGAATACTTGGACACATTCGCAGCGACGAAAAATACAGACTTCTCAAATTAATAATAGAAGGAAGGATCAAAGGCAGAAGAGGACCCGGGCGTCGAAGAATATCGTGGCTAAAAAATTTGCAACAATGGTATGGTGAGACTATCTCTCCCGAGAAGAAAACCTCTCGGCACTCTAAGCGGAAGCAGAAAAGATTGATTTGAAAATCAACATCGCTAACACCAAGTCCATGCAGGTAAATACAAAGAAGAATATGGTATTTACGATTAATGATTGCTCAGTCGAGAACGTGCGAACGTTTACCTATCTAGGGAGCTTGATAACTGAAGCCGGTCGTACAGAATGCGACATCCAGGTGCGAATTAGGATCAATCATGGGCCCAAAACTTTGGAACATACTGTTTGATAACCTACTTAGAACCAAGCTACCAGCGAAAGTGGAGATATTCGCCTATGCAGATGATGTAGCAATCGTGGCGAAAGCGAGAACAGAAGAGGACCTTATGGAAAACTTTAACGAATCACAGCGATTGATTAACAGATGGATGCAAGAAATGAAACTAAACCTAGGAAAACAAAAAACAGAAGCCATCATGATAGTGGGTAGGAAATTTTTTTTATAGGGTTGAATTCACCCTAGAAGGTGAGAAAATACTACCGAAAAAGAATCTTAAATACCTCGGTGTAACTTTTGATCATCATTAAAATATGGAGCACACATAGCAGAGAGGACAAAGAAGGCAAGCAGATGCGCTCGAGAACAGAAACGCGCAATTCTCTGCAAAGTTGTGGACTCTATAATACTGTATGCTTGCCAAATATGGGGGCACGCCCTTCAAACCAAAAAATAATACAAACTAATGATTGACAGAATACGGAGGAAGATGGCTCTCAGAGCATGTAGGGGATTCCAAACAGTAAGCACGGAGGCAGCATTGGTGCTGGCCAGAACACCGCCCATCGATCTACTTGTCCAGGAGAGGCACGAAACATATAAGGCGTGCTCAATGGACAAAAGCAAGCAAAAAAAGACGGAATCCAAGAAGACGTCAAAAACTAATAGAGCGATGGCAAGAGAGGTGGGATTCGACCACAACCGGTCGTTGGATACAACGTCTAATACCAAATATGAGCATGTGGTGTGAGAGAATACGTGAGAGCGAAATGAGTTTTGAACTCACTCAAGCTCTCAACGCACATGGATGTTTCAGAGCGTATTTGGTAAGATTTAAGAGAAGTGAAACAGCGACTTGCTTGCTATGCGGACATCCCAACGATGATGCATACCACACAGTTTTCATTTGTCCCAGTACCGAAGAGGCAAGGAATCAATTAGAGGAAAAATTGGAAGGGAAAAACTTGGAAAATAAACGTAGAAGGACTCGTTCCTGCAATGCTATGCAATGGGAATAACTGGGTGTCAGTGGCGGCCTATATACGACACGTCATAGAGAAGAAACAAGCAGCGGAGGAGAAACATAAAACGACTAAAACTGTTCCCTGAACCCCTAATCTCAAGAGAGGACGTGGAAGTAAGGAAACGGTAACAAATGACACCACCCCGAAGTAATGCGTGAGCGGTTCCGGTGTGGTCGATCTTTTCAGGTTGGCCACTTGTCAAGTTAACCAAAGTGCTTGCTACGTCCCCCACCAACAAAAAAAAGGTGCGAATTAGGAAAGGCCAGCAAGCATTCAGAAAATTAAAACCGGTATGGGACTCTAATAAGATCCGTCTCTTCCAATCAAATGTCAAATATGTCCTTCTCTATAGATGCAAAACCTGGAAAATGCCCAAATATTTTGAAGACAAACTGCAGGTTGACAGTTAAGTTTTTGACAAAAAAAGATCGCCGTAGATATCACTGTCAGAAAATGTGGGTGGATCGGGCATACAACACGCCAAGACCACCACAACATCGCCAAAATCGCCCTCGACTTGAACTCCCAAGGGAAGAGGAATAGAGGGAGACCAGTGCAAACAATGAAAAGAACAGTTCTGGCTGAGATTGCGACTCAGAAGAAAACCTGGCTGGAGGTTATGGCTCTGGCGAAGAAACGGACTCGATGGCGGATGTTTGTCGATGCTCTATGCTCCTCCAAGGAGTAACCAGAAGCATATATACACACTCATAGTGATTTGCCAAATAGACTGAATAAATGATAGCCAATTCGACAGGTGTTGTTTCAACATTATGGCTGCTACTAACTGTCAAAGTTGGGAAGTCCCTATTGAAAAACCCTTTGTGGATAAAAATTGAGAATAAATTCGCAAAATTTAAAATGTAATTCGTGGAAGTGACACGTGTGAATGAATTGTCAATATTGACTGAAAACGTTTTTATCTTTTGATACGTGAATTCCTAATAAATTAGTTTAAAGAAATAAAATTCAAACACAGAATATTATATTTCACACAATACTGATTAAAGTCCCATTGACGTATCATATACTGACATATGCCACACAAAAAATGCCATGTGTCTATAAAATGAATAGAATTGATTAAGTTAATGGGTTGATGTTTTTTTTAAATTGTATTAAGTTGTGTAATTGTTGTTGAATAATAATTTTCGAGTGTAGTCGATGTGGGACGAGAAACAAAAACATTTATTATTAAAATAATAACAAAAATAGCAAAGACCTTGTGGTCGATAGCCATTTGTTACAGCTGCTGACAGTAAAGATTCTTATTATAACGAAAAATTGTGCGCATTGGAAAAAAATTGCCCATTAAAAAAAATTTAAATAGGAAAAAAATCGCCGTATCAGCACACGATTATTATACGTTCGTTGCATCAGAACACAAAACGTAAAACGTACTTCTTTTTATCCGCTTCAATATTTACGTACGTACGTGGCGTTTGCCTATTTCTAATTCGTTATTTTTATCGTCTTACATAATTATTCCGCCGTGCATATCAAATTTTCTATAAATAATCGCGATAACAGTTTCATTTTTAAACAATTATTTTACATTTGACACCCAACTTCTTTAATTTGACGACCATGTCATATTTGATTTTCACGCTTCGTGTAAAGTTTTAACGTTCATATCACAATTGATATTTTGACATTTTTGGAACATTACCAAGTTTTGTTTTATGTCAGCAGTTTTAGTGTACTTGTCATAACTGACATTCCAAGTAAATTTTCACAAACATGTTTCTCTCTTAAAGCAGTGACATTTAATTTGGAGAATTTTGTCAATTTCCGCCATGTTATACGTCAAAAAGTGCCCGAACTTTTTGACGTATAACTAAATGTGTGCCCGAAACTTTCATATTCCCGCCTTTCAAACTTGGAGGATGCGCATGCGCTTAACAAAAAGTAAAAAGGTCTATTATAAGATATTCTATACATAAATAGTTATTATATAAATTAACCTTTATAGTTAAGTTATTCTTAATAACATGACCTTTAAAATAGATTATACTTGATTATGGTAAATCTTTAATTGACAATTTTTGGCGCGATAATTTATTTTTAATTTGTTTGGTAGATATAATCACAGATTTCAGGTAGATATAAACTTGTCAAAAACTACTTTTAATTATTTAATGACATTTGACAAGAATTGAGCGTGTAAACTATGCCTAATTTGTTTGACAACGGTGTTGATAGATGAAATGACATGTGTCAAAAATTACATTTAGTCTTTTTGTCAGATGGTTTGACATTTGATATTGGATTGGTAGGAAAGGCGAGACGTTTTTGGTTGCGTGAGTTGTCATATTTATAATTGCGGATTCGTAACGCGACAAATATTTAAATATAAAATACACACACAAACGGAGCGCGAGAGAGAGAAACACACACAACAGACGAAAACAATTGCTTTAATCCCCACTTGAATTTATAACGGAGGAATAAATGTTTAGCAGATTTTATTAATCGCATTTTTATGCGATTTTTGTGCTAATTTTTATTTTATTTCAAACCTCACCATTGTTTCATCAAACACCCTGTATATAAAATATTTATTGCCACAGCTCACTTGCCCTTGTCAAACAATGATGAAGGATAGGTATAATAGACGGGTGTCGTTTCTTATTTAAATGGTTGTATATTTGGTTACATAATTAAATTCAACCGAGCAAATATTAAACAAGGGTAGACATACAAGACTAGACAGACAAGACTAGACAGACAAGACTAGACAGACAGGATTAGGCAGACAAAACTAGACAGACGAGACTAGACAGATAAGACTATTTAGACAAAACTAGACAGAGAAAACTAGACAGACACGACTAGACAGACACGACTAGACAGACAAGACCAGACAGACAAGATCAGGCAGAAAAGACCAGACAGACAAGACCAGACAGACAAGACGAGACAGACAAGACCAGACAGACAAGACCAGACAGACAAGACCAGACAGACAAGACCAGACAGACCAGACAGACAAGACCAGACAGACATGACCAGACAGACAAGACCAGACAGACAAGACCAGGTAGACAAGACAAGACAGACAAGACCAGACAGACAAGACCGGACAGACAAGACCAGACAGACAAGACCAGACAGACAAGACCAGACAGACAAGACCAGACAGACAAGACCAGACAGACAAGGCCAGGCAGAAAAGACCAGACAGACTAGACCATACAGACAAGACCAGACAGACAAGACCAGACAGACAAGAGCAGGTAGACAAGACAAGACAGACAAGACCAGACAGACAAGACCGGACAGACAAGACCAGACAGACAAGACCAGGTAGACAAGACAAGACAGACAAGACCAGACAGACAAGACCAGACAGACAAGACCAGACATACAAGACCAGACAGACAAGACCAGACAGACAAGACCAGACAGACCAGACAGACAAGACCAGACAGACATGACCAGACAGACAAGACCAGACAGACAAGACCAGGTAGACAAGACAAGACAGACAAGACCAGACAGACAAGACCGGACAGACAAGACCAGACAGACAAGACCAGACAGACAAGACCAGACAGACAAGACCAGACAGACAAGACCAGACAGACAAGACCAGGCAGAAAAGACCAGACAGACTAGACCATACAGACAAGACCAGACAGACAAGACCAGACAGACAAGAGCAGACAGACAAGACCAGACAGACAAGACCTGACAGACAAGACCAGACAGACATGACCAGACAGACAAGACCAGGTAGACAAGACAAGACAGACAAGACCAGACAGACAAGACCGGACAGACAAGACCAGACATACAAGACCAGACAGACAAGACCAGACAGACAAGACCAGACAGACAAGACCAGACAGACAAGACCAGACAGACAAGACCAGACAGACAAGACCAGACAGACAAGACCAGACAGACAAGACCAGACAGACAAGACCAGACAGACAAGACCAGACAGACAAGACCAGGTAGACAAGACAAGACAGACAAGACCAGACAGACAAGACCGGACAGACAAGACCAGACAGACAAGACCAGACAGATATGACCAGACAGACAAGACCAGGTAGACAAGACAAGACAGACAAGACCAGACAGACAAGACCGGACAGACAAGACCAGACAGACAAGACCAGACAGACAAGACCAGACAGACAAGACCAGACAGACAAGACCAGGTAGATAAGACCAGACAGACAAGACCAGGTAGACAAGACAAGACAGACAAGACCAGACAGACAAGACCGGACAGACAAGACCAGACAGACAAGACCAGGCAGAAAAGACCAGACAGACTAGACTATACAGACAAAACCAGACAGACAAGACCAGACAGACAAGACCAGACAGACAAGACCAGACAGACAAGACCAGACAGACAAGACCAGACAGACAAGACCAGACAGACAAGACCAGACAGACATGACCAGACAGACAAGACCAGACAGACAAGACCAGGTAAACAAGACAAGACAGACAAGACCAGACAGACAAGACCGGACAGACAAGACCAGATAGACAAGACCAGACAGACAAGACCAGACAGACAAGACCAGACAGACAAGACCAGACAGACAAGACCAGACAGACAAGACCAGGCAGAAAAGACTAGACAGACTAGACCATACAGACAAGACCAGACAGACAAGACCAGACAGACAAGACCAGACAGACAAGACCAGACAGACAAGACCAGACAGACAAGACCAGACAGACAAGACCAGACAGACATGACCAGAAAGACAAGACCAGGTAGACAAGACAAGACAGACAAGACCGGACAGACAAGACCAGACAGACAAGACCAGACAGACAAGACCAGACAGACAAGACCAGACAGACAAGACCAGACCGACAAGACCAGACAGACAAGACCAGACAGACAAGACCACACAGACAAGACCAGACAGACAAGACCAAACAGACAAGACCAGACAGACAAGACCAGGTAGACAAGAGCAGGTAGACAAGACAAGACAGACAAGACCGGACAGACAAGACCAGACAGACAAGACCAGACAGACAAGACCAGACAGACAAGACCAGACAGACAAGACCAGACAGACAAGACCAGACAGACAAGACCAGACAGACAAGACCAGACGGACAGGACCAGACGGACAGGACCAGACAGACAAGACCAGACAGACAAGACCAGACAGACAAGACCAGACAGACAAGACCAGACAGACAAGACCAGACAGACAAGACCAGACAGACAAGACCAGACAGACAAGACCAGACAGACAAGACCAGACAGACAAGACCAGACAGACAAGACCAGACAGGCAAGACCAGACAGACAAGACCAGACAGACAAGACCAGACAGACAAGACCAGACAGGCAAGACCAGACAGACAAGACCAGACAGACAAGACCAGACAGACAAGACCCGACAGACAAGACCAGACAGACAAGACCAGACAGACAAGACCAGACAGACAAGACCAGACAGACAAGACCCCCTATTCCACCTTGGCTTTTAGTATGCGCCACCCCGGTATCGCATATATTGCATTCATTCAGGGTGGGCAGCCCGGACGGTTAATTAAAACCGCCCTAGTTGTCGCCTCCCCGACCAGGATTCGAACCCGGGTCTGACAGACAAGACCAGACAGACAAGACCAGACAGACAAGACCAGACAGACAAGACCAGACAGACAAGACCAGACAGACAAGACCAGACAGACAAGACCAGACAGACAAGACCAGACAGACAAGACCAGACAGACAAGACCAGACAGACAAGACCAGACAGACAAGACCAGACAGACAAGACCAGACAGACAAGACCAGACAGACAAGACCAGACAGACAAGACCAGACAGACAAGACCAGACAGACAAGACCAGACACACAAGACCAGACACACAAGACCAGACAGACAAGACCAGACAGACAAGACCAGACAGACAAGACCAGACAGACATGACCAGACAGACAAGACCAGACAGACAAGACCAGACAGACAAGACCAGACAGACAAGACCAGACAGACAAGACCAGACAGACAAGACCAGACAGCCTAGACCAGACAGACAAGACCAGAGAGACAAGACCAGACAGACAAGACCAGACAGACAAGACCAGACAGACAAGACCAGACAGACAAGACCAAACATGCAAGACCAGACAGACAAGACCAGACAGACAAGACCAGACACACAAGACCAGACACACAAGACCAGACAGACAAGATCAGACAGACAAAACCAGACAGACAAGACCAGACATGCAAGACCAGACAGACAAGATCATACAGACAAGGCCTGACAGACAAGACCAGACAGACAAGACGAGACAGACATGACCAGACAGACAAGACCAGACAGACAAGACCAGACAGACAAGACCAGACAGACAAGACCAGACAGACAAGACCAGACAGACAAGACCAGACAGACTAGACCAGACAGACAAGACCAGAGAGACAAGACCAGACAGACAAGACCAGACAGACAAGACCAAACATGCAAGACCAGACAGACAAGACCAGACAGACAAGACCAGATAGACAAGACCAGACAGACAAGACCAGACACACAAGACCAGACACACAAGACCAGACAGACAAGATCAGACAGACAAAACCAGACAGACAAGACCAGACAGACAAGACCAGACAGACAAGACCAGACAGACAAGACCAGACACACAAGACCAGACACACAAGACCAGACAGACAAGATCAGACAGACAAAAGCAGACAGACAAGACCAGACATGCAATACCAGACAGACAAGATCATACAGACAAGGCCTGACAGACAAGACCAGACAGACGAGACCAGACAGACGAGACTAGACAGACAAGACTAGACAGACAAGACTACATAGACGAGACTAGACAGACAAGACTAGACAGATAAGACTAGACAGACTAGACTAGATAGACAATACTAGACAGACAAAACTAGACAGACCAGACTAGACAGCAAGAGTAGACAGAAAAGACTAGAGAGACAAGACTTAGAAAACTAAGAAAGATATGTTATTAGTTAGTCGGTATGTATATTGGGTTGCATAGCGTCGGAATGCCAAACCCGTCCGTCAAAATTTCAAATATATAAGATCATGAAAATAATAAACTTTTTGACCCAATTCTCGTTCCTGTTCCGCATAATAAACAAGGAGCCGGTCGCGACGGACAGTCATAGTTTGCCGACGCACTACTGGTTGGCGAAAAATGTGGAAGAAACCGTGATTTTGGCCGACGAGCTGTTCAAAAAGTGCGAGTTCTTGGAGGTGTATCAGCTGTTGAACCGCCTGCGGGTCAGCAGCCATGCACAGGTGCAGTGGCGCATCGGGAGGGCGCTGTTTAAATTGGCTCGGGACGAGTCGAAACCGGACGAATTGAAGCGGGAAATGATTCGCGAAGCGCACGAGATTATGGCGAATATCGACTTGGGTGAGAGAATGGTTGCATAATGTTTGCATTTAAACGTTCAGTTTGATTTTTAGAGAAAATGAACGACTCTGAGGTTTATAAATGGGCTGCGATTATCTTGGACAGTAAGAACGGCACAGACAGTCTACAGACACGGATTGAAAAGTTCCCGGTTGTCAAGGAATATCTGGTGAAAGCCGTGGAACTAAATCCCGACGACTCGGTGTGTTTGTACATTCTGGGCAAATACTGCTATGAAATGGCTAGAATGACTAGGTTTGAACGGTCTTTGGTGCGTTTTTTCTATGGGGAACTTCCCACGTCTTCGTACGATGAAGCTTACGACTACCTGTACCGGTGCGTTCAATCCTGTCGGGACAGCTATTACGTTCCCAATTATTATCTCTTAGGCGAGACTTGTTACCGGTTGAATCAATTCTACCGAGCAAGGTTTTATTTGAACGCGGCCGCGACGCTTCCGGCCAGGACAAAGTACGAGAAAAGCTGCGCGAGCAAAGCGATGGTCCTGCTGAAGCGTTTGGATATTTACGATCTATCCAAGGAAACGATCTTATTCGAATTTCCGTTTTAATTTAAGCAACTTTGGCAACTGCGCGTTTTTAAGTATATACTGCTAACTTCATCGCGATTTTTAACAAACAGCTGATTTAAATGTCACGACTGTCAACTGCAAGGTAATATCTTCCTAAGTTAAATTGTTTAATTGAACGGTTAATTGTCGGGCGAGTCGTTGGGTTTTGGACGGGTTTAGTGGCCGAACGAAGGTCTAAATAAATCAATTAACAACAACGATTTTTATTTTTTTGATTTGTTGGATTTTTTTTTTGTTTCCTTTGGTGACTGTGCAACTGGCGTCTTTTGTCAGTAACTTCAGATCGTGCAGTAACAAACAGCTGAGACAACTGTCAAATGCAAGGTATGCATAATATTGCAATTATTGTTTTTCTTTTTGTAGAATTAGAATTATCTTTACAGAAAAACTATAAACACTAAGTACGAAAAACTAGGCAGACAAAACTAAAGAGACATCCTAGACATACAAGACTAGATGGACTAGATTAGACAGACATGGTTAAACAGAAAAGACTAGATAGAAATGACTAGACAGAAAGGACTAGACAGACAAGGCTAGACAGACAAGACTGGACAGACAAGACTAGACAGACAAGACTAGACAGACAAGACTAGACAGACAAGACTAGACAGACAAGACTAGACAGACAAGACTAGACAGACAAGACTAGACAGACAAGACTAGACAGACAAGACTAGACAGACAAGACTAGACAGACAAGACTAGACAGACAAGACTAGACAGACAAGACTAGACAGACAAGACTAGACAGACAAGACTAGACAGACAAGACTAGACAGACAAGACTAGACAGACAAGACTAGACAGACAAGACTAGACAGACAAGACTATACAGACAAGACTAGACAGACAAGACTAGACAGACAAGACTAGACAGACAAGACTAGACAGACAAGACTAGACAGACAAGACTAGACAGACAAGACTAGGCAGACAAGACTAGACAGACAAGACTAGACAGACAAGACTAGACAGACAAGACTAGACAGACAAGACCAGACAGACAAGAGCAGACAGACAAGACCAGACAGACAAGACTAGACAGACAAGACCAGACAGACAAGACCAGACAGACAGGACTAGACAGACAGGACCAGACAGACAGGACCAGACAGACAAGGTCAGACAGACCAGACCAGACAGACCAGACCAGACAGACAAGACCAGGCAGACAAAACCAGACAGACAAGACCAGACAGTCCTCCTCGGTGGTGTAGTTGACAACATACCCACCTTTCAATGCGGGAGACCCGGGTTTGAATCCTGGTCGGGGAGACAACAACTAGGGTGGTTTTTAAGTAAACCGTCCGGGCTGCCCACCCTGAATGAATGCAAAATATGTGATACCAGGGTTGCGTATACTAAACGCCAAGGTGGAATAAGGGGTTTAGTGAGACAAGACCAGACAGACAAGACCAGACCGACAAGACCAGACAGACAAGACCAGACAGACAATAACAGACAGACAAGACCAGACACACAAGACCAGACAGACAAGACCAGACAGACAAGACAGACACGACCAGACAGACAAGACCAGACAAACAAGACAACAGACAGACAAGACCAGACAGACAAGACCAGACAAACAAGACAACACAGACTAGACAGACACGACTAGACAGACAAGACTAGACAGACACGACTAGACAAACAAGAATAGACAGACAAGACTAGACAGACACAACTAGACAGACAAGACTAGACAGACAAGACTAGACAGACAAAACTAGACAGACAACACAGACAAGACTAGACAGACAAGACCAGACAGACAAGACTAGACAGATTCGACTAGACAGACAAGAATAGACAGACAAGACTAGACAGACACGACTAGACAGACACGACTAGACAGACAAGACTAGACAGACAAGACTAGACAGACAAAACTAGACAGACAACACAGACAAGACTAGACAGACAAGACCAGACAGACAAGACCAGACAAGACCAGACAGACAAGACCAGACAGACAAGACCAGGCAGACAAGACTAGACAGACAAAACTAAACAGACAAGACCAGACAAACAAGACTACACAGACTAGACAGACACGACTAGACAGACAAGACTAGACTAGACAGACTAGACCAGATAGACAAGACCAGATAGACAAGATCAGACAGACAAGACTAGACAGACAAGACTAGACAGACAAGACCTTTTTTGTTCGAGGGAAGCTCTCACTAAACCCCCTATTCCACCTTGGCTTTTAGTAAGCGCCACCCCGGTATCGCATATTCTGCATTCATTCAGGGTGGGCAGCCCGGACGGTTAATGAAAACCGCCCTAGTTGTTGTCTCCCCGACCAGGATTCGAACCCGGGAAACAGACAAGACTAGACAGACTAGAAAGCAGTAAAACTGGACCCATCTAGTTTATCTCGGATTATTTCTCTTTGTTTACACAATTACGTTGATGTTGTCATAAATGACTTAAGTGACAGCGATAAGTGTGGCTGTACCGAGTGTGTTAGTCGGTTGTGTGTCAGAGTGACGTCGCGACGAAACGAACACATTCAATTGGCACTCGGCGTCGATAAAATTCTCGTCGAATAAATATTATTTTTACGTTGATTGTGATTAACCGCGTTAAAATTTAGTTTGGTAAATAGCAAAGTTGTGCGGATTGTAAAGGATTAGTAACCCAATTAGTGTGGGAAAAGTCGAGGCTTTTCCGGGAAAACGAATTACGCGAAGAAAATAAATAATTTATTAGTTTTCGCTAGAAGAGAAGAGATGCCTAAAAATAACTTTTAGTTATTTTCGAAACGATTTAATGTTAATTATTTATTTGTTACGCGGTCGAAACTCAGGATTTACCCGCCGGTTGTACAACAACAATACCCGAAACGCGCTCTCTCGCTCCCGCGTCGCGACGACCCGTCGCTCTCCCTCGCGCCGACCCGTTCGGCCCCCTCCAACCGCACTTGCATACTATATTAAACGACTAGACGTGACGCGCTACTTTTCAGTCAACATCCGAACCCCAAACGTCCAAGGAAATTATCACCCAACGCGGAAATTTTTCTGTGACCTAGTACACTAATTACCAAGTGCGCACTTAATCGGATACACTGATCACTAGTAAGTTTGCTAATTTTTATTGTGATTGCGTCGCGACGCCGTGACGTCAAGGGGATCGATTCGGACATCGGTATCGATCCGCGACGCACGTTGGCGTTGCATTTTGTTTGTTGCGAAATTTCTATTTCCTTTATTGTTGCTACGTTCTAAAACTCAAAACGAGTTGGAATAGGTCAGGTCGGTGTGTGCATTCTTGTTGTTTTTTTTTATCGTGCTATTTATAAGTTATTTTATACGTCTAGACTGCTTAAATTTAGTCGCAACTCCACAGATAAATTTAGTCCATGTAAACTACCAAATTTGATTGACTCAGTTTTTCTTTCTACAAACAATAAACTGCTAGAGTAAACTTATAAAACTAAAATAGATTGGACATACATAACTAGACATACAATATGTACTTGCTAGACAAAACTATACTACGCAGACTAGGTTAGACAGACAACAGTAGACAGATAAAACTATTCAGTATCAGCACTTTCTTGTCTGTCTAGTTTTGTCTGTCTAGTCTTGTTCGTCTAGTCTTGTCTGTCTAGTCTTGTCTGTCTAGTCTTGTCTGTCTAGTCTTGTCTGTCTAGTCTTGTCTGTCTAGCCTTGTCTGTCTAGTATTATCTGTCTAGTCTTGTCTGTCTAGTCTTGTCTGTCTAGTCTTGTCTGTCTAGTCTTGTCTGTCTAGTCTTGTCTGTCTAGTCTTGTCTGTCTAGTCTTGTCTGTCTAGTCTTGTCTGTCTAGTCTTGTCTGTCTCGTCTTGTCTGTCTAGTCTTGTCTGTCTAGTCTTGTCTGTCTAGTCTTGTCTGTCTAGTCTTGTCTGTCTAGTCTTGTCTGTCTAGTCTTGTCTGTCTAGTCTTGTCTGTCTAGTCTTGTCTGTCTAGTCTTGTCTGTCTAGTCTTGTCTGTCTAGTCTTGTCTGTCTAGTCTTGTTTGTCTAGTCTTGTCTGTCTAGTCTTGTCTGTCTAGTCTTGTCTGTCTAGTCTTGTCTGTCTAGTCTTGTCTGTCTAGTCTTGTCTGTCTAGTCTTGTCTGTCTAGTCTTGTCTGTCTAGTCTTGTCTGTCTAGTCTTGTCTGTCTAGTCTTGTCTGTCTAGTCTTGTCTGTCTAGTCTTGTCTGTCTAGTCTTGTCTGTCTAGTCTTGTCTGTCTAGTCTTGTCTGTCTAGTCTTGTCTGTCTAGTCTTGTCTGTCTAGTCTTGCCCGTCTAGTCCTTTCTGTCTAGTCTTGTCTGTCTAGACTTGTCTGTCTAGTCATGTCTGTATAGTCTTGTCTGTCTATACATAATATGTGGTTAGCGGGTAGTTTATAAACGACGTGTAAATTACAGTCTCCCGGCTCGCCACCGCCGAGCTCGGCAGGGCCGAGCTCGGCTGTGGCGAGCCGGGAGACTAATTTACACGTCGTTTATAATCTACCCGCCACCTATTACCTCGTCTCAAGTTTAAAAAATGGTTTACTCTAGTCCGTCTAGTCTTGCTTGTCTAGTCTTGTCTGTCTAGTCTCATATGTCTAGTCTCATCTGTCTAGTCTTATTTATCTAGTCTTGTCTGTCTAGTCTCATCTGTCTTGTCTTATCTATCTAGTCTTGTCCGTGTCTAGCTAATTTTAATTTATTTGTTTCTCTATACTACGTTTAGCGTCTGATTATTTGGTCGAAAGTATTGTTTGTATAAATTTATGTACCCTCTCCCAATTTTGTTTATCGTCTAGCATATGTCCAATGCTTGTTCTTGCATTTAAGGAAGTATCTATGTTTTTCACAAATTCATCCCTTTCTTTCTCTCACCTCAAATAATCAATAATTGTATGGTGTACTGTGTCTGTTTCATCGCAGTATTCACACAGGTTATCCGCTGCTCTTCCAATCATGTGTAAAAGGTCTCCGAAGCAACCGTGACCGGTTAGGAATTGTATCAGGTGGTAACTGAGTTTTCCGTGTTCTCGCTTAGTCCATGTATTTATGTCTGAAATTATTAGCCTAGTCCACTGGCCTTTCTCCGTATTTGCCCATTTTTCTTGCCATTGTTGTAGTAGGTTTGTTCTTGCTTTCTTTCTAGCATATAAGTTGTTTCCCGATTTTTTTATTTCTCTCCCCTCTTTTTCCAGCAAATCAATAGGTGCAATGCCTGCGATAACTATTGCTGCCTCTCCGGGCACAGTGCGATATGCACTGCACACCCTCAATGCAATCTTTCGTTGGACGGATGCTAATTTATCCAGGTTGGTCCTTGCTTCCAATTTATTTGCCCACAATGGTGCACCATATAGCATCGCTGATTGCGTTACAATGCCCAGTAACTAGCGTTTCGAGTTTCTGGCTCCCCCTACGTTTTTTTTCCCTAAAAAACCTACGCAATATTTGCTCCATTGCTGGGAGAGTTTTTAAACCTTTTCCTGCAGCCTCAGTAAGGTGTGAAATGTTAGCCGTTGTACACGATTTTGGAACGTGGATTTTCAAAAATTTGTCTTGGCTCCTCTAGGCTCCATAATTAGAACATGATTTTGAGACTCGAATTTTCAAAATTATGTCTGGTTCCTCAAGGCTCCATAATTAGGGCACGATTTTGAAACGCGAATTTTCAAAATGTTGTCTTGATTCCTCAAGGCACCACAACTAAGATACGATATTAAAACGCGAGTTTTCAAAATTCTGTCTTGGTTCCTAAAGACACCACAACTAACACGATTTTAAAACGCGAATTTTCAATTTTTTTTCTTGGTACTTCAAGGTAGAGATAAGCATGACACGAGTTTTTCGTTCCACATCGCTTCCCATGGGACGGATCCCTGTCACTGTCCGATCCCATCACATTTTCGTCCCACTATCCCATCCCACAAAGCTAAAATTTTCGTCCCATCCCATCTCATCCCGGTCGCGCGACCCGTTTCATTTATCCCATTATCCCATATAGCAGACTCCCTTTTCAATTCAGACTTTCTTAACGATAATTCGTTGAAAATTTTGTCTTGGTTCCTCAAGGCTCCATAAGTAGAACATGATTTTGAGAATTTTCAAAATATTGTCTTGGTTCCTCAAGGTACCACAACTCAGAGACGATTTTGAAACGTGGATTTAAAAAAAATTGTCTTGTTTCTTCAAGGAAACAAGATATTGTCTTGGTCCGTCAAGGCTCCATAATTAGGACACGATTTTGAAACGCGAATTTTCAAAATTTTGTCTTGATTCCTCAAGACACCACAACTAAGACACGATTTTAAAACGCGAATTTCCAAAAAAATTTCTTGATTCTTCAAGGTAGAGATGAACATGGGACGAGTTTTTCGTTCCACATCGCTTCCCGTGAGACGGATCCCTGTCACTGTCCCATACCATCACATTTTCGTTCCACTATCCCATTCCACAAACCTAAAATTTTCGTCCAATCCCATCCCATTCATCCTATCCTTACCTTACTGAGCATGTAAGGAATGTTAGCCCTTTATCAATTATAATACCCAGGTATTTAATATGTGGTCTGGGGACTATTTCTGTGCTTCCTACTTTTATTGGTCTTAGTTTTCTTTGCCCTGTCAGTAGCACTGCCTCCGTTTTCTCGGGCGCCAATTTTAGCTTCTTAGTCACAATCCACTGTGATACTGTGTCTATTACACGATTTGCTGTACTCATTATTGCTTGTTGGTTTTTGGATCCAATTAATGTGGCGCTCTCTGGCAGTTTAGTTCTTAGGATGCCGTCGTATAAGAGGTTCCACAGTGTAGGACCCAATATAGAGCCCCTGAGGAATCACACAACTTACTTCTATTTCGACTGTCTCATTTTGGGCTTGCAGCAATAATTTCCTGTTGGTTAGGAAACGTTAGGATAGGTTTTAGGAAACGTTAGGTCTCTTTGTCAGTTCACCCATTATTATTTCCCAATTGGCTGTATTAAACGCATTGCGCACATCAAAAGTGATTAAAGCGCGAAATTTCCTTGTTCTTTTTGTACCCGTTCTAGCTTTCTCTACGATCTTTAAAACTGCATCGACTGCGTCTATAGTTGACCTACCTTTTCTAAAACCGTACTGCCTGTCGGATAACTCCAGTCCGGGGTCAAGCTCCTTTTGTAGTCTCCTTAGTAGGAGTGTTTCCAGCAATGTGTAAAAATTTTTCCAGCAATTCCTGACAAGTCTAGTAGACATAGAGGCCTGTATGACGATGGTTCCCCAATTGGTTTCTCTGCCTTCTTAATGAGAACTAGTCTTGAACGTTTCCATTTGCCTGGAAAGTTTCCCGTAGTTAGGAGAATGTTCATTACTTCAAGAGTAAACGTAAGGTGATGTTTGGCGATGATCTTGATCACCTGTACTGTTCCGTTACGTATACGATTTAATGCGTTAACCAGTTCCTCTTTGTTGAATAGCGGTGTTTCCATTACTTTGTGTTATTTCCAAAGGAAGGGCTCCTGGCGTGGGAAAAGAGCTTCAACCACGTGAAGCATTCCCTCCATCGTCATTTGTACACTTGGGGCTTTGATTTTAAGATTTTTTTACAGATTTGGAAGGCGACTCCCCATATATTATTGTCAAGATCTTCGCAGAGTTTCTTTCAGTGGTCCCGTTTTGACTTGTTTATTAGGTCGCGAAAATCCTTTTTTGACTTCTTGTAGAGTTTTTCAGGTCTTGGGCATCCTCTTCGTTTTTAATTCGTTTGCGCTGGAATTTCCTTCTTGCTGCGATACATGCAGCCCTCATGCTAGCAATTTCATCGTTCCACCAATACACCAATCTTCTTCTTGATGGTCCTCTTTTCTTTATTAGAGTGGTATCACATGCCTTCGTCATTACGTCTACTAGCGTATCCGCGCTTCGTTTGTGTGTTCGTGCTATTTCTTTTGGAAGATTTGATACCATTTTTTCCTTATCAAGATTCTTTAGATTCCATGCTATAATTCTTCCCTGACGTATCTGTTTTAGGCTTTCTCTCTTGAACACTCTCCAGTCTTGGATCATATTGGATAGGCTTATTGTTGAGAAAGTATGGTCTATTATGGATTGGGAATTTCCTCTAACGAACGTGCACGCAGCTCCTTTGTTTTGTAAAACAAGGTCTAGTTCACCTGCCCGGTCCATGACCAGGTGGCCTCTCTTATCCATCTTTGGGGCTCCCAATATGGGGACTTGGCGTTAAAGTCCCCAGCTATTAATACTTTCTTCCCTTTGCGTCTTATGTCCTGGTCTAGTTCTCCTAGTGTTTCTGCTACCGTTTCTATGTTTTCGTTTGGAGAGAAGTAGCAGCTGTATATGATAAACAGGGGCAACTCAACCCATACGAAACCAGGTCCGGTTCCTGTTTTTAAGACAGGTATCTTAGGGTTAATGATTCTAATGGCTGTGTCTTTTTTATTATCCGTGAACCAGTTAGCGTGATCGATCAACTTTTTGTCTAGTCTTGTCTGTCAAGTCTTGTCTGTCTAGTCTTGTCTGTCTACTCTTCTCTGTCTAGTCTTGTCTGTCTGTCCTCCTCGGTGGTGTAGTTGACAACATACCCGCCTTTCAGTGCGGGAGACCCGGGTTCGAATCCTGGTCGGGGAGGCGACAACTAGGGCGGTTTTCATTAACCGTCCGGGCTGCCCACCCTGAATGAATGCAATATATGCGATACCGGGGTGGCGCAAACTAAAAAGCCAAGGTGGAATAGGGGATTTGGTGAGAGTCTTGTCTGTCTAGTCTTGTATGTCTAGTCTTGTATGTCTAGTCTTGTCTGTCTAGTCTTGTCTGTCTAGTCTTGTCTGTCTAGTCTTGTCTGTCTAGTCTTGTCTGTCTAGTCTTGTCTGTCTAGTCTTGTCTGTCTAGTCTTGTCTGTCTAGTCTTGTCTGTCTAGTCTTGTCTGTCTAGTCTTGTCTGTCTAGTCTTGTCTGTCTAGTCTTGTCTGTCTAGTCTTGTCTGTCTAGTCTTGTCTGTCTAGTCTTGTCTGTCTAGTCTTGTCTGTCTAGTCTTGTCTGTCTAGTCTTGTCTGTCTAGTCTTGTCTGTCTAGTCTTGTCTGTCTAGTCTTGTCTGTCTAGTCTTGTCTGTCTAGTCTTGTCTGTCTAGTCTTGTCTGTCTAGTCTTGTCTGTCTAGTCTTGTCTGTCTAGTCTTGTCTGTCTAGTCTTGTCTGTCTAGTCTTGTCTGTCTAGTCTTGTCTGTCTAGTCTTGTCTGTCTAGTCTTGTCTGTCTAGTCTTGTCTGTCTAGTCTTGTCTGTCTAGTCTTGTCTGTCTAGTCTTGTCTGTCTAGTCTTGTCTGTCTAGTCTTGTCTGTCTAGTCTTGTCTGTCTAGTCTTGTCTGTCTAGTCTTGTCTGTCTAGTCTTGTCTGTCTAGTCTTGTCTGTCTAGTCTTGTCTGTCTAGTCTTGTCTGTCTAGTCTTGTCTGTCTAGTCTTGTCTGTCTAGTCTTGTCTGTCTAGTCTTGTCTGTCTAGTCTTGTCTGTCTAGTCTTGTCTGTCTAGTCTTGTCTGTCTAGTCTTGTCTGTCTAGTCTTGTCTGTCTAGTCTTGTCTGTCTAGTCTTGTCTGTCTAGTCTTGTCTGTCTAGTCTTGTCTGTCTAGTCTTGTCTGTCTAGTCTTGTCTGTCTAGTCTTGTCTGTCTAGTCTTGTCTGTCTAGTCTTGTCTGTCTAGTCTTGTCTGTCTAGTCTTGTCTGTCTAGTCTTGTCTGTCTAGTCTTGTCTGTCTAGTCTTGTCTGTCTAGTCTTGTCTGTCTAGTCTTGTCTGTCTAGTCTTGTCTGTCTAGTCTTGTCTGTCTAGTCTTGTCTGTCTAGTCTTGTCTGTCTAGTCTTGTCTGTCTAGTCTTGTCTGTCTAGTCTTGTCTGTCTAGTCTTGTCTGTCTAGTCTTGTCTGTCTAGTCTTGTCTGTCTAGTCTTGTCTGTCTAGTCTTGTCTGTCTAGTCTTGTCTGTCTAGTCTTGTCTGTCTAGTCTTGTCTGTCTAGTCTTGTCTGTCTAGTCTTGTCTGTCTAGTCTTGTCTGTCTAGTCTTGTCTGTCTAGTCTTGTCTGTCTAGTCTTGTCTGTCTAGTCTTGTCTGTCTAGTCTTGTCTGTCTAGTCTTGTCTGTCTAGTCTTGTCTGTCTAGTCTTGTCTGTCTAGTCTTGTCTGTCTAGTCTTGTCTGTCTAGTCTTGTCTGTCTAGTCTTGTCTGTCTAGTCTTGTCTGTCTAGTCTTGTCTGTCTAGTCTTGTCTGTCTAGTCTTGTCTGTCTAGTCTTGTCTGTCTAGTCTTGTCTGTCTAGTCTTGTCTGTCTAGTCTTGTCTGTCTAGTCTTGTCTGTCTAGTCTTGTCTGTCTAGTCTTGTCTGTCTAGTCTTGTCTGTCTAGTCTTGTCTGTCTAGTCTTGTCTGTCTAGTCTTGTCTGTCTAGTCTTGTCTGTCTAGTCTTGTCTGTCTAGTCTTGTCTGTCTAGTCTTGTCTGTCTAGTCTTGTCTGTCTAGTCTTGTCTGTCTAGTCTTGTCTGTCTAGTCTTGTCTGTCTAGTCTTGTCTGTCTAGTCTTGTCTGTCTAGTCTTGTCTGTCTAGTCTTGTCTGTCTAGTCTTGTCTGTCTAGTCTTGTCTGTCTAGTCTTGTCTGTCTAGTCTTGTCTGTCTAGTCTTGTCTGTCTAGTCTTGTCTGTCTAGTCTTGTCTGTCTAGTCTTGTCTGTCTAGTCTTGTCTGTCTAGTCTTGTCTGTCTAGTCTTGTCTGTCTAGTCTTGTCTGTCTAGTCTTGTCTGTCTAGTCTTGTCTGTCTAGTCTTGTCTGTCTAGTCTTGTCTGTCTAGTCTTGTCTGTCTAGTCTTGTCTGTCTAGTCTTGTCTGTCTAGTCTTGTCTGTCTAGTCTTGTCTGTCTAGTCTTGTCTGTCTAGTCTTGTCTGTCTAGTCTTGTCTGTCTAGTCTTGTCTGTCTAGTCTTGTCTGTCTAGTCTTGTCTGTCTAGTCTTGTCTGTCTAGTCTTGTCTGTCTAGTCTTGTCTGTCTAGTCTTGTCTGTCTAGTCTTGTCTGTCTAGTCTTGTCTGTCTAGTCTTGTCTGTCTAGTCTTGTCTGTCTAGTCTTGTCTGTCTAGTCTTGTCTGTCTAGTCTTGTCTGTCTAGTCTTGTCTGTCTAGTCTTGTCTGTCTAGTCTTGTCTGTCTAGTCTTGTCTGTCTAGTCTTGTCTGTCTAGTCTTGTCTGTCTAGTCTTGTCTGTCTAGTCTTGTCTGTCTAGTCTTGTCTGTCTAGTCTTGTCTGTCTAGTCTTGTCTGTCTAGTCTTGTCTGTCTAGTCTTGTCTGTCTAGTCTTGTCTGTCTAGTCTTGTCTGTCTAGTCTTGTCTGTCTAGTCTTGTCTGTCTAGTCTTGTCTGTCTAGTCTTGTCTGTCTAGTCTTGTCTGTCTAGTCTTGTCTGTCTAGTCTTGTCTGTCTAGTCTTGTCTGTCTAGTCTGTCTAGTCTTGTCTGTCTAGTCTTGTCTGTCTAGTCTTGTCTGTCTAGTCTTGTCTGTCTAGTCTTGTCTGTCTAGTCTTGTCTGTCTAGTCTTGTCTGTCTAGTCTTGTCTGTCTAGTCTTGTCTGTCTAGTCTTGTCTGTCTAGTCTTGTCTGTCTAGTCTTGTCTGTCTAGTCTTGTCTGTCTAGTCTTGTCTGTCTAGTCTTGTCTGTCTAGTCTTGTCTGTCTAGTCTTGTCTGTCTAGTCTTGTCTGTCTAGTCTTGTCTGTCTAGTCTTGTCTGTCTAGTCTTGTCTGTCTAGTCTTGTCTGTCTAGTCTGTCTAGTCTGTCTAGTCTGTCTAGTCTTGTCTGTCTAGTCTTGTCTGTCTAGTCTTGTCTATCTAGTCTTGTCTGTTTACTCTTGTCTGTCTAGCCGTGTTTGTTTAGTCTTGTCTGTCTATACATAATATGTGGCCACAGCCGAGCTCGGCCCTGCCGAGCTTGGCTGTGGCGAGCCGGGAGACTGTAATTTACACGTCGTTTATAAACTACCCGTCAACAATTACCTCGTCTCATGTTTTAAAAATGGTTTAGTCTAGTCCGCCTAGTCCTGTTTGTCTAGTCTTGTCTGTCTAGTCTTATCTATCTTGTCTTGTCTGTCTAGTCTAGTCTGTCTAGTCTTGTGCATACAGTCTTGTCTGTCTAATCTTGTCTGCATTGTCTTGTCTTGTCCCTGCCGAGCTTGGCTGTGGCGAGCCCGGAGACTGTTATTTACACGTAGTTTATAAACTATCCGTTAACAATCACATCGTCTCATGTTTTAAAAGTGGTTTAGTCTAGTTCGGCTAGTCTTGTCTGCCTAGTCTAGTCTGTCTAATCTTGTGTGCATTGTCTTGTCTGTCTGAATTTTGATAATATTAGCAGCCGTATCTTACAAGCCCAAACATAATTTTAGATCTTTTCAATCGATTAGACTTATTATATTTAAAATGAAGTTTTGCTACAGATCAAATATATTTTTGTGGTGTTGACTATGTAGTACGTAGTATATTGATTGTTTGGCTTTTTTGCACCTCGTTGGGCGTCGGGACGCTTATGCAAGTCACGCATTGATCTAGCAGTAAGTGGAACTGATAACGGAGTTTTTCCTTTTTTACAAATGTAAATATTTTGATGCTGAGACGAGATAAGTTCGTGCGGGATCGATAATGTCGCGATTAAATTCGCGAATTTTGCTTAAAGTTCAATTGGATTTTTTAAATTTATTTTATTCTACTTGAGCTTGTTACTAAACAAACACATATTGAGTTTTTTTTTCTAGTTGGAATGAATGTCACATTTTGACACATTTGTATGTCACATTTCTGTTTTCGACATTTTTGACAAAAAATACCATAAAAATGACGTCAAGTACCAATAAACTTTTTACGGTTAGTTAAGGTCGATTCCCATATGCGTGACACTCAGGTACGCGACGTCGTGCGACATCACCTGTCAAATAATGATTACATTGTTTTAAATGGGCACGTCGCGAAGCCATAGTGAGAACCTGCCCATTTAAAACAATGTAATCATTATTTGACAGCCGATATCGCGTGACGTAGCGTAGCTGAGTGTCGCGTATATAGAATCGGCCTTTAAGCGCAAGCGTGTCCGTCTTGTTTAAGAGGCGGGAATATGAAAGTTTCGGGCACATTTTGTTATTTTCACTGGTTATACGTCAAAAAAGTGCCAGAAAAGTACGGAAATTGATACTTGAGATTGTTACTAAACAAACACATATTGAGAATTTTTTTCTAGTTAGAATGAATGTCACATTTTGACACATTTAGAGTGTATGTCACATTTCTTTTTTCGACATTTTTGACACCAATACAATAAAAATGACGTCAAGTACCAAGTACCTACGCGACGTCGTGCGACTAAGCCTGTCAAATAATGATTACATTGTTTTAAATGGGCACGTCGCGTAGCCATAGTGAGAACCTGCCCATTTAAAACAATGTAATCATTATTTGACAGCCGATGTCGCGTGACGTAGCGTAGCTGAGTGTCGCATATATGAGAATCGGCCTTTAAGCGCAAGCGCGTCCGCCTTGTTTCAGAGGCGGGAATATGAAAGTTTCGGGCACATTTTGTTATTTTCGCTGGTTATACGTCAAAAAAGTGCCTGAAAATATGGCGCAAATTGACGCATGCGCATAAAAAAATTTCGACTATGAAAAGGTCTATTGTTAAATTTGTCGTAATGATATGTGTCAAATTTGTTTCAAATATAAAACGTGTCAAATTTGTAACAAACATAAAACGTGCCAAAGTAATCCGTCTTATTTAAAAGGCGGGAATATGAAAGTTTCGGGCACATTTTGTTATTGTCACTGGTTATACGTCAAAAAAGTGCCCGAAAACATGGCGGAAATATACGCATGCGCATAAAAAAAATTCAACTATGGAAAGGTCTTTTGTTAAATTTGTTGTAATATCTGTCAACTTTGTTTCAAATATAAAACGTGTCAAATTTGTGACAAGCATATAACGTGTCAAAGTAACAATGTCAATATAAAATATAATAAATATGTTGTTTAATCAAATTTATTGGCAGAAGGATCTTGTGGTCGATAGCCCTTTATATAATGTATAAAATATACAATTAATATATTCTCTCTCTCTCTCTCAAATATATTTTTGTACATCATAACTGACATATTATGACCTAACAGTGGAAAATCGTAACAGTGGAAACAGAGAAAATGACGTTAAAGTTTACGTTATTATGATAAAATGGCCGTTATTGTGTTAAAATTGACGTACTGCATAAAACAATGAACGACTCGTTTCGGAATGTATTGCAAACGCAATTGCGATAATTGCACAATTATCGTTTCGCAAATGGAAATTAAAAAGAAAAACGATATTTATCAAAACTATTATAATTGATGTTGATTTCTGAATGATGATTTCTGAAAATGATGATTTCTGAAAAAATTCTGTGTTTGAAAGAGTTGGGCACTCGATGACGAGAAGATTGAATGCTAGCATCCAGGCTGGAACGACTACGTGTATTTTTGATAATAAAATGTTGTTACTATCGCAAATTTTGTTCACCCTATATCTTGGAAACAAAGGGTTTTTCAGGAAACATCATACGACAAAGTATTCTTAGAATAGTCCAAGGAACAACCTCTTGAATTCTTGCAGTAACGCCTTGTATATCAATTTGAAAAAAAATTGTCGGTTTTGTTTTGGGCCGCGTTGGAACTTGTCTTGGGGCTATCTTTTCAATCAATGGATCAAATCAGCGGTAACAGCGGTAGTTCTCAACCATCGCAACCATAACATTGGTGCAAGAGGAGGCGCCATAAGAATGGCGGCTGCGGTAAATCCTCCGAAACCAACATTTAATACCAAGAAATAAAGAGAAACCTAACTATTTTATGACAACTCTTATCAAATTAGTTATATCCACGTCACAAGTATCGTAAGGAGCAAGGTTTCTGACGTTATTTGGATTCAACTGTCTAATTTGCTTCCACTGAAAATAACTCAGGAACCTTCACGTCACCTTCAGGAGAAAATTCAAAAATTTTCAAGTGGCGCAATGACCATACACAATGGATACACTTTTAGAATCATGCAAATTTAATTAACAGTAACTTGAATTGCCTATATCTATTTTATATACATCTAGCAAGCCAATAAATGACAGACTATTACGTGAGAAACTTTATTAGAGAGACAAAACTGGACAGACAGGACTAAAGAGTGAAGACTAGACAAACCAGACTAGACAGAAAGACTACACAGACTAAACTAGACAGACAAGACTAGACAGACAATACTAGACTATTGTTGGGCAATAATGTCAATTTGTCTGTCTAGACTTGTTCACGACTGACACTGAACAGGTACTAATTGCGGCAGCAGCTATTTACACCTTTAAATTCTGCTGCAGCTATTTGTGCTTTCCTCGTACTCGTTCCTTTGACTCGGATTCGAAAAACCGCCTATAAAGCGAAGTTAGGCGAATCTCTTTGTGGCTAACCTCTACACACTCTCGTGCCTCCCTCGAAGTCGTGCTACTTCACGAGAATGTGGTGCAAGCAATATCCTACTCACGTATATCCTACTCCCGCGGGCCGCATACGCTGCAAGACAAGTTCCAACGCGGTCCAAAACAAAACCGACAATTTTCCTAGCCCTCTAGTTTGGTGTAAGCCTATCCAATTTGATAAAATGTTGTGTTTGCTGATAGTGCAAATTGAATTATTACCACCTTCTTGCGTGAGAATTCGCGAAAAATCTTGGCGTATCCGCGATAGATAATGTTAATTTTAAATTAGTTTTCTGTTTTTTTTTGTAAGCACAGAAATTGCTTTTAAATTTACGACTAAATAATAAAACAAACAAACTGAAAATTCTTAACTGTCTAAGAAAATATGCTAGGCAACACTGAATGCGATAGATGGGACCGTTCATCCCATTTATTTCACGCTTTGGATGACGTCGCATAACACATGACATTCAGTATTGCATAGCATATTTGCATAGACAGTTAAGGATTTTCAGTTTGAATTTGCTATTTCGATAATGGAAAAAGCTAAAAAACCAGTTTAGAGATATTGTATAATA
This sequence comes from Phosphuga atrata, assembly GCA_944588485.1. Classification (NCBI taxonomy): domain Eukaryota; kingdom Metazoa; phylum Arthropoda; class Insecta; order Coleoptera; family Silphidae; genus Phosphuga; species Phosphuga atrata. Next base: position 22,973,340 of record OX155893.1, on the reverse strand, counting down.
CCGGAATGCAAAAACACTTCTAAGTAAACCAGATAAAGTGTTTGATAAAGTCCCTATCGAGGTGTATAGTTCACCATACCTACATCTGTGAATATCGAGGCCGATAAATGTCAACGTGCACGTCACATAACTATGACCAATCGTGATGCGTTTCGCAAATTTGAATTTCGCTCGCATATTTTGGACTTTTTGATTTTAATTTTTGGAATTTAATACAAACTAAATGAGAAAATTATTGTTTAGGTGCAATGGCAAGATCATAAAATATCGGGGATAAAAAAATCATATAAATTTAAATTTCTTGCATATTCCCTATTGTGGCAGGGCTATTCAGAGTGCACTGCCCTTTACGAGAACATCTGCACAGAATGGGGAACTTGGGAATGGGGAAAGATGAATCACTATGCAAACTATGCTATGAGGAAGATGAAACTGCCCCTCTTTGAATCCCCCATTGCGAAGCAATTACACATAGACAGAGGCTAGATTACTTCAAAAGATGTAGATAGAGACAGAGGCTTAGCATTACATCAAAAGAGGTCCCCGTGAAGAATATGGCACATACACTCCTAGACCAAATGCAGGGGCTGGACCTATTTACATGAATGGAAATCGTAACAAGAATATGGGCATGGACTTCAAGAAGATTCGAACAAAACCCCCAATCATCAATTCCCATTTGATTTTTTGGAAAGATCTGGTATAGATGGAAACGAAGAAACCGACCACCGCAAACAAGGGATCCAGTAATCCCTTTATAGGTCCGACACCCTTTTGCGGTATGAGTATGAACACCATCCACCAAAGTTTAGGTGAAAAAATTAAAAAAACATGGATGAAAACAGGGAAAGAAGTTCCAGGGTTAAGACAATCCAAAGTAATCTTTTAACCAGAAAAGAACAAAAGCTTGTCTGCAACTAAACCGGAACAAGCTTAGAATTGAGACAGGAGACCTGACGGGACACTGCAGACTTAGAAAACACCTCAAGCCCTAGAGGAAGATTACAGATGCAGATTATGTGGGTCAACAGAGGAAACAAACATACATCTGCTCAAAGACTACAGTGCTCTGCTCAGCAAGGGACAAATATACCGCGGCCATGTATTCGGCCCGCGGGCCGCATACGCTCAAGACAAGTTCCAACGCGGCCCAAAACAAAAGCGACAATTTTCCTAGCCGTCTAGTCCAAGTATCCAATTTGATAAAATGCTGTGTTTACTTATAGTGCAAATTGAATTATTATAACCTTCTTGCGTGAGAATTCGCGAAAAATCTTGGCGTATCCGCGATAGATAATGTTAATATTGGATTAGTTTTATGTTTTTTGAAAACGTAATCACAGAAATTGCTTTTAAATTTACGACTAAATAGCTCTCATTGTGCCGTTTTGAGACGTAAGTTTGCCAATCAAAATGATCGAAATTTCCTTGCAAATTATTCTAAATTAAATTCAGATTGAAACTACGTATCTTATTTAAATAAATGTAAACCTAATAAAGTCGGAACACAGCCTGAATATATCAATATATTCAACCTTTCCTGAACTCTATAATATTACCGAGTCTTTTTAGGACTACCAAAACAAATCTCATGTGAAGCTGTAACTAAAACTGAAAACTAGTAAATAACTTGCAAATTTCACATGCGATTTGTTTTGGTAGACCTGAAAAGACTCAGTAATATTATAGAGCTCCGGAAAGGTTGAATATACCGTCGAACTTCCCCAAGTTGAATTACCTTAGTTCACGAAAAAAATTGGAGTTATAGAAAATTCGAGTTAGAGAAATACATAATATATATATACAAAATTTTAATGAGTGAAATTCACTTTACACAATTTATTGAAAGTAAATATAACATAATATAACATATGTATATATGTATAAACAAAAAACGTAAAAAATATACATTATCAACATAATGTTATATAATTATAATTAATTAAAAATAATTATAATTAATACATTATTTTTTTAAAAAGTCAGTAATTTTTGTTTTTCATTAAAAAATTCTCTATCTTCAAAGTTCTCCAAAGCAGATAATGCGCAGTACACTGCGCGATCGTCTGGAAGATTGTCTTTAGAACACAGATATTCGGTACACTTAATTAAATAATTACGTATTTCTTTGTTCAAGTGAGTAAACAATGACTTTAAACTCTAAAATTTCATTAATATATAGCACCTTTACTCTAACAAGTAGGATACGGTTTACGAAAAATTTTGGAAAGTATGCAGCGATTAAAAAATTGGAGTTATAGAGATTATTTTCTATGTAAAATTTTGCCATTGTACACATTTTTACTGCGTGTTATAGAAAAATTCGAGTTATTGAAGTTAATTTATATGTAAAATGCTATCTAAACGTATGAATTTTTAAAAAAGTTCGAGTTATAGAAAAATTGGAGTTATAGAAGTTTGAGTTATGGAAGTTCGCGTGTATTTATATATTCAGGCTGTGTTCCTATTTTATTAAGTGAAATACGACTTATTTTATTTCTCTCATATTTGGTTTTGTTACATTTGACAATCTGTTTGTTACGTTTGACAATCATTTGACAAATCTCTTTTACTCATATTTTACAATATGTCAAAACGTAATTACTTGATATTTCTTGATGAAAGCAAAGTTCAAGTGAGTGTAATCTAGTTTGAATGAAACGGAACTAAAAAAAAACCGATATGTGTACTAAATTAACTAGTTTAATTATAATTGAATAGACTTAATGAATAGTTCAACAAACTGCATTCATTATCTCTACTTAAACGTATGTACTAAAAGTAAATGCTAAGTGGATGAGAAATTAGTGTGAATTTCGTCAAACTTTTAATTAAAACATTTAGTAAATAGATAAGATTTGTGACTACCGATTAAAACAAAAAGGTAAAAAAAATGCTAAGTCTATATGCTATTACTATTTATAAGATTTTCTGACGTAAACGGTTAAAACTACGCAAACGTGTGTACGTCTGTCTATTTACTAATTTATTTTGTTTTTGTAGAAAAGGTCGGCAAAGTAGTAAATAGATGTAGGCTATGCGTCCTAGTCGACCTTTGACACGGGGAAATTGATTGATCGATTAAAAGATGCCGTCGTCCATCAATTGTTTGCAAATGCGCGTTAAGTTTAGTCGCACGAGAAAGTTTCGAGCCCGAAAAATGCTCGCGTCTGCTACATAGTTTCACTAATCGCTTTCAGAACGGTTTTACGAGGCTTAAAACGGATTTTAATGGGGGGCGAAATTAAGCTCTAAATCTAATTTGCATTTAATTTCTCTATTGACTTCAATAACCTTGAAATTTTCCCAAATACATTTCTGTTACAAACGGATATATTTTTGTTTATTATTGCATTCATACCCGATTGTCTGGTCCGTCCGTTATGTAAGTTTTCTCGAATAGTTTTTTGGCGCGCGGAAACGGCGCCTGGCGTCGCGTCGCCCGGATTGGCATCGCCGATTCATGAACAAACGCGCAAAAAACGCGTTAAAAATACTTGTATTTGGTATTCCTGTTGCTCTCTAGATAAGGATAATTGTTATCTTTATCACGCGTCATGCACTCACTACATGTGTCTCATTTCATGTAGACTACATAGAAATAGTATTATTTTTTCTTATCAAGTAATGTGGGTCCAAGGGGGTTAGTCTTTAAAACACTGCCTCTTGTATTTCCCCACATTTTTTGTTTTGTAGGTTTCGGTGGTGAATTGTACTGCGACCTTCATAGATCTATTGTACTCCACCCTCTTCCTCTAATCGTTGCTATAATTACTCATTTAGAGCGCCTGCTCTAGTCCTGATTCCTTTAGGAACTTCGAGATCTGGGTGGGATTCAAGGACAGCAACTCCTCTCCGTTCAAGCAGTCTGCCCCATGGTACATTTGTCCCTTGCTTAGCAAAGCACTGTAGTCTTTGAGCAGATGTATGGGTGTTTCCTCTGCTGACCCACATAATCTGCATCTGTCATCTTCCTCTAGGGCTTGAGGTGTTTTCTAAGTCTGCTGTGTCCCGTCAGTACTGCTGTCAGAATTCTAAGCTAGTTCCGGTTAAGTTTTCGACAAGCTTTTGTTCTTTTTTGGTTAAAAGATTACTTTGAAAGTAATTGTCTTAACCCTGGAAGTTCTTTTCCTGTTTTCATCCATTGTTCTTTTATTTTGTCATCTAAACTTTGGTGGATGGTGTTCATACTCATACCTCAAAAGTGTTCCTAACATATGAAGTGATTGCTGGATGCCTTGTTAGCTGAAGGTGGTTGGCTTCTTCGTTTCCATCTATACCAGATCTTTCCAAAAAATCAAATGGGAATTGATGATTGGTGTTTTGTTCGACTTTTCTTGAAGTCCATGCCCATATTATTGTAACGATTTCCATTCATGTAAATAGGTCCAGCCGCTGCATTATCTCTAGGAATGTATGTGCCATATTCTTCACGGGGACTTCTTTTGATGTAATGCTAAGCCTCTGTCTCTATCTACGTCTTTTGATGTAATCTAGCCTCTGTCTATGTGTAATTGCTTCGCAATGGCGGATTAAAAGAGGGTCAGTTTCATCCTCCTCATAGCATAGTTTGCATAGTGGTTCATCTTTCAAGTTCCTCATTTTGTGCAGATGTTCTCGTAAAGGGCAGTGCACTGTGAGTAGCCCTGCCACAATAGGGAATATGCAAGAAATTTAAATTTACTTGATTTTTTTATCCCCGATACTTTATGATCTTGCCATTACACCTATACAATAATTTTCTCATTTAGTTTGTATTTAATTCCAAGAATTAAAATCAGAAAGTCCAAAATATGCGAGCGAAATTCAAATTTGCCAAACGCATCACGATTGGTCACAGTTATGTGACGTGCACGTTGACATTTATCGGCCTCGATATTCACAGATGTAGGTAGGGTGGACTATAATACACCTCAATACACCACTTCTTTACGCTGCCCCAGGCCACCATCCAGTGTTTTTGGTAAAAGGTCTGGCCAACACACCCTGCTTTTAACTCATGCATCTTCATTTCAACGACATGCTTGCCTAAGTATGGGAGGAATATCAGTATCGGTGTGATATTGTTCGTGTCGCTGATAGAGGACATATTGAACATCTGTAATCTAAACTTGAGAGGTTCGTAAATATGTGTGTAAAGTTTCATATTAGTATGTCTTAAAGTTTAATAAATATATGCATGCAAAATACGTATATTCTTTTTGAAACGCCCTGTATAATAATATAGTAGGGTCTCACAAATCCGGCACTATTAAAAACTAGGGTGTGCCGGATTATTGGAATGGTCGGATTACTGGATTTCATAAAGACTGGATGACTGGATAAAGACTGGAAAGACTGGATTTCATAGCATCATGATTGACGATTCTGACCAAGCTAACACTACTCTACAATTCTTCTTACAAGTCTTACTATCTGTTCTATGTTTGTACATATTTTTTTGTATGTACACATTTACCTATATTATTCTTTCTGAAATACAATTGTACATAAAATATGTAAAATTGTTATTGTTTTCTTTTAATCCTCATAATCCGGATTTTTTTGATAATCTGTCTATCTTGTTGACTAGGTTCCAAATGTGTCGGATTATCAAGATTATACTGTATATGTTATAAATTCTCTTTATGAAATTCAGTAATCCGAACATTTCAATAATCCGGCACTCCCTAGTTTTTAATAGTGCCGGATTAGTACAGACCAGTATAGACCATAGATACAGTAGAGACCCTACTGTGTTATTATACAATATGTTTCAAAAAGAATATACGTATTTCGCATGCATATATTTATTAAACTTTACGACATACGAATATGAAACTTTACACATATATTTACGAACCTCTCATGTTTAGATTATAGATGTACAATATGTCCTCCATCAGCGACACGAACAATAGCACACAGATACTCAATTCCTCCCATACTCGGCCAAGCATGTCGTTGAAATGAAGTTATCTTCGTGCAGCCTCGGAAACAACGAGTTTTGTAACATAGGGAGATACTGCTGACCGTTAACCTTGTTTCCATCAAAGAAGAATGGGCCGTAAACAGATGATCGGAATATCGCACAAAACACATCGACTTTGGGCGAATCTCGTACACGTTCAATGACTGCATGTGGGTTCTGTGGGCTCCAAATTCGATAAATTGCGTTTGTTTACCTAACCATCGACATGGAAAGTCGCTTCATCACTGAACACGATGCGTTTTGCGAAAGTGTTATCATTGTCAATAGCATTATGAATCTTGTTACAAAATGCCACAAGTTTGCGCTTTTCTTCAGCACGCAGAGCTTTTTTTATATGTGGTTTGGGGGAAGCTCTACCAGCTTGTGTGTGAGGCTCTCACCCACTAAACCCCTTCTTCCACTTGGCTTAAAAGTACGCCACCGCGGTATCGTTTGCGCATTCCTTCAGGGTAGGACGCAGAGCTTGTAACAGCTGTAACGGCTTTTAGCGGCTATTAATATAAACTAGACACTTGACTATGTATTCGTTTCGCCAATAGCTGAGCCGAGGTGCAGCGATCGATAGTTTGGACAAAACAATACGTATATTCTTGTAATACGTATATTCTTTTTGAAACACCCTGTATATACTTCACATTTAACAGTTCTGAATAATCGTTAAATTTTACATTATATTATTATATATTAAATATGTTTTTTTGTTATGAATTTGAAACTAGACGTGAACGTACAACACGCGTCATTTGTGACAAGGATAACTATGTCAAATTACAATACATTTATTGATTTTGCGGCATTTTATTGTTTATATTATTTTGTGGCGTGCGTGTGTGTTAATTTATCATTGTTTTGATAAACGGTTTTTTTTTGTTTTCAATTCCGAAATACTAATTGAGCAATTATCGTAATTAAGTTGTCAATAAATTCCAGACGAGTCGTATATTGTTTTATACATTCACCATAACATCGCATTTAAGTATTAGTTTTTAATCATCCGTCTTATGTCAATTATTACAATTGTAATTTTCACAACCCATATTTAACAACTGTAAAAAAATAAATGCACAATAGTGAATATGCAGTTTTTTTTTATATGTTTAATTCACTGTTTACACCGTTATAACATAGTAAAAAATATAAAGACTGCTTAAAAATGCTGTAATTAAATTTTAAAAAATATTTAATATTTAAAAAAAGAATGAGCTGTTTAAACGCCGTCATTTTCGCGCGGTTAGTTGATGACGTCAATTACCACTGACAGTTCGGTCCAATGTTTACTACAGCTGTTTTCATTTTTAACTTGAGCTGTTGACATTTTTGACGTTTGTTTTCTAACCAAAAAACTGCAATGACATACAAATGTAAAAAATACGGACTTGTTTATATGGTATGTTACGTCACTTTCGTTTTAACAAATGGTATTGCGTTTTAAAAATTTCCCTCGCTTAATTTGCATTATTTATTAATTTTAAGTATTTAAAAAGATATTAATTTCAAAAATAATGGTTTAGTTGAAATGTCCGGTCAATAAAGATTAGAAAAAAAAAATTTTTAACCAAAATTAAATTTCATGCATATTCCCTATTGTCATTATTTCACAATAAATTAGGTTAAAAGTAAATTACGTTAAACTTAGTAAAGTCGGAATACAGCCTGAATATACATATAAATATATTCAACCTTTCCAGAGCTCTATAAAATTATTGAGTCTTTTTAGGAGTACCAAAACAAATCTCATGTGAAATTTGCAAGTTAATTACTAGCTTTCATTCCACCTTCGTGGCACTCAAAAACCAGAAAAATAACATTGTTTTTTAAGATCAAATCTTTCAGTTAACTTAAGTGAATAGCCATCTGCAGGCGCGTTTCGAGATTTATCTCCCATCAGTGCAGCTTTGCTTTTATGAATTATAATTTGTAAAACATTTACTTGAAAACCTCGTGGATGACTAGAGGTTAGATATTTTTAATTTGACATTTCGTGAGAGATAACTGAACATGAGCAAGTTCTTGATTTAAATGATTATTTTCTATTGATAAACCATACTACATTATAGATATTCATATGAACTTAATAAAAAAAAAGTTATTTTTCTGGTTCTTGTTGAGTGCCACGAAGGTGGACTGAAACTAGTAAATAACTTGCAAAATACTCATGAGATTTGTTTTGGTAGTCCTAAAAAGACTCAATTAAATAATATTTAAGAGCTCTGGAAAGGTTTAATATATTTATATGTAAATTATATGTATATTCACAAAAAAATAAAAATTCTTTGTCCTTTTAACTTCAATGTAAGTACCTATTATGATTTTGTCGCCGCGTCGGGGGACCGCTATGTGAAGACCGCTGAAAACTAAACGACTGGATATTGTTGTTCTGTTAGTTACGTACGTTGCTTACACAGAGTAGGTCATTGTATAATCCATACTTTATCAGTATCAATCTTCTTTTTATTTCTTTGTATTCTTATTTTATTTACTTAACAGTCCCCAGACATCAAAATATTAATAGGTACTTTTAATGAAGTTGATAGGACAAGAGAGAAATTTTATTTTTTATTAGAGTTTTCTTGTGTCGGGGGTTACTTAAAATTTTATTTTATTATACGAACTTTTTCTTTAATAATTCGTTTGTAAATACGTGATTTTTACATCTTTGAAATTTCGTTCGCTAATACGTGATTGCCGGGGGATTGTTTACAAAAAACGATTAGGTTTTGTCAAGTGGGAAATGAGCTGATGATCATCAAACGCCTGAACAGATCTTCATAAACTACAACTACTATTCGTGTCCGGATCACACTATGTTCTTCCAAAAGTTTGCGGCTCTGATGGCCTTGTCATCAGGGCCGGCGCTTCAAAATATGCCGCCTAAGGCGAATACCACTTTCGCCGCCCCAATTTGTAAATCGTTAGACATATTTAAAGGATCTATATCGTATGTTAGGTACATGTGCAAATCCTGACAATTTTTAATAATTTTGTCTGATTGTTTTTTTGCGCTATTGATGGGATATATAAAAATGTTCTATTGGTTTAACTGTTTCTTCGTAAATAAATAATTTGCTTTTCTTTTACATCTAATTCTAATTGAAAGACTGCTTTCAAAATCTGCATTTATTTCCATATTAGCTATTTCTTTAGCTTTACAAATTATTTGCTCAAAGGTATTGATACCAGATTCCATTTATACATAATATGCACCTTACAACTCTCATTGGTGTATAAGATGTATAAGAAACATAGATACAAATCCAGGAGGGAATATTTATAACAGAACCTGCCAATATCTAGCATACACAGACGACGTAGTGATACTAACAAGAACAGAACAAGACCTAAAGACTGCATACTGTGAATTAGAAAAAGAATTTCTTGCTTCTTTTTGGCTGGATTAAAGGTAAAAGTACATGCTGATGACGAGAGACACGAGAAGAGAACAGACGAATACAAGAATAATGATAAGTTATGATTGATAACACACACGTGCGTTTGGTTTACGATTCGTAAATTGGTTGAGAGCTGCTACTACGTTCTCATACGTTCAGCGCCCCCCGTGCCACAATTCAAACTAACGGAAATTGACATTGCGTACATTGGGTTGCCTATATCTATGAGCACTCTTATTCCAGTTTAACCCAAATAAGTTTAAACCAAATAAAAAGGTTTGTAACCATAATGAATGTATTTGTTTTTATTTATATCAAGTTAAATAAGGTCGAAGGTGTTACACCAAATATATTTTTCTTATTAAACAGAAACAAATTAGTGTGGTCGTAGATAAAGTATAGTATATAACTCGAGTTGTAAGGCAATTACGCACTCGCTGAATAAGTGTTCCGCTCGTACGTAATATGCTTTTTTATTACTATTAACACATTCTGATAAAATCATATTTGGGCTTTGTAAAAGTTTTGACGCTGCAATACTGCAAATAAATTTGAAACTAGAAATTTTACTTGCTAGAGATTCTTTTGTTTCTAGTTTCGTGATTTCTCTCTTCGTCCAAAAATGTCTATTAGTGCATTATAAATATTAGACAAATCATACTTTAGTGGTTTAACAGCTTCTTCTTCTCTGCTTTCCCAGCGTGTAGCATTAACGCATTTTACACTGAATGATTTTATGTATCTTTTTAATATAGTCCATCTAGAAGTAGAATTAGAAAAGAATACAAACAATTTTTGAATAATTGAAAAAAACTACTTAGTTCACCAGATTTTTTGGCTGCGTTCTTTACAACTAAGTTTAAAGAATGACACGAACAGAATGACACGAGTTTTATCTAAAATTCGTTTTTGCACACCAGAATGCATACCTTTCATGTTTGCACAATTGTCGTATACCTGGCCACGTATATTTTCAATTTTGAGACCTGTTTTTTCTAATTCTTGCAAAATTAAATCAGTACAAACTCTCCCCAGTAGATGATTCTACAGGTAAAAATTTCATGAAATATTCTTTAGGAACAAATTCTTCGCTATCTTTATTTAGAACGCCAATAACAAGACATTTGTTCAATTCTACTAACATCTGGAGTGCAATCCAAAATATTGCTGTAATATTTAGGCTCTATAATTTTGGAAATAATAGTAGTATGTACTTTTTCTCCCATTAAATTTATTTTCTTTTATATAGGTTTTGAATTTCTTTGCTCAAATAATGAGAACAATTGGGATTTTTTGAAACTCTTTTTAAATGCTCACTAATAAATGGATTAAAGTTTACCAATAATTAAATAATTTTTAAAAAATTTCTTTGATGACATCTTTTATCTAGAAGTAGAAGGTAGAAAGAACTAAGAATCGGTGAAAACTCGATAAAACAATATAATCATTTTTAAAAAGTAGAATTCCGCACTAAAAATTTGCTGCTACAAAAATATGCCGCCCCAAAAATATGGCGCCGTAAGGCGATCGCATGTCCGACCAGGCGCACGTGCAGGCACTGCTTGTCATTTGCTAAAATTAGATCGTTCCCTGTGCAGCTCTGTCCCATGTCGGTGCAGGTCAGCAGGTGTGGAGGATTCTGGATTTCTTCGCAGGAACACTGAGGGTTTTCGTCCTCTGGTAGCATTCCCCATTTTTTGCAGGTTTTCTCTGCAACTGGAGACTCCAGTGCAAAGTCTGTTGAGCGTTCTCCAGATTGATTATGGGAGGAAATATCCCGATGCCAGCTCCTCTTTTTGTTGGGTGATTGGGTCTTGGGCCTCAGCGCGCCATTTCTGGAGCCTTCTGGCTTCCTGAGAGACTTGCAAAGGTGCTGTTCTGGCCAAAAAGCTGTGGCGGGATCGGAGTCTGGATCTAGCTGGTTGGTGGCTATAGAGCGGGTGCCTTGGGTCGGTCTCTTGTCTCTTTCTGCCTCAGCGGCTACTTGATGTGAGGCGGTGCTATCCAAGCGAGAGAGTATACCTGATGAAGTGGCGTAGGCTTCAGGCAACCTGTTATTAGGCGAACTGTTTGATTCAAAGAGACCTATATAAAGTGCCTTATCTCCCGCCGTATGGGTTGGTCAATGGTATAGATATTGTACAGTAATGGGGTCAGTACAATGGGGTCAGTATTTTTCAACAGGCTAGCAAAGAAACGGCAGTTTTGGAGGAAGGCTCCGAAAATCGACGTGATGTGGAAATCATTTGGCATTTCATACAGTTTGCGTAGCAATTTTCCGTGGTCGACCGTATCGTATGCGGCAGATAGGTCAATGAAGGCAGCCCCTGTGATCTTCTTCTCTTCGTAGCCATCCTCGGTGTATTGAACAAGGTTTAGGACCTGTCCGCCACAAGATTTCCCCGGTCTAAAGTAAGCCTGTTCCGGTATTAGCTTCTCATCGATAGTCGCTGAGATTCTGTTCAGAATCATTCGCGCTATTAGCTTAAACGTCTGGCATAAGAGGGAGACTGCTCGGAAGTTTTTAGGCTCATTTGGCTCTTTCCCAGGATTTAGGAGAGCAACGACCCTGGCTTGTCTCCATAATTTTCGTATCTTGAAGGTATTGATACACGTGTTGAACATTTTGAGCAGCCACTGAAGTGTTTCTTGGCTAAAGTTCTTAATATGTTCTGCTCTGATATCATCTAGACCAGCTGCTTTGTTTGGTTTCATGGCGGCAATTGCTTTAGTAAGTTCTTCGGGGCTAAATGGTGTTCGAAAAGAGTCGACTTCCTCTGCTATGTTTCGAGTTATCCTGGCTTTGTTATTTTTCTTCGGTGGTTTGCCGTTAAGGAGCAGTTGGGTGACCTTGAAGTTCAAAGGGGCACTAGTGGGGTGACCATTGAGGTTTTTCAGTGTACGCCAGACTCGCCTTCTATTTTGCTTCATGTCAAGCTCCTCCATCAGCGTTGTCCATTTTTCTGTTCTATCTGCGGCAATTGTAGCCATTAGCATTTTTCCGGCTGCGATGGTTTCCTCCGAGAAGGGGTCGTCTTGGTAATGTTGCCTATACTTATTCAGCAGCTCTCTGTCGGATGTCCTCAGCCCTGGTACAAATTCAGTCCTACATTCCCTCGGTATGAACCTTCTTGAAATCTGCGTTACTATGTCTAAAAAGTGGTTCAGGGGAAGCTCTCACTAAACCCTCTATTCCACCTTGGCTTTTAGTATGCGCCACCCCGGTATCGCATATTTTGCAATCATTCAGGGTGGGCAGCCCGGACGGTTAGTGAAAACCGCCCTAGTTGTTGTCTCCCCGACCAGAATTCGAACTCTGGGTCTCCCGCATTGAAAGGCGGGTATGTTGTCAACTACACCACCGAGGAGGACGCTTTACTGGGTCTACGAAATCCTTATAGTTCTCCGGTGTCGGTGTAATTTGTGCGAGAGCCCTGTCCAGTTCTGCCTTCTATTGGCCCCATTTTGCTTTTTTTAAATTAAAATGTCCTTTGAAAGGTAATGCCTGGGGTTTGACTAAAGCTTCGGTAAGGCATATAATTGGTCGGTGTTGTGACTTCGCTATGGGTTGGCTGACTAATGTCCTGCATTGGGCTTCAATATTCTTGGATACGAATATGTTGTCGGGGTTGTATTCTCTTCTCCATCGGCCGCTGTCAAATGAGGCTGCTTGTTTTGGGTCATGGATTAGCGTCAGATTGTTAGTTTCTGCCCATTGTTCTAGAACTTCACCGTTATTGTCAGTAGCACTATAGCCCCAGTTGGTGCTATGACAGTTAAAATCACCCATCACCACTCTTGTTTGCTGGTCTTTAAAGTTGCGTAGCTCTTCGAATATGAAATCTGCGTTGGGTGGTTTGTACACAGATGTTACAGAGAATCTGGGAGTTCCAATTGTCAGTACTTCGATGTCATTATTTTCGACAATTCAGCGGATAGTACGTTTACCCTTGAGTTGGCAAAAATTGCGCTACCGTAGCGATCGTGTGGTCTCTCGAGTATCGATTGCATGCCCTCAATCTTTGGGCGCCGCCTTGCTATTCCGCGATGTGTTTCCTGGACCAATAGTATGTCGCAGATTATCTCTCTGCACAGGTCACTAAGCAAAGTCTCCTTTTGGCTTGTTATTGTCTCGATGTTAATCGAGATCGTTACCAGGTGTGGCTCTGATAAGAGCTATTGGCCATCATTTTTATTTTTCGCTGATCCGGTGTTGGAAATCTTCATAAACTATAACTAAGAACCTTCTCGATCACGTCAGCTTTAAGAAAAAATCGCATCAAAATCGGTCCATTCGTTTAGGATTATTCGTTTAGTCCATAAACAGCCACATATGCGGACAGACTGACAGACAGACATGTCAAACTTATAACCAGTCAATCTGGCGAATGCCCGGGGCCCACGGACTAGGAGGCCCCCACAGTGGCTGCAGATCGATTCTGAGACGAGTGACGTGTGGCGTTTCGCGAATTTCACATGGGGGACCGCACCACGTGGGTTTTAAAAAGCCTCAAATTTGACATTTTTCTGTCCGTCCGCACGTTGCGCATCCCCAAGATTCGTACTCCGTCCTGCCGCGCCCCTCGGGGGATCCAAAACCCACTCTAAAATCGTGTTTTTTTACGGAAACGGCCCGACGGAAGCGACGGCGGCGGTGCAAAACGGGAATGTAAATTTTTCCGGTGTAGAACCGAGATCCCCGTCGAGCGGTGCCGTTTTCGCGACTCAACTCCCCCAGGTTCGGACGCACCAGACCGAAAACTAAAATCACGATATTTTACTTTTGAGGCGCATTTTTTGTGGGATCCCAATTTTTTTCCCGAATCGTTTTTAGAGCCCTCGCTCGCCGTCATGCGACGTCCCGTTCACCTGGTGCAAGAGCAAATAAACTATTTTTTTTGCCGATTTTGCAATCACTTCCACGGACGCCCAGGACTTATTTGATGGGCTCCAGGTCGCCGGTTGGGTTCGTTATGTTCAAAACACTCGCGCGCAACCATTCCGGCAAGAATTTTTAAACTGCGACGATTTTTTGCGAATCTGCGGCAGTTTGAAGAGAAAAATGCGCAAAAAGTGAGAAAAACCAGAGGCGTTTTGCGGGGGTACATAGAACAACGGAACCAATTGACGGATCGGAACCGGACCGGTGCCTTTCGATCGGCCATAGAACCTTTTAGTTTGTTTGGGAGTTTAATCCCGATTGTGCCCAAGATGGCGTCGCGACGCCATTAAAACGACGTTTTTTGGACATCCAGGAAAAGTCCCACGGAACCGCCAACTTGAACTCTGCGGGAACGGTTTCGCGCGATTCCCGCAGGGAATTGAACGTTTCATCTTTTACTGCAAGCGGCATCGCGCTTCGTCGTTTGCAACCGTCGCGACGCCCGCCCAAACTCGCCGTATTTTATTAACTGGGGGCCCCAGCTCAATATATATATATATATATATATATATATATATATATATATATATATATATATATATATATCTAAATTACAAATATCACATTTTTACGATCAATTATCAATCAAAAATTTGTTTAGATTAGTCAAAATTGACAGAACATTATTTTCTTCTCAGTGACAAATTAATACTTTTAGTAACAATACAAACAACATAACATAATCTTGACAAATGACAATTTTAGTAACATTACAAACTACATTACATAACCTTGACATTTTTAGTAACACTACAAACAAGATAACATAATCTTGACAAATAACAAATTGATATTTTTAGTAGCAACAAAAACTGCATAACATAATCTTGTATATGTATTTTTAAAAGATGATTTTGAAATTTCAAATTGAGACACATTTGTAGCACAACACAAGTATTAAGTCACTTAGGTGCTAATTCCGTATACAATCTACATCTTGTATTTCTTTGTAAATTGTATAGTTGTATTTTCGTCATTAAGTCTTTAAACATGTTTTATCTTAAAATTGTATTATTTTGTGTATAAATAAATAAATTTAAATACAAATTTTATTTGAATTTGCAGTTCCAAAAAATATGTCATTGGCTAGCGTGCATCCGGTCGAACTCCATTCCAGTCACAGGTAATAACTATTTTTAAAACGATTCCAGTTATCGTTATCAAAAAAAAAAAAGTCAGTGTTGTTATCATTTCTGTTGTGATTTTTGTGTAGTTCGCTGACGACGTTGAGTCACAGTTTGGACGACGTCTCCAGCTGGAGCTCGCAGGTAGAACAGGCAATGACCATCGAGCAGCTACGCGACCAGATGACCAGTTGCTTCACCTGCGGCGTCTCCTGGGCCGACGACCACGTCTCCCTCGACTGTTCCGAGTGCGGCGGATACGCCATGCGTCGCCCCTGCCCACAATGCGACGGCTCCTGCGGATCCCAATGGCAAAGGGATCTCTCCGTGGTAAAAACTATTATTAAAATCAATTATATTTCTATTTTAACTGCTGTCAGTGAGAATTTTGTCAAAATTTCACATCTGTCAGTGAGAATTTTGCCAAAATTTCACATCTGCCAAAAATATGATATAGTATTATCATTTGCTATACTATTATTTCATATTTGACGTTTAACATTCTATCAAAATTTAAAAAAAAATAAACAGGTATGATGCTAAACCACTCCTCTTCGCCCCAGGTTGGACCCAGGTTGTTCCCCTTTTGTATCTTAGCTGTCTTGTCTTGGGGCGTGATTCAATCAGCGCCCGATAAATTGCTTCAAATTATGTGTTATATTTTGATAGCTTGATATTCTTAAAGTGTCGTGCAAGTAATAATTTTGTTTAAAAAAAATATAACATTATTTAACAGACGAAATGTTATTTTGTAACTAGGGTAACTAAGGGGTCGCCCATTATTCATGTGCTGATGCCGCTTTTTGGTTTAAAAATCGCGCGTTCAACGAAAAAATGATACGTATGCCACCCTCTCCCATGTGATATTTCGTGATTAATGGAAATCACGAAACTCCCTCCCCACCCTTTCGAGCCTTACGTGATTAATGGACGATCCCTAAGTTGTCAATTTGACGCGGGAACGAAATAGGGCGCACGAACGATGTGAGTGCGCACATTCGCTCGAGAGGGCAATTGACAATACCACTCGTGTTACTAACAATATTTTATATTAATCATGCGAGGGGGTGTATCTTACAAGTTTGGGATCCAGGTGCCATCCAAAAAAATGGAAATAATTTTTAATATTATTTTATAATGAAAAAAATTTCTGACACTTACTTTTTTAATATCGAGGTCATGATTGTGTTCATTTTATTTATTTAATTGTTTATTTTTTTAATTTTACCTAGCGATATTGAATATTTGCGTGCGTTTCCCAAGTTATGTCAAAATACAACGAGAAGTGGCTTTCTCGTATTAAAAAACGTGCGTCAAGAAGTACTTCTCGCGCATGAGTAATAAAAAATATTAAACGTTTTGTCCTCGGATTGCACCCAAAGTGGATGGCGCTAAGTTTTCATGGTTTTCAAATCTTTTTCTTCTTCTTGGCCCAAATTTCCCGCATTTTCTGTAAGTGTGTCTGTTTTCTTTCTTCGGTCCAGGAGGTTCCAGTCTTTTTCTTGGTCTCCTTCTTCACTTCCCACTGGTGTATTTGATGTCTGAGAGTCGTTTTGTCCTGAGTATCTGTGATGTTTGCTGCTTCTAGGTCTTGTGTTACTTGTTTCATCCACTTCGTACTGACTTTACGTTTCTGTAGGAAGTTCAGCATCTGTTTAGTTAGTCTGGGCTCCGGGAGTCTTGAGATGTGTCCGTAGAATCTAAGTCTGCGTTTTCTGATGTCGTTCTCTATGTTAGACAGTTTTTCCGTGGTTTCTATTGATTGTAGTCTATATCCTTCATCTGTGAGTTTTGGTCCAATAATTTTTCTGATGATTCGCCTTTCTTCTTTCTTCAGGGCTTCTATGTCACCTTTATTCGAGGCTATAGTTTCTGATGCGTATAGTATGGCGGGTTTGATGACTGTATTGTAATGTCTGATTTTTATTTGGATGCCAAGGTTCTTCTTGTTGTAGATATTTGCAGTCATGCCGTAGCCTTTTCTTACTTCCTCTATCCTTGTCTTTTGAGTTTCTTTCTCAATTCCTGTATGTTGTATGATTTCTCCTAGGTATTTGAATTTTGTAACTCTATTGTTCCGTATTTCGTCTGTAATTGTTGTGTGTCTTTTTTTTTTGTTTTTACTCAGTTTTCTCGAACGATATTTGTAGTCCAACTTTTTCAGCGCACTTTTTGAGGGCTTCTACCTGTTGGATCGCTTGTTCCTCAGTGTCTGCTAGAACTGCAAGGTCATCTGCGAATGCTAGGGATTTAAAGGTAATACCGCTTCTGCCTAGAGTGGTGGGTGTTGTGTTCCATTCTCTAATTACTTTGTCCAAAATGAGGTTGAACAGGAGTGGGGAGAGGCCGTCACCTTGTCTGACTCCTGTTTCAATTTTGAAAGATCTTGAAATTTCTCCCATGAATTTCACTCTGGAGTATGTATCTGTGAGTGTTGCCTTTACTACGTTCAGGGTTTTTGTGTCCAGTCCGAGTTCGTTTAGCGTGTTGAAGAGTGATGTCCGGTCTACTGAGTCGTACGCCTTTTTGAAGTCAACAAATGTGCAGACCGTGGGTTTGTTGCTGAGTGTTCTAATTCTTAGGCAGCTTTTGAGATTGAATATTTGTTCTACGCAAGATCTGTGAGGCCTGAAGCCCGCTTGGTACTCGCCAATTTTGCCTTCAAGTTGTGTCTGAACTCGTTCTTGTAAGCATGCTGAGAAAAAAAATTATGTTACTTGAAGAAGGGACATCCCTCTGTAGTTCTTCACATCTGTCCAGTCTCCCTTCTTGAAGAGCGGATGAATGAGAGCGCATCTCCAGTCTTCGGGTACTTTTTCTGTGTTCCAGATTTCGTGGATAATTTCTGTGAGTTCTTGGAGTGCGTTTTTGCCTAGGTTTTTCAATAGTTCTGCGACTATGCCATCTTCACCTGAGGTTCTGTTGTTCTTTAGCCATTGGATGTGTCTTCTGATTTCTTCAGTTGTTGGGGGAGGTGATGGTGGTGTTGTGGGTTCTCTGTATTCGTGTTGGAATCTCTCTGGTGGGGGTGGGCAGTTCAGTAGTGAGTCAAAGTATTGTGCTAGGAGTTCGCAGTTCTCCGTGTTGGTCAGTGCTAGTGTTTTGTCTGGTTTTCTGAAACATAGATTTTGACGTTGATAGCCTTTAATTTTATTGGCAAATGTTCTGTAGAAGTTTTTTGAGTTAATCAATATTATTAATATTATTAAATTAATATTATTTGACAAATATATTGTTATATGTCATATTTTTTCACATTTATTATAAATTGACAAAGTTTGACGGATAAGTTATTTTATGGTTTGACATTTGATGTATC
This sequence comes from Phosphuga atrata, assembly GCA_944588485.1. Lineage (NCBI taxonomy): Eukaryota > Metazoa > Arthropoda > Insecta > Coleoptera > Silphidae > Phosphuga > Phosphuga atrata. The sequence goes on along the minus strand of OX155893.1, from coordinate 22,954,595 downwards.
TATTTTTTCAGTCTCATGCCAGTAGTAAGGCTCGTTGGCAAGGAGAGTGTGGAAAGGCTCCCGCGGAAAACCCCGATTCCGCCGGAAAAACCAACGGCGGCAGGATAGCGGCTCAAGAGTTATGTGCAAGACTGGAAAAACTATCGGCGACGTCATGACGGCATTTCACCCTGTAGCTTATACACATATATAAACAGAGTCTAAGGTTATCGAATGCGAGATATTTTTTTTTCTTCAGTTTATATAGGCAGATATGTCGTCATTTTCATAGGAAAACGTCGGGTTATTATATTTAATTTTACGTTTATTGTCAAAATTTGAGGTTGTAGACTGTGTCAAAATTTTGACCCACTGTTACAATTTGATTTTTTCTTTGATATGTCAAAATTTGACATAGCGTCATTGTTTTCTTCACCGAGTGACATATCGAAATGATTCGTTAAATAGATTTCTTTCTTAAAAAGTATAATTTAAATTAAGACAAGTACTTATAATTTGGTGTGAATGCAAGTTGGTTGGGCATAACACCAGAGAAACCAATTTACTGAAGTATTTTTTACTTTGTATTTATGATATTATTTATGAATTTTCGTTTTGCTTTCTAGACAAATATTGATAAAATTTCTATGAATGGATAAATAATTAACTACTGTGAGAAAGTTTATATAAAGTATATATTTCAGGTCACACCGCGGTGTGTCCATATTTTTGTTAAATAAAAAGGAAAAAAGAACCGAACTTTTGACGCTGGTCAAAAACGTTTTGTTCTGATTCATTACAATTCATTTTCAGAAAAGAAATCTAAATATATTGACTGATTGTTATATATGAAATGAAAAAAAAGTAATATGTCATATTTAAATCAATGCTTTTACCCAATATTATAGCTAAATATTAATTATTATTACTTTTCTTTTATAAATTTATGTTTTAAATATATTTATAATCGATTTACAACAACAAAATTACTTGCATAATACTCCGCAATCTCCATTCAAATTTCCAACAGCGTTGCCAAACCTCAAACCCTTAACAATTTTTATCAGATTTAAAATCTGTTATCAATCTCCTATCACTAACTATAAATAATTTGAGCACCGGAAAGTCGTTTATTGTTCTTATTATTATATTTAATTCCTTACTTCAAAAACGATATACATTTCGTTTCATGAATTACCATGTATATATTTTTGACAGCTGTCAATTTTTGACGTTTTAGGTTAGTACGACTTTTGTAAACAAACACCTTTGTTTAATTTTTCAATTGATAATCCAAAGCAGAGACAAATCTCTAAAGGTCCAAAGAAATGGTCATTTGTAGATTCTTTCAACAAGGTACCTGTAAATTCGGCTCGAATTGCCGAAATGAACACACAACTGGTGGTAAGTTACTAACTCATTCTTTCATCTCCTCAAGTATATACAAGACATTTACTTCTTGTAGAAACTGTAAATCGACAGACAGTTCCTGATATAAATGTCTTGGTGAATTCTGTACAAGCGGATAACTTAAATGCAGAGAAAGGGGGTCAATGGTTGCTATCGTCTTATGCCCCCTTCAAGGAAAAACCTGCGATCCCGGGCTTTGAAGAGAAAAGCTTCGAAGAAGTCAGATATGAATTTTACCAAGCGAAAACGTCTGGACAAATCGACCAATATGTAACTTGAATTAATAAATAATTTAAACAACATCAATTACTTGTTGCTTTCAGAATCAACAGTTGCAAAGTTTGTTACAAAATGCTTTGTTGAAAATTAGAGCTTTGCAAAATCCCAGCCCGGAAGTTATAAATTTGATTAAACAAATATACAATTCTCCACCTAATTATGCTTCAACGAATACAGCAAATGTTTTCGAGAAACCACCAGCTGCAGCTTTTATAAATAACTCGATATTTGGGGGGACTACAGCTCCACAAACACCTAGTGGGTCTATTTTCGGAGGACAGACAACTATTCAGCCTGCTGTTCCTTTTAATGGATGCATATTTGCAGGGTCTAAACAGAATCAAGGTAATATATTTGGAGGACAAGGTAATACACCATTCGGACAAGGAAATAATAGTCCATTTGGAGGTTCAACTAATTCGCCGTTTGGAACACCACAAGTTATTAATTCTCCTTTTGGAATTCCTCAAGTGACAACTACAAATTCTCCTTTCGGTGTTCAAGTAACAACTACAAATTCTCCTTTTGGAATTCCTCAAGTGACAACTACAAATTCTCCTTTTGGTGTTCCTCAAGTAACAACTACAAATTCTCCTTTCAGTGTTTCTCAAGTAACAACTACAAATTCTCCTTTTGGAATTCCTCAAGTGACAACTACAAATTCTCCTTTCGGTGTTCCTCAAGTAGCAACTACAAATTCTCCTTTCGGTATTCCTCAAACAGCAACAACAAACTTACCATTAACTGCAGCAAATTCTCCATTTGGAGTACCACCAACTACAAGTAACTCACCATTTGTAGCACCTCAATCTAACAAATCAATGTTATTTTCTGTTCAATACGCTCCATCTGGAGCAACACCATTTCAAAACTCATCTTCGATTGACAATCCACAAAGTCTTAACGCAAACTCATTTTCGGCTTCGTTTTATTCGAAACTAGAGGATTTGAGTGAGGACGAGATTAATATCTTTCAAAGTGCAAAGTTTGAAATGGGCAAGATTCCTGAAAAGCTTCCACCTATTGAATTGTGTTAATTTATTGTTAGTTTTATCACAACATGTATCTGATTTACAAATGTAACAAATTTCTACACGAAAGAAATAAATTTAACAAATTCCTTTGACAAAATTCAAGATAAAGCGACAATTTCCTCAGGATTCTGCTTAGAAACCTGCCATGCGTTCTCGAATTTGTAATTGCTCTCCACACCTGGCTTGTCCACCAAATGCGGCTTCATTTTAAACGACTCCTTCAACTCCATCAACCTAATCCTATCCCCAAATTCACAACCAACTATTTCCTTAAACAATTCTTCCGCAGTAAAAATACCAGGAACACCCATCTTTGTAAAAAACTAGAAACAAAATTACAATATTAATATGACATTTTCTTTCACTTGACAACTAAAATATCAGATGTGATATATCATATTGATAATGGACCTTTTCATAGAGGAATTTTTTTGTGCGCATACGTCAATTTGCGCCATATTTTTCGGGCACTTTTTGACGTAAAATCAGTGAAAATAACAAAAGGTGCCCGAAACTTTTATATTCCCGCCTTTTATTTACCGGACGCGCATGCGCTTAACTAACCGTAAAAAGGTCTATTATTGGATATGTTAGTTATGATTATAATGTATAATTTAAGAGAAATTCACAAATATTCTTACTTTAATAACATTATTGCAGTCCCTCATCAAAAAATAGTAAGCGTTTTCATGACTTGGTTCAACGGATTGACTGACGTCGATGAAATAACAAATTTCATCAAGATACAAAATATTGTATTCAGACAGATCTGCATGTATCAAATTCGCCTTTGTATATAAATTCTTCATAGCTTCAACAACCTAAATAAAAATAACTTCAAAATCAAATTTACTGTAAAACATGGTTTTAACCTGTTCGTAAGCCATAATGTAATCCACATCTCCAGCCACCTTTAACTTTGGCGCAGGTTTATGGTCCTTGCCAATGAAAGACATAACGAGAACGTGTTGTTTCAACGCAACAACTTCAGGACAGGGAATCCCAGCCCTGCGAACTCTATTCAAATTGTGCATCTCTTTCTCCGCCCACAGATGTACAATCTTCCTCGTGTTCTGTTTGCCGATGCGATCCTTAAACCGATAATCATCCCTGATGTACTTATCCCTCTGCTTAAATTCCGACAATGTAGTCTTAAAGATCTTTATGACGACCTCTTTCGGCAATGTGCACTCTTCGTATGAAGGATCTGTATCTGCATGCAATACAACTGCTTCCTTGCCTAATAGGAAATAGTAAATTACAGTATATAAAATCTCGTTAATCCGACACATATGGGACCAGACAACCGCCGGATTATAAGAAAGAGTGGAGGGAGAGAAGGGCGCGAGCGGTCTCCAGACCGCCAGATTACTGGACGTCTCGTCCGATTACCCAACGACCGAATTACCGAGATTATACTGTATTTGATATATTTTTGTTATAACCGTATTACCTATGCTAATTACGCCGTTAACTTGTTCTAATAATTGGTTGTTAATCATTTTATACAACAGAAGTCTTGTGTATTCATCTAGACCGAATTCAGCTGTTGCATGGTCTTCTTTCTTGTCGTGTATTCGGTGTCTTCTCGCCTGCTCATGCTTTGAATGCATTTTCAAACTGAAACAGATTGATTAATTGTCTACTCTGCCTTTTAATCAATTCATTTACCTATTGAAAACTTTGTTTGATAATTTCAGGTCGAAACCAGCTCCATCGCCAGTTTCGAATTCTGGTGGAAAGGACATTAATTTGCAAGCGTTCCTCCTTCCGCTTATTGTACCGTCGTGCTTGGTCACCATATTCCCATCTTGCTTCTTGTAGCCACAGGGCGGAATCGCCGCGAACTCTCGCAGCACAAAATCAAACCGATCCCAGTCCTTCTTGTCCCTGATGTCTTCCAATTCCTCTTCTTCCGATTCACTCTCAAAATCTAAATGCAACAATAAAAATCAATTGTCAAAGGGTCTTTATATAAGGTTGTTACAAAGCATTTACTAAACAGGAACAAGCTTAGAATTCTGACAGGATCAGCAGAGGAAACCCCCATACATCTGCTCAAAGTCTGCAGAGCACTGCTCCGCAAGAGACAAATGTACCTTGGGCCCACTGCTTGAGCGCAGTGGACCCAAGTTCCTCTACAGTCCTTGAATCCCACCCAGATCCTGAAATTCCTAAAGGAAACAGGACTCAGGAGGCAATCTGAATGGGTAAGTATACCAACGTTTAGAGAAAGAGGGTGAGGTACAATAGATCTATGAAGGTCGCAGTACAAGTTGTCGCCACCAAATCTATAATCTACAAAGCAATTATATTTGTACACTATGGTAGTTGGATCTATTCTGACATATGACTCCATGATATTGTGGACCAAACTGAAACAAAACCAGGCCATAAAGGAACTCTCTAATGTTCAAAGATTGGCCTGCTTAGCAATTACATGATCGTTGAGAGCTGCCCCTACAGCAGCTCTGATGGTCATGACGGGAGCCTTTAATACAAATGTAATGGTACATGAGATGCTCTGGCGAAATCAGGGGACACCACGATAATGAATGTAATTTCAGAGCCAAACCTCAATATTGAAGGAGACTCAATGCCAAAAAGTTAGATTACAATTGTAGCAGGCCTACTAACAGGATACTGCCATTTACGAGTACAAAATGGGGATCATCTGTACAAAATGGGGATCTGGAAAGATGAACCACTATGCAAATTATGCTATGAAGAGGATGAAACTGCCTCCCATATTATCTTCCATTGAGTAATTGCACATAGGAGGCACAAACTTAACAGAACGTCTAAAGAGATAGTAGGGGCATACAGGGGCTGGACCTATTTACATGAATGGAACAATGTGGGGAAATGCAATAGACCCTTTTACGTTTAATTAAGCGCATGCGCATCCGCCAAGTTTGAAAGGCGGGAATATGAAAGTTTCGGGCACATATTTAGTTATACGTCAAAAACTTCGGGCACTTTTTGACGTATAACATGACGGAAATTGATACATGCGCACAAAAAAATTTAACTATGAAACGGTCTATAGGTCAATAGACCATAGTGTTTTAACCCTTTCGCTGCTATGGACTGCTATAGCAGTTCAATTGATTTGATGCCCAGGTGCTATGGACTGTTATAGTAGTCCAATTGATTTGACAGCCAGGTGCTATGGATTGCTATAGCATTCTACCGACTTCATGAATTCATTGTGGCTTTCTTAAACATAACAAAGAGATTAATAAATATATACACTCTCATTGTATATACACTTTCAATGGTCCACTTAATTATTATATGTCAGTAGTCTAATTTATGTTCAATATGAAGTTGTTGCAACTTGAAGTTCTCGCAATATGAAGCTGCAACATGAAGTTGTTTCAACATGAATTTGAAGATGAAATGAGGATTTGAGGTGAAAAATCTCTTCTTATAGTTGAAGTTAGATATATTATTTCAATGAAGTTGGTTCAACATGAAGTTGCTGCAAAATGAAGTTGTCACAATACGATGTCACAACATGAAGTTGTTTCAACTTGAATTTGTTTCAGACAAGACAAGACTAGATAGACAAGTCTAGACAGACAAGACTACAATCATGACTGGGATATACAAAACTAGAACAGACAAGACTAGGACAGACAAAACTAAGACTAGGAGATGACTATACAAGACTAGGACAGATAAGACTAGGACATACAAGAGTAGGACAGACAAGACTGTGACATACAAGACTAGGTCATACAAGGCTATGATAGACATGACTAGGGCAGACAACACTATAACATACAAAACCAGGACAGACAAGACTAGGATAGAAAGGGCAAGGACATACAAGACTAGGACAGACAAGACTTGGACATATAAGAGTAGGATAGACAAGACTGTGGCATACAAGACTAGCAGATACAAGACTATGATAGACAAGACTAGGACAGACAAGACTATAGCATACAAGACTAGGACAGACAAAACTAGGACAGACAAGACTAGGACAGACAAGACTAGGATAGACAGGGCAAGGACATACAAGACTAGGACAGACAACCAGACTAGGACAGACTAGACTATAACATACAAGACTAGGACAGACAAGACAAGGCAAGGACATATGAGACTAGGACAGACAAGACTATCATATACAAGACTGGGACATACCAGATTAGGACAGACAAGACTGGGACATACAAGTCTAGGACAGACAAGAGTAGGACAGACAAGACTATGACAAACAAGACTAGGACAAACAAGACAGGACATACAAGACTAGAACAAACAAAACTGGGACATACAATACTAGGACAGACAAGACAAGAATATACAAGACTAGGACATACAAGGCAAGGACAGACAAGACTGGGACATACAAGACTAGGAGAAATAAGATTAGGACAGACAAGACTAGGACAGACAAGACTAGGACAGACAAGACTAGGACAGACAAGACTAGGACATACAAGACTAGAAGACAAGACTAGACAGAAAACGCTAGATGGACAAGACTACAGAGACAAGAATAGACAGATAAGACTTGACTTGCAAATTATTTTGTCGTTTTCGTTCAATTTTGACATAAAACAAAAGAATTTTGCAAAGTGTGTCCACTTAAATCAACAAAAAAAAACAAAATTTGCTTTGAATAGAGATCTTGGTTTTTGAAAATTTGGCATTCTTTGCAAATTAATTTGACGTTTTCGTCAAATTTTGACATAAAACAAAAGTTTATCACAAAGTTTGTCCAATCAAATCAACAAAAAAACAAATTTTGCTTTGAATACAAATTTTAGTTTTTGAAAATTTGGTAATATTTGCAAATTATTTTGACGTTCTTGTCCAATTTTAACCCAAAACAAAAGAATTTTGCAAAGTTTGTCCATTCAAATCAACAAAAAGAAACAAATTTTGTTTTGAATAGAAATTCTGGTTTTTATAATTTGGCATTTTTGCCAATTTTTTAAATTTTCGTCCAATTTTGACATAAAACAAAAGAATTTTGCAAAGTGTGTCCACTCAAATCAACAAAAAAAAACAAAATTTGCTTTGAATAGAGATCTTGGTTTTTAGTTTGTCCACTCTAATCAACAAAAAAACAAATTTTGCTTTGAATAGAAATTTTAGTTTTTGAAAATTTGGTAATATTTGCAAATTATTTTGACGTTTTTGTCCAATTTTGACACAAAACAAAAGAATTTAGCAAAGTTTGTCTATTCAAATCAACGAAAAGAAACAAATTTTGTTTTGAATAGAAATTCTGGTTTTTATAATTTGGCATTTTTTGCCAATTATTTTGAAATTTTCGTCCAATTTTGACACAAAACAAAAGAATTTAGCAAAGTTTGTCCATTCAAATCAACGAAAAGAAACAAATTTTGTTTTGAATAGAAATTCTGGTTTTTATAATTTGGCATTTTTTGCCAATTATTTTGAAATTTTCGTCCAATTTTGACATAAAACAAAAGAATTTTGCAAAATGTTGCTTTGCAAATTTTGCTTCAAAAAGAGATTTTGGTTTTAGAAAATTTGGCAATATTTGCAAATTACTGCAAATAATACAAAGTTATAAAATTATTCCACACAGGCTATAATGTAATGTTCAGAATATTAAGCACACAATCACATCAATGCAAAAAAGTAATTCGCAGTGAACGGGTTAAGGGAAAACCCCCTGGACCCACATTGTTTGATGAGAATAAAAAAATCAATTATTACCAAAATTGTTTGGGGCTCTTCGGTAATTAGAAAACGATATGGAAACCTTTGAGGCCCCATTGAACTTCTCCTCGCTCCTCTTCAAAATCCCATCATATTCCTTATCAAACTGCTGTTGCAACATTTTCGCTATCTCTGCGTCTGTTTCTAAATCTTCGTCTACCAACAGTTCCGCTGGAATCTCACTGGGAGGCTCAACGATAACAAATTCATCTTCAAGTTTCTTGTATTCCTTCGATTGCAGATCTCTGGCTACTTCTTCGGACATGATTTCTGATAGATTTACAGGCTCTGGAGCTGGAATTTTACCCCACGGTGAAGACATTTTATTGTAGTTGGTCAGTTTTTCTTTCTCTTTGTGGTTTAATAAAGTTGTGCAATGTGTAAGAAATTTGGCAGTTAACTGACAGACGTCAAAATTTAGGTTATATTTATATAGTGAGAATAATGTTATTAAATATTGTGCAATATGATAGGATAAATTTGCGATTGCAATGTTTTTGGAATTTGGATTGTTTAAACAATTAAGTTTAAACATGTAAATTTGTAAATAATTTGAGATATATAAAATATCAATTTTGCTGACATCTATTTTGTAATTACATAACTTTTAAAGGAATAATTACTTTTTTATAATTACAACAATAAAACAGCGTTTAATAGACCTTTTCATATTAGAATTTTTTTTGTGCGCATGTGTCAATTTCCGCGAAAAGTGCCCGAACTTTTTGACGTATAGCTAAATAAGTGCCCGAAACTTTCTTATTCCCGCCTTTCAAACTTGACGGATGCGCATGCGTTTAACTAACGGGATAAAGGTCTATTAATAATTAATTTTGGTAAAACCGGAGACCCTTGCATGTAAAGAGGGCGTGCAAGTCGCAACGTAAGTTATTTGAATTATTTTTTCTTAATTTGGATCGAGAGGTCGCGCGATATGTGGTCTGGGTTTATCTGCTACAGTATAACCTAATCTAACCTTTAACCTAGCCTAGGTTAAAATCTGTAAATCATAGTTTTTTTACGTTAGTTCTAATTTCTGCCGCGGCTTACATTCACGGATCTCCGGTTCAGCCTTAATTTTATTAATTTAAATAAGAAATATAATTCTGATTAATTTCATGTTAAATTGGAAAAACAGTTTTTTTATAAAATCAATTGCTTGTGTTGACATTTATGTTTATTAAATTCTGAGACATTTAATTCAACTAAGACAAATCATTGACAGAAATGTTGTAAAAAAACAATTAATTAATCCTCAATCAAATTGAGACTTAAGACCTTTTCAATTAGACTTAAGACCTTTTCATAGTTCAAATTTTTTTGTGCGCATATGTCAATTTCCTCCATGTTTCACGTCAAAAAGTGCCCGAACTTCTTGACGTATAACTAAATATGTGCCCGAAACTTTCATAATACCTCCATTCAAACTTGGCGGTTCCGTGTGAAAAGGTCTATTAAAACAAACTTATATGCTTTGTACAAATTCCGCTTATTCTCATGTCTCATTAATATTATACACACTCATTATACACATACACATTTTTCTCCAGCATTTTTAAAAATAATTTTAATTGTTGGCCACCCGGTATAATGTGTGTAGGTTTTCCATCTATCGATGGTTTTTTTAAACTCTGTGTTTATATGGCTAGCTTCATTAGTTTGAGAATTTTGACAGTTGTCGAGTGCAACTTGCGACGTGTATTCCAGGTGTCTTAAAAAAATGTTAACAGTAAACATTTATGAAATTTGATTGTGCGAATTTTTGCTGAGCAAGCCCCCTTGCTCCCGCCACAGTGTTACAACACCCGTCCGAAAAACAAAAACCGCTGATGTTATAACTCGAGGTTTCTCTGTCCTGCAAGTAAAATGTTGCACAGCAAGCTGAGAATACACACCTGCAGGGTGATACTGTTAACGTCCCTCGTCTGGTTCCTCCTAGTCGTCTTCCTCCTCAACTTCTACTCTGACTGCATCGGCACCGGATGCAAAAAAGAAGGTGAATACGAGTTAGAACTCATCAAGCCCCAGAAACGATCGAAAGACTATGATTTTAATGACGCTGATGAGGAACAAAACAGATTCGACAATGGACCTGACATTGAAAGGTGATTTTCAAAAATAAAAAATTTCTCAATTTATTACATTAATATCTGTTATAGTTCTGATAAGTTTCATAATAAGTATAAAAAATCGGAATTGAAGAGGTGGAAGCCAGCCCCGACTGTTTTACCTGCAGGCTCGTTGCCTGGCGAGCATGGAAAACCAGTACAGATACCAGCTGAGAAGAATGCTTTGATGAAAGAGAAGTTCAAATTGAATCAGTTTAATTTGTTGGCCAGTGATATGATTTCATTGAATAGGTCTTTGGCGGATGTTCGACTTGAAGGGTAAGTAATATTTTATGTTATTTATTTATGTTAAGTTTATGTTTAAGTTAAGTTTTTATGTTATTTATTAAGTTATTTAAGTTTTACTTGGAAAAAATTTCTGAATACTTGAATATTTATAATCACTGGGAATTTTGTTGTTTGTTTGGCATTGACATATTTTTGCCTTAGGTAACAATGTAATAAATATAGTTGTCAAGCTGACAGTTTAATGAGACATTTGTGAATCTTTTCATTTAATTTAGGTTTTTGTGTCAAGTTTAATTAATGTATCATTGAATCAATAATATGTTTGGTGTCAAATTGTTGACATGGTTTTTTGATACTAAAATTTTTACTCCACCATTTGTTGCCTAAAATTATTTTCAAAATTGCCATTGACATTAAATATTAAATAAGCACAATATTTTTCAAAATCTCAAATATACATAGGTAAGGCTGCAATAAATTTAGAGAAAATTGCCATTGTTGTTAGCCTGATAGTTCATTGTGACAGTTGTGAATATTTTCATTCAATTTAGGTTTTTGTATTATTCGATTGATATAGAAATGAATGGATCATATGTTTTGTGTCATAAATTAAAAACAGTCCATTGATTTTTTGATAAAAAAATTTACTTCAGCATTTGTTACTAAATTTCAAACTTACAATTTGTTTGTCAATAAATATTAAATAAGCCCAACAATATTCTTCAAATTCTCTTCAAATATTGCCAAATTTTCCAAAACCAAAATCTGTATTCGAAGCAAATTTTTTTTTTTTTGTTGATTTGAGTGGTCAAACAAAATTCACTTGTTTTATGTCAAAATTGGACGAAAGTGTCAAAATAATTGGCAAATATTGCCAAATTTTCAAAAACCAAAATCTTTATACTTATAATTTTGTTAATTTGAATAGACAAACCTTGCAAAATTCTTTTGTTTTGTGTCAAAATTGTAAGAAAACGTCAAAATAATTTCCAAAAATTGCCAAATTTTCAAAAACCAAAATCTCTATTTGAAACAGATTTTGTTTTTTTGTTGATTTGAGTGGACAAACTTTGCAAAATTCTTTTGTTTTGTGTCGAAATTGAACGAAAAAGACAAAATTGCAAAAAATACCAAATTTTCAAAAACCAAAATCTCTATTCGAAGCATTTTTTAATTTTTTTTTTGAGTGGACAAACTGCAAAAATTTTTTGTTTTGTGTCAAAATTGGACGAAAGCGTCAAAATAATTTCCAAAAATTTCCAAATTTTCTAAAACCAAAATCTCTATTCAAAGCAAATTTTGTTTTTTTGATGATATGAGCGGACAAACTTTGCAAAATTCATTTGTTTTATGTCAAAATTGGACAAAAATGTCAAAATAATTGGCAAATATTGCCAAATTTTTAAAAACCAAAATCTTTAAAAGAAACAAAATTTGTTTTTTTTTTGTTAATTTGAAGGGACAAACCTTACAAAATTCTTTTGTTTTGTGTCAAATTTGGACGAAAATGTCCAAATAATTTACAAAATTTGCCAATTTTACTAATAACCAAAATCTCTATTCGAGGCAAAGACTATAATATATAGTTTCAACTATGAGAAGAGATTTTTCACCTCAAATCCACATTTCAAATTGACGTTGAAACAACTTCATGTTGCGACAACTTCATGTTGAAACCACTTCCTGTTGCGACAACTTCATGTTGCGACTTCGTATTGCTACAACTTGCTTCAAAAGTTGTTTCAAACTTTGAATAGAGATCTTGGTTTTTGAAAATTTGACATTTTTTGCAAATTATTTTGACGTTTTCGTCAAATTTTGACATAAAAAGAAGTATTTCACAAATTTTGTCCACTCAAATTAACAAAACAACAAATTTTGCTTTGAATAGAAATTTTAGTTTTTGAAAATTTGGTAATATTTGCAAATTATTTTGACGTATTTGTCCAATTTTGACACAAAATAAAAGAATTTTGCAGGTTGTCCATTCAAATCAACGAATTTTGCTTTGAATAGAAATTTTGGTTTTTATTATTTAGCATTTTTTGCCAATTATTTGGACATGTTTGTTCAATTTTGACATAAAACAAAAGAATTTTGCAAAGTGTGTCCACTCCACTGAAATATATACTAACTACTTAGTATATATTTCAGTGGTCCATTCAAATCAACAAAAACCCAAAACTTGCTTCGAAAAGTGATTTTGAGTTTTTAAAAATTTGGCAATATTTGCAAATTACTGCAAATAATACAAAGTTATAAAAGTATTCCGCACGGGCAATAATGTAATGTACAGAATATTGAGCACACAATCACATCAGTGCAAAAAAGTAGTTCGCAGTGAAGGGGTTAAGGAAAAATGTCAAAATAATTGCCAAATTTTTAAAAACCAAAATCTTTAAAAGAAACAAAATTTGTTTTTTTTGTTAATTTGAAGGAACAAACCTTACAAAATTCTCTTGTTTTGTGTCAAAATTGAAAGAAAACGTCAAAATAATTTGCAAAATTTGCCAATTTTACTAATAACCAAAATCTCTATTCGAGGCAAAGACTATAATATATAGTTTCAACTATGAGAAGAGATTTTTTCACCTCGAATCTACATTTCAAATTCACGTTGAAACAACTGCATATTGAAACCACTTCCTGTTGCGACAAGTTCATGTTGAAACCACTTCCTGTTGCGACAACTTCATGTTGCGGCTTCGTATTGCTACAACTTCAAGTTGCAACAACTTCATTTTGAACTTGAATTAGACTACTAACTTATAATAATTAAGTGCACCATGGAAAGCACAATCTAATACATCTAGTCCAATTCAGTTAGCATTGTAGAAAATGCATTAAAGTAACTACATTTTAATCTAGTAGACTACATAGACAAGACTAGATAAAGACAAGAAGGAGACTAGACTAGACTAGACTAGACAAGACTAGACAAGACTAGACAAGACTAGACAAGACTAGACAAGACTAGACAAGACTAGACAAGACTAGACAAGACTAGACAAGACTAGATAAGACTGGACAAGACTGGACAAGACTGGAAAAGACTAGACAAGATTAGACAAGACTAGAGTTGACTAGAGAAGTTTAAACAAGACTAGACATAAACATTTTTTTAAAAATAAATATATGGCTATCCGCATAGTTAACAATTATTTTTTGGGATTTTGTGAAATATTCATATTTCCAGCGATAAGACCCTAGGTTCAGGGTCTAATATATAAATATATTCTGCTTGAATATATAAATTCATTCTATAAATGATGGGAGATAGATCTTGAAACGCGTCTGCAGATGGCTATTCACTTTGGGTTAAATAAAAATATGTGATCTTAAAATTATGTTATTTATCGGGTTCTTGTACCATGAAAGTGAACTGGGGGCTAGTGATTAGCAGACAAATATCTGTTGTGTTTCAACATGAGATTTGTTTTGTAGTTTTAAAAATAATAATATTATAGAGCTACGGAAAGGTTGAATATATACAAGTTTATAAGTATATATTCAATATTTTACAAGAATACAGAATATATTCTTGTAAAATACAGAATATATTCTTGTAAAATATTGAATATATTCTTATAAACTTGAATATATTCAACCTTTCCGTAGCTCTATAATATTATTATTTTTAAAACTACAAAACAAATCTCATGTTGATATAATATTTTACAAGAATATATTCCGTTATATATATATATTATAATTTATAAGTTGGTTTGTTAAAATTATAAAAATGTCCAACTAACATTAACGTGACCTTAAGTCATGATCTTAAATTTACAATTCTTTAAACTGTAGAAATGTCAAACTAACGTCAATGTGACAGTTTTTTTAACAAATAAATCTTAACAGATGACCTTGATATTTTATGTCTGACAACTCAATTTTCCAGGCTAAGCTTTGACAATTAATTTATTGTCAAAATGAGTTTAAGCTGAATTTAAAAATCTATTATGATAATTGAATAAATGATTTTGAAAGTTTTTCATTTCTAATGTGAATTTAATGTTTGTTTCAACTTAATTCTGGTTTCGGCGGTGTTAAAGGTTAATGAAGGGTCGTGTTTAGTCTGAGACGAGCGTCGTTAAAACGTTCTTGTCTGTCTATTTATAAATTGGTGTGTCGTAAATGTCAAGTGAAAGTTTCATGAAAAGGAATAAAAAACAACACGCTCGTGACCTTGTACAATTATGTTTACACCATTGTTTCAAATTTTGCATTATCGCAGAAAAAACACTTTTACTTTATTGCAAAATACATTTCTTGTGTAAACAGTAGCCAGACATAATTTTCACGGCGTGGGCGCTTTTTTCTGTTGTTGCTGTGTCTTATCTTATCTGTGAAACCAATTAGAATATGTTTACCCAAGGTTTCGCACTTTTATTTCTGTTTGATGTAACGTTCTACAAACGCTTGCTCAAAGGCCGAATCGATAAGCAATTAATTATAATCCCGAAATTTATTGAATTTCGCCGACGATTTAGATAACAAATTTATTGCATACACAGATAATGTTAATATTCCAAAGACGTTTAAAAGCTTTAATATTAATTAATTTATGACATCTGACAAACTGACATATGATTGATTAGATTATCAACAGTAATTATTTCCTATTAGGCCGAGGCCGAGGCCTGCGGTTTTTTCCCGCGAGCGGTAACCGCGAAACCGCTCGAGAAACACACAGTACGCTATGAGAAAAATCAGTCGCGGAAAAAAACCGCAAGTGAAGCCGCTTGTATTATCTTACTTGAGTCATAAAATCACGCGGTTGAAAACCGCGGCGGTTTAGCCGTTGTGCGGTATAGGCCTTAAACCTGTTTTGAATTATATCCTTTGTCAATATTTTTGCTTGTCAATCCTTTGTTTTATCATTTGTCAATAATTTACTCTTTGTCAAAAGTTTGTACGATTTTCTAGTTTATTTCACTGTAAAGTTAAAAATAAGCGAGATATCTCCGACTTTTCAAGGAGTTTTACAGCCATTACTATAACTTTTACAAAACTTTCATATAAAAGAATTTGTCTATATTCTACTCTTTCCCAAGAGTTTGTACGATTTTCTAGTTTATTTCGCTGTTAAACAAATAAGCGAGATATCTCCGACTTTTCAAGGATTTTTAAAGCCATTACAATAACTTTTGCAAGGTTTTCCTATGAAATAATTTAGTAGAATACCTTAGGAATCTTTTGAGACTACAAACTTATTAAAGCCGGAAAACGGTCTGTTAATATATAATAATATATTAATATAATAATATATATAAATATATTCAGCCTTTCCGGAGCTCTATAACATTATTGAGTGTTTTTAGGACTACCTTTCGTCTTTTTAGGTGGTCCTAAAGACTCAATAATGTTATACAGCTCCGGAAAGGCTGGGTATATTTATATTAAGTTTATATGATTATCTATAATGCAGTATGGTTTTACCAATCTAAGTTATCATTTTGAGACTACGTTTATTAAAATCCGTTTAGAATTTCTCGAGAAAAAAAAACAAGAAAAACCTAAAACACCTCAAAATATTTTAATCTTTCTAGAAAATATTTATATGCTTTCCGGCCAAATCCAGTATGCTGAATCGATTGGTGAAAACTAGATTTTTCTGTGATAAACCGTTCAAAACTTATGGCATCGTGAATTCGGCGGATTCGTTATTAATCAAGGTTATAAAGGAAAATGTTTATCCGAAAGTATAGGTAAATGAACGTACTCCACTATTTTGGGGTTTAAAATTTTTTTATTAGCAGAAATAAGTAGGTCAGAACATGCAGTTTGAGTACCTCGTAGGTTAGGTACCCTATGTACGAAAAATAATATCATTAAGATTGTGTCCATTTTCACTCTGAAAAATGTGGAGAGCGTCTCTGAATTTAGCTTTCTATCTCTTTAGTTTTGCTCTATCGCTTGTCACAGTTTGGCCAGTGTATCAGGTTTGGTTTCAACCTCACGAAACTTAAGATACCCCCACAAGAAAAAATCACACATTGAAAGAGAGTTTGGAGAGCGAGGGGGGCAATGCAAATCATCGAATCTAGAGATAATGCGACTAGGCAACAGTCTAACAGCAGCCATCGACACTCGAGTATGAACGGTAGCTCCGTCCTGTTTGAAGCAAACATTTCGTAGATTGATTCGCCTCAGCTCAATTCTCAAGAAGTTGTTCATCATATTCACGTAACGATCAGCTGTCACGGTCACAGTGTTTCCGTTTTCGTCAAAAAAGTAGGTTCCTATGACACCAAACTTGCCGCATGCCGCACCACACCGTAGCTTTTAGGCTGTGTTTCATGCAGAGTTTGTGGATTTTCAGAGGCCCAGTATCGGAAGTTTTGAAAATCGCATCCCTATAAAATGGCAGTTGTGCACCAGTTGAAGTAGGTCGACTATCCACAACGTACAGCTTTTGCTGAAGTGATCCTCCAACTTTTGCAAGATGAGCCTACTCATCTTCCAAAAGTTGGAGGATCGCTTCAGCAAAAGCTGCACGTTGTGGATAGTCAACCTACTTCAACTGGTGCACAACTGCCATTTTATAGGGCTGAAAACGTAAATCTTGGTGGAGAATTCGTCCTACTGAAGTGGATATTCGTAGTGTTGCAGAATGCCGACGAGCTGAGCGCTTTTGTCTACGGAACATAGTCCGCCTTACACGTTCCATGTTATCCCGAGTTCGAACTGTGCTACGTGGTCCAGGCAGCTTATTTTTACTGCCTCTACCACGAAGGGCATTAACCCATCGCAAAATGGTGTTCCGGCTCGGTATATCTCCATGGCGAGGAACGTTAAACTTTCGACGAAAGAGACGTTGAACTTCCATGACTGATTCGCTGCTCCTCACAAAATTGTCATACACGAACACGCTATGCTCCACCGTCCGCAGCGGCATGATTAAAACTAAACAATAATCATTCATAAATTGCAATGCCAGAGGAGGGCGCCGACGGCCTCGGCTCTCCTACCGGACCCTTTCCTGTTTAGTACTAGATATCCCAAAAACGTCCTTTTCGCATGGCGCACCCTGTATAAGTTCTTCCAATAAGAGGTTTCATTTTGATATGTAAAAAAAACGAGTATTTTTAAGCGAAATCATCGGATGTTTATATAATTGTAAAGAGGAGGGTATGACATTAATAATGGCAAACAATAATGGTCAAACAATATTAGGCAAATGGCTGCCAAGGCTACGCTTGCAGGACCTTATTCTTTTCATGAAATTTTCCATCACCAATTGCGGCTGTATGTCCTCGATTACTACACGAATTCCATCTTTGAGGTCTTGTCGATTGTGGGCCATCGGCATAGACCTTATCTTTCACGTAGCCCCTAAGAAAAAAGTGTTAAATCACAAGATCTGGATGGCCAATTGTGATCGCCTCTTCGAGAAATAACACGGTCAGGTAACTTTTCACGCAAAAGAGCGATGGTATCGTTACTTGTGTGGCTCATAGCGCCGTCTTGTTGGAAATAAACGTCGTCCACATCAATATCTTCCAATTCCAGGACGCAATTGATTTCACAGAAGAAAAGGTTCAAGATGCAATTGCCTCACTAAACGCATCAGCCGGTATCGACGGCATACCGCCTATCTTCTTGAAGAACTGCTCTGGGATAATAAGCGCCCCACTGGCTGCATTGATGGCTCGAGCCCTTGCAAATGGATACGCACCGAAGATGTGGTTTCATGCCATAGTTACGTCCTCATGCCATAGTATCTTTAAAAATGGAGACAGATACCAACCCCAAAATTACCGACCCATTGCTCTGACATTGACCCTGTCAAAGTACATGTAGACGATCATTATAAAAGAGCTAAGTAACTTCCTTCTCCAAAACAACATTTCTATCAATCAGCGTAGTTTCCTATTCAAACGGTCAATTGACACCAATATTTTCTCCTACCTCAATGATTGGACTCATCTTCACGACCATGGTCGTCCTGTCGACACTATCTACTTAGTTTCGAGAAGACATTCGACAAAGTCCCTCTTAGACGTATGCTGCACAAGTTGGAGCACTATGGAGTGAGGGGTTCCTTGCTGCGCTGGATAACTAATTTTCTCTTCGAACGCAGATTTCAAGTCAGAGTTGATGGATCATTATCAGATCAGTTAAGAGCGAAGTGCCGCAGGGTTCCGTCATCGGCCCCCTGCTATTCTACATCAACAACATGTCAGTCAACATCAGGTCAAATATTTGTTTTTTTTTTGCAGACGACACAAAATTATACTGCAAGCCGCTGGAAAGTGCTGTAAGTGAAAGTGCTGTAACACTTCAGGAAGATCTGCTCCAGCCTCATTTTCGAAAAAAGTTCCAATGACCCGGCCAGACCAAAAACCGCACCAAACAGCCACACGTTGAGGATGGAGAGGCTTTTCAATAATAATTCTTGAGTTTTCCGAGCTCCAAATGCGACAATTCTGCTTGTTAACGTAGCCTACGAGGTGAAAAAGGCGTATACCCAAAATGATTTTTCGATGAAATTCCGGATCAGTTTTATGCATTTGAAGGTCCCAATCAGAAAAGACACGACATTCTTGATGGTCGGTCGGTGTCAGTTCTTGTGTTAACTGAACTTTAAAAGCTCTAAGACCGAGGCCGCACTGCGGTTTTTCCCGCGAGTGGTAACCGCTATAACCGCGAAGCCGCTCGAGGAGCACACAGTACGCTATTAAAATCAGTCGCTGGAAAAAATCGCAAGTGAGGCCGCTTGTATTAACTTACTTGACTCACAAAATCACGCGATTAAAAACCGCTGCAGTTTGGCCGTAGTGTGGTCTAGGCCTACGTCTTTATGCAAAATACAATGTAATGTCGCTTGTGGAATGCCCAATTTCAAAGAAAACGAGAAATGTACAAACCTGGGTTTTCCTCAACACTATGGGCTACAATAGCAATATTCTCAGTTGTTCTTGAGCGACGTGCACGATTTTGGTTCTTTACATCACTAACTTGTCCCAACAGATCAAACTTTTCCACCAGTTTCACAATTGCTGGCCGGGAAAGTGCTTCACGACGATCCAAAACAGTTTTGCGAACTGCGACCGCGAAATTTTCACCATTTTTGTAGTGAATTTTAATAATTTCAGTGCGTTGTTGAAGCGTATATTGTTCTATTTTTATTAATGGTCTAATTTTTACTGGTCATCTGTTAAGTAGTTCATCTGTTAAGTTAGTTGTGGGCTATAGACCTTTTCATAGTTGAAATTTGTTTGTGCTTATGCGTCAATTTCAGCCATGTTTTCGGGCACTGTTGACGTATAACAAGTGAAAATAACAAAATGTGCCCGATACTTTCATATTTCCGCCCTTTAAACATGACGGACGTACATGCGCTAATCGTAAAAAGGTCTGATTAGACCCTAAAGGTCCCCAAAAACCCTAAAGGTATGAATGGAGGAAAAGGAAATGAATAGGAAATTGATCTTCTCAAAACGATGCCGCAATTCGTTTATTAGTCAATATATTGTTACTTTTAATGTCATATGTCAATATATTGTTACTCTTAATGCCATCTAACAATATATTCACTTTTAATGTCATCTGTAAATACGTTGTCATTACCAACGCCATATGTTATTTTATTAATACTAAGTAATGCTAATTAGACATTTATAATATTTAGTGTGCTCATTATCACGGCAATTTAATCGTGCTACTTACACTAATAATTTAATTGTGTCATTGATCTGGTTAATTTGAAATTAGAACACGCTGTTTCTATTTAACCACTCAATTGTAACATTTATTGCTTATAGTTATTTTTTTTGCAACAACTTTGGCAATTCTTTTGACAGTTTGTTTTAGTAATATATCAACTTATGTTCAAATTCAAATATATTATTATCCAGAAAGATGTATATATTCTATATATTATAATGTATATCTATCGATCTATATATTATGAAGATATTTTATGTATACATATTGGTATACAATGATTAAAATAGTTTCACATACTCATCAATGGAATATAATCATTTTGAAACTAGAATGTCTCTCATTTTTTTCTGAACTTTCTGATCGAAATTTCCTAGGTAAGACTTGTAGGTAGCATATTGTATAAGTAGATTCCAGCAAAGGCGGGCGCTTTACTGCAGACAGTCAATATTGAATTGGGGTGCATAGTTTCATGCACCCTCTAGTATTATAATTATGATTATCCTTATGTTGAATGAGAATTGAGAATTAATTGCTCGTTTGCATGTATATAACAATTGGTTTCAAGAATGAAGAGACTTAATACAGTTAAATTTCTTAACTTACAATTAGTAAGGTGCGCCAAGAAGGGCTCTAAGTATCCATTTCTGTGCTTTCAAAAATTCCGGCCACTCTGGAGAAGTTCCCCAAGCTATTATACCATAGGATAGAAATGACTGAATTTCAGAAAAGTAAAAGTGTAATAATTCTGGTACACTCAGAAATCTCTTCAGGTAGCGGAGAGAGTAGGCTTTCTTACTAAGCGTCTTATACACGCTGTCGATGTTCATGTGCCAAGCTAAGTTTTCTTCAAAACAACTACCAAGAAATTTTGTGAAATGTACACGTTTTAGCGCACATTGATCAGTTTGTGTAGAAATTTCCTTGGCATATTCACTACTTTCAGTTTTGAATACAATTAATTCAGTTTTGTCGATGTTGAAAAATAATTTGTTCGCTGAAAACTAACTGGAAAAGTCCTGAACTAGGAGATTTGAAATTCGTGTATTTATTCGTGTATTTATTAATATCGTTGTACATGTGTATCTAATAGATTTCATTAGAAATGAGGAAGCTGCATACAAAGTGCAGTCAGTATCTTTATAATCCTATTATCCTTGGATAAACGGATGAAAAGCTAAATATAAGACGAACAAAGTTTGGGCAAGAACTCCCTGCAAGAACTCCTCAAGGTACCCCCTGAATTAAACACCATTTCTGACGGCACACTTTTCTTTGAATGGAACTGTATCCATACATATTGCGTACGGTCTTTTATGAATGAGTTTATGAATCAGTTTCCCGCTATTCCCCTTACTCCATAAGAAAATAATTTATTCATTAACTGGGCTTGATCTACACAGTCAAATGCTTTGCTTAAGTCACAGAAGATACCCATAGGGTATCTGCCCTTATCAACTACTGACAGAATTTTATAATATATGCCTACAATCACTGAAGTTGTGGAATTGCCCCTTTGAAAACCATGCTATTCCATCGGAATTAAATTATGTTTGGAAATAAAAGGTGTAAACTGTACAGAAAACAGTATTCCAAGATTTTCGAGAGTACAGATAACAAAATAATAGTCCTATAGTCATTCAGAGAATGTTTATTTCCTTTCTTGAATATAGGTAGAATTGTGAGAAGAACTTTAAGAATATTAGGAAACTTCGCTGATTTAAATGAACAGTTGACTAGACTTTGCAGCGGCTTGAGCAGATGCAGAACGTTGTCTTTCAGTAAACGGCAGGGATACCATCGGGACCGTGCAAATTTTTGTTTTTTAATTTATCAGTGAGTACATTTAAAAGTTCCGTTTCACTAATGTCGTCGACATACATGGTTTCTTCTATGAAGGGAATATGGTAATTCGTAATTTCAGTAGGTGTGATGTCCTTCATTATTTCCGCCGGCGCTTTTATAAAGAAGTCATATTAACAAGCTTCGCGATTTTATCGTTATCTTAGATCCGGACGTCTTCAATAACTATAATAAAACTTTCCTGCTTGGGCGATTTGCTTGTTTGCTGAAATTGCCATAGATCATTGCTTATTATCGGAATTAGAAAGAAGGTTTCGAAAATAATTTCTTTTGCATTCGCTTATTAATTTGAAATGAGTTCTTTTATTTCGTAAATAGTATGCGCTAGTTGCGGAAATTCTTTTGATAACACAAACAGGTCTCTTAAATTTCTACTAGAGATTCGCGCATCCATTGTGATCCAGGTCTTGTTGTGCACGTTGCTTTGTGTTAGAAGGAAGCTACTGTAGTAATAGTGTTGCTGCGTGTTTATCAGTGCAACGGTTTTCTCATAGCAGTTATGTGTGTTAAGAACGTCGGATCAAGTTTCATGTTTTATTCACTCTTCAAAATTTAGTTTATTTTGAATAGTGTGTTTACGCATGAGCCACTGTTGTATATTTCTGTTGCCACCGCTGAAACCGCTCAGAATGACTATCTTATGATCTGATGGCAGTCTTCTACCGAGGTTGACCAATCTTGCTTGAAATTAACAAAAATATTGTCAATCATTAAGCACGAAGTTTTGATTTACTAGCTGAACAAGATCATAAGAAGACATCAAATTTACAAGGCTTTTGCTTTCGTTTTAATTGTGTGCTAAATTTATGTTGAAATCCTCAACGATTATAAAAGAGGAGAATTTTGGAAATAAACTATGCAGGAGATTTTCGAGTACCGTCATGAACAAATATACCCAGCCCAGAGGCGGTCTATTTAGATTAATTAAAAAAATAGCGCTCCACCTATCGCCGTGGAATGTTGTTTACCTCTCTCGCTGGCGTCGTCGACGAGGATGATCTCCTTGAGCAGAGGCCGCGGCGAGCGATTGATCGCACTTTTTCGCCATACCATAGCACAGAATTCTTCTATCTGTTTCTCAGTAGCACGGCTGTCTAGAGGCAATTGTTGAGCACTCATGGCTAGTAGATCGAGGGAATCTCTTGCCCATAACCACTGAACTCCACCACCACTGAACTCTCGGCGACAATATGAGCTTATTAACGTGTAGATTTCGAAGTGGATTTGTTTGACAAACTCCTCTTTCAACCATTTTTCGGTCAGGCAGATGAAAAGGGATTATATTATTTGTATTTGACAAGTGCCTTTTATAATATAACTTCCCCTGGCACCTTTATTAGCAAAGGTAGGAAAAGCTGGAACCCCCTACCCACCAATGCGTCTTATTTAGTAATGAACGCCCCCTAAAACAAAAGTGATTATTTGTCATATCTCATTCACTGTCATATTTGACATGTCGTTGTTATTTTATTAATAATAGTTTATATATACAGTGTGCAAACTTTAACCGGAATAAAATTCATAACTTCGATATAGGCGATTTTTGAAAAAAATCTCGAAACTAAAGCTATATTGTTTTTTCTTGCTCTCATTTCTATGTAACAGTATAATCACAGTACAGATATCACATGTATAGATAATCCGACGTTAATCCGACACGTTCAGTCATCCGGCGCTCTGGAGAACACGTGTCTTTCTTTAATGCTGATATATATTTTATTCTTTCTGAAATTCAATTGTACATAAAATATCTAAAATTGTTATTGTTTTGTTTTAATCCTGATCTCTCTCCAAAACAATATTTTTTTGATAATCCTGCGGTTATCTGGTCCCATAAGTGTCGGATTATCAAGATTATACTGTATATGCTGTTTGTTTATCTGTTCCCGGAAGTGTCCAGCCGCCTGCGAACTTTTTTCTTCAAATGGAAAGGTATGTCAAGTGACACCTCGTTTGAAAGATCTCTGCGCAAGGAATTCAACACACTATAAAATAAAGAAAACCAATTTTATAACTTGAATACTATTTAATGCAACAAATGTCCAAAATGGGCACCGTTTCTTTCTTGGCAAAGTGCAAATTGAAGATAACATGCATCTCTAAATGTAACATTTCTGGTGTGACTTGCCGTATTTCATACCTAATACGTTGCTTAAGGTCCTCAATGTCGTTCGGTTTTGTTACATAGATCTTACTCTTGAGATTCCCACAAAAAAAGTGCGGCACCACACCGAAATTAATTCGAGCTATAGGGTGCCACACGGGCTGTGCGGCACCGCAGTCGAACGCTGTTTGCCGCGGCGCCGCAACGTCATTGACTCAACTTATTTTTAAAATCATCGTGTGTTTTATCCCATAATGCAGGTCTTTCTTGTACTAAAGATATAAGGAAATCAATATTATCGGTACTCATCGTAAGAAAAATAAAATAGACACGTTCGATACAATACTGCGGTAGCGGCACGATGCACTCCGGCGCCGCAGCGCATCAACCCTCCTTACCTCGTCTCGCTCGGTCACAAGCGCGCGATGACAAGCGCTCGGTCACAAGCGCACGCCTACGGTGCGACGCTGCACGGCGGCCCAACGCATCGTGTGACATGGCACTATGCCACTATGCCTATTTGTATGTAGGATGACGTTGCGGCACCGCTCCGGCATACGTAACGCATTGACTTTTTGCGGGAAATGAGTATGAGTTTCTCGCATCTAATGAGGGTTATGGTCAGCCCAATAACGACAATTTTGACGATTAACATCACCATGTAAGGTAAAAGTACTTTCGTCGGCAAAAATAATTGATGCTAATGAAATCGGGTTATTGTTGATCAGCTTCATCATTTGCTCGCTAAATTCAATTCGGCGGTCCGGCTCATCCTCCGTTAATTCTTGGAGTGCCTGCATCTTGTAAGGATGCAGCTTGGCTGATCTAAGAGTTTTCAGGACAGTAGTATGAGTATGAGGGATGAAATAGAATCAAAAATTAAGAATTTGCTTTTTCAATTGTCTCTGGTGGTGTGGATTCGTCATAAGAACTCTCATCAGCCTCCGGTATCACCATAGAATTTACACTTACTTTAAAATGTTTTCTTTAATTTGTATTATTATTTTGTAATTAAAAAAAGTCACTTTCACGTCACCTTTTTTAATAGTGAGGTCTTCATTATGATTATTTTATTTTATTGTTTTTTTAATGTAACTTAGCGATATTGAATATTTGCGTGCGTTATCCAAGTTATGTGGTAATACAACAAAAAATGGCATTTGTCACGGGCCAGTTGCCTGGCTGGAGTCACCGGATTTTCTCGAAGAGTTAATAATACGTTCAGCCTGGTATCTGCTTTAACAGTGGGATTTCGCTGTCTGGGCACAACCCTGCGATCCAAAATTACCAGAATTTACATGACCCAAATTGTTGTGTTGAAATTTTACTTATGGTACCTTGACTAATGGGTGGTATATCCGAATGCTGCTCTCGAAATAACTGAGCCACCTCAAGCTGACTTCGTCTTCTGTTACCATAACCGATCATCATCAGATTCTCGATACGGAGATTAAATACAGCATTTTAGAAATTACTAACTTGAAAATTAACAACTTGACAAGCGTATGTGACTGCTTTGATGACTATTATTATCATTAGTAACTAAGCAACGTGGTTCCAACACATTTCAAAAACATTCAGCTTTACGACGAAACGTGTTCAACGTAAAAGTGGTTTTCTTTTTTTTATCACGTGGGCTTTGGAAATATTCAAGAAATAAATAGTGTGTTGTATTCCTTGCGAAATCTTAGCAACGAGGTGTCGCTTGACATACCATTCCATCTGAAGAAACAAGGTCGGAAGTGGCTGGGCACTTCCGGGAACAAATAAAGAAACTGCATATACATAGAAATGAAGGCAAGAAAAAACAATACGCGATGAGTTTCGGGATTTTTTTGAAAAAAAAATCATCTATATCGAAGTTATGAATTTTATTCCAGTTAATTTTTCCACACTGTATATTTTTACTACTTGTCTTATTATTTTATATTTGAAATATTTTTTTTTCTTTTTAGTTGTAAGGAGAAAAAGTATCCGAATCTGTTGCCGACAACGTCGATCGTGATCGTGTTCCACAACGAAGCGTGGTCGACGCTGCTGCGGACCGTCTGGAGTGCGATCAATCGCTCGCCGCGGCCTCTGCTCAAGGAGATCATCCTCGTCGACGACGCCAGCGAGAGAGGTAAACAACATTCCACGGCGATTATTAATCGTACACAATATTCAAATAATTACATCTAAATTAATCGCTAAATTAAATAATATCAACATAACAATATTATTTTTGAGAGTTTTTGATAATATAGATGAAGTAGAGAATAGAAGAACAAAAAATATAGATATCTAATGTTTCAACGTGGAAATGTCACTGTCATGTAATTTTTTGGTAACAGAGAATGCGGAATCAGAATTTGGAAAAAAGCTTTAAAATTGTAAATATGTCATCAATGATTAATCCAGATTATTTGTCATTTATTGACAGTTTCTTATTAGTATATTTTGCAACTAGGGCGGTAAGTTGTCAATTGGTCACGAGAGATCAAAATTGGGTGCACGACCGATGTGAGTGCGCACATTTGCTCGAGAGGGCAATTGGCAATACCGCCGGTGTTGCAAATAATATTTTTTATACTTATGCGAGGGGACGGAATCTTACAAGTTTGGTATCCACCGGCCATCAAAAAAAAAAAATAGAATCAAAAATGAGGAATTTGCTTTACCCATACGAGGTGACGATTTTTGTCGAACACTCGGTCTCGGTCCCCAGGAGCATTGCACACCGGTGCAATGTGCAGCTCGCTCCTCGGAAAATTTTTATTGCGAGGAGCGGATTGAACACCATGTGTGCAATGTAACGTAAAATGAAAATTGCAGGAATTTAAAACCAAAGTTTCAACTAAATGAATCCATAATTTGATGTACCATTTAAATGTTCTCTTGGAATTATTTTCCGTAGGCGATGATCAATTTCATTATAGGACGAGAAATAAAGCGACCGTAAGACATTTTGAAATCTTTGTTTAGTCATGTGTTGGGAAAAACATTGAAAACCAAATTGTTCGCTTTTATTCCAATAATTATCAATTATTGGACATTTGATAGTTCCCATATGTAATAATAAACTTAAAAACACCTTGAATTCAGAAATGGTTAAGTTCTTCCATTTTTCCTTTAAACTCATTTCGCCGTACTTGTTTGTTTCTTTGACAATCAAAGAGAAAAAGGTATAATCAAATAAAAGTTCAAAAAGATCGCCCAGACTACCTCCGTTTAGTAACTTATGTAAGAGTATTTTGTAAAAGAACCATCCATCATCTTTCCACGTTTCTGTATCTTCAGTAAGCTCACTTTGATGCTGTTCAATTTCACTTTCAATGTCAGTACAATCGTCCCAATCATTTTCTTCAAAAACCTCATCCTGTGTATCATCTAATACATCAATTTTCACATTCATGTTTTCCTCATTTTCTAAATTACTATCACTATCCATGATAACAAAATTTCGATTCTTTTTTCCATTTCTTGGAAACATGAAACATTTCATTACCACTGGTTGATTCCTGATGTTCCTGCCTTAGACCTGCGCTGCATGCGTATTCGTAGTATTTTACATGTAAAGGCTTCAGATAACTTTTAGATTTTTTGGTACATAGTAAAACCAATGCCAAATTTTGTTTTCCTGTACTTTACAGATTTCATTTGTTCAAGAAAAATCTTATTTCGAAGAATAGTTTACTCAGAATAATTAATAATTGCAAATTCCTGTTATTACACACACAGTGTGCAGGCCGTCTTATAGTCTTGGAAATCGAATGGGTTTATCAATTGTCTGCGGTGGTGTGGATTCGTCATAAGAACTATCATCAATCTCCGGTATCACCATAGAATTAACACTCATTTTAAAACGTTTTCTTTTATTTTTATTTTGTAGTGAAAAAGAAATTTTTGCATTTTCACGCCACTTTTTTAATATTGAGGTCTTGATTGTGTTTTTTTTTTATGTAACTTAGCGATATTGAATATTGTGCGTTACCAAAGTTATGTGGTAATAGAACAAAAAATGGCATTTGTTGCACTAAAAAACGTGCGCCAAGAGCACTTTTAACGCATGAGTAATAATGTAATAATTTTTATATTTGCGTGACCCGAACTGTCATTAATGCAACTATTTTACTACTTAACAATAAATGTCAAAATAGACAGTATTGTCAAAATTATTAGATGTTATCAAAATTACAACATTATTATCGCTTAGTAAGTTGTCAAATTTGATACTTGAAAATTACTGTAAAACCAATATCAGAATTGGCGCAGGGTTTCTTAAAATTAACAGATAATTGTCAATATGAATATTTCCTGTGATTGTTTGATATCAGTTTTGACAGCTGCTGTCACTTTTGACATTACAAATTTGAACCTAAACTGACACCAACTATATCAAATTTGACATTTCTTTTTTTGTTTTTAATTGTAGAACATTTGGGTAGAAAACTGGTGGAATACGCGAAAACGCTGCCGGTGCCGGTTCATGTTTTCCGCACGGAAAAACGTTCCGGCTTGATAAGGGCCCGCCTGCTCGGTGCCAAACACGTCAAGGGGCAAATCATCACCTTCCTGGACGCGCATTGCGAATGCACGGAAGGATGGCTGGAACCGCTTGTAGCCAGAATCGTGGAAGACCGTAAAACCGTTGTCTGTCCGATTATCGACGTCATCTCCGACGAGACCTTCGAGTACATCACCGCCTCCGACATGACTTGGGGCGGTTTTAATTGGAAACTAAACTTTAGATGGTCGCATTTCCAAGATTAGCTTTTATCAAGTTGCTTAATTTGCTTTGGTTGTAGGTATCGCGTTCCTCAGAGAGAAATGGATAGAAGGGGCGGAGACAGGACCGCCCCGTTGAGAACGCCTACTATGGCCGGGGGTCTGTTTGCCATCGACCGTGATTACTTTTACGAGATCGGCTCATACGACGAGGGCATGGACATTTGGGGCGGAGAAAATCTCGAAATGAGTTTCCGGGTAATGTAAAATAATGAATTTGTTAAATATTAATTCATCGACTGTCCACTCTTCATAAATTATTTTCACATTCAGGTTTTAAAAATTGCTTCTGACAATTGACTTTGACAGGTGTTTGTCATATCACTTTTGACATATAAATCGAGAATATGTTTTGTTTGCGGTTTTTGTTTTTGAATTAACGTTGGTTATTTGGAATAATAAACTATATAGATTTGGCAATGCGGCGGGATTTTGGAGATAATACCGTGTTCGCACGTGGGTCACGTGTTCAGGGACAAGTCGCCGTACACGTTTCCGGGAGGCGTGTCCAAAATCGTCTTGCACAATGCGGCTCGCGTCGCCGAGGTCTGGATGGACGAGTGGAAAGATTTCTATTACGCTATGAATCCAGGTTTGACACTTTTTCCCTCCTGTTTCGACATCTCATTCAACTTCCCAACAAAAAAAAAATGTCAAGCTGCTACAATTACTTCAAACGAGAAAGCCAACAACAATAAACAACTAATATTTAGGTTTTCTACAAGCTTTTGGAAAATTTGTTACATTAACTAGCATGCGCCTTCATCGCATTAATGACGGCTGTCAAAAATGTGTGATTTTATCGCGTTTATAATACATCAAACCATGACATAACAAATGTAGATCGCCTAAATTACAACATAACATACAAATAACGATTGTGAAATAGATTTCTTTCCTCCGCAGGTTCAACTGAATGTCGATGACTCATATACTCATACTCATTATTCATCTGTCTATTAATATTATTAATAATAACCAGCTTTATACAGAGAAAAATAATAACAATTTCTATCAAAAATTACAAACTTATTTACATATTTTAAATGTTATAGATTTCTTGTATTTTGCGTCTGTAATGGACTCATAACAACACTCATATGCGTGCGGTTATGGCTCGCCGAGTGCGATACAATTTTCTCAATATGAATCGGCGATTTTTTTAGTTAGAAATGGCATAAAAGGGCGCAAAATAGAAAAAATAGTTTAAATAACGAGTTCATAAGACGTTTTTCGCACTTAGAAAACTTTTCGCTACGCTCGTCGTTTTGTAAACATGGACGCATGCTGCAAAACCGCGTTTATTGAACTCGTTCTTTAATATACTATTTTCTATTTGCGACTGTAATGGACTCATAACAGCACTCATATGCGTGCGGTTATGGCTCGCCGAGTGCGATACAATTTTCTCAATATTTATCGGCGATTTTGTTTTTTAGAAATAAAATAGCATAAAGGGGCGCAAAATTGTATAAAAAACTAGTACGTAAGGCGTTTTTCACCACTTGTCCATTAGAAAACTTCTCGCTGCGCTCGTCGTTTACCAAACTTGGACGCGTGTTGTAAAATCGCGCTTACTGAACTCGTTCTTTAATATACTATAACGTCACAAAATAAATATCATATTTGATATGTAATTTTTTATCTCTACATATTTTAAAGGTTATAGATTTAATGTCACAAAATAAATGTCAAATTTGATTTAACGTCAAATTTGATATAAATATCAATTTTGATATGATTTTTTTTTCTCTGTATATTGTTGATAGTAGTAAATTAGATATAATGAAATAGTGCTAATCGCATGCAATGCTCGTTTTGTTTCGTGGTGGGTCGTGTTCCGTGGCCTTGGAAAAGTAGGTGTGGATGTGCGGGGGTACATTGGAGATAGCGACGTGTTCCCATGTGGGTCACGTGTTCCGCAAGTCGACTCCATATTCGTTCCCGGGCGGGACCAGTCGCATCGTCAACCACAACAACGCCCGGCTCGCCGAGGTCTGGCTGGATCAATGGAAGGACTTCTACTATAACATTAATCCAGGTTACACCCACGCCCACTAACACTAACTCCTCCCACAAATGCCCACACACATACACACGTGTTTGTCTCTGTTGCCTCTTAGAAGCATGACTTGTTGCTTTTTGTTTTGTGGTTCTTTTATTTAATGGTGGTGGATGGTTTTTTGTTTTTGCCCTAAAATACTTGACACAACAGTGTTCTTCTGACAGTTCAAATGTCAAACTGACACAATAGCACCCAATTTCATTTATTGTTCACGCAGATGTTTCTCTTGTGTCATCTCTTGTGCACCAATCTGTCACAGTTTGTCTCACTTGAGCTGTCATTGGTGTTTATTACCGATTCAAATTTGATATTGAATTAAAAAGCAAAAACTATTTATCAGGTGCCAGGAGTGTTCCTGTCGGAGACGTGACGGCCAGAAGGGATCTAAGGGAGAAACTAAAGTGTAAAAGTTTCCGTTGGTATTTGGAAAATGTCTATCCGGAATCGCAAATGCCACTGGACTACTACTATCTGGGAGACGTAAATCATCACCAAACGGAGGCTTCAAGCAAAATGCTGACTCTTCTGCTTTCAGATAAGAAACGTGGAGACGACGACATGTCTGGATACGATGGGTCGCAAGGCCGGTGAAAATCTCGGCATGACTTACTGCCACAACTTGGGCGGCAATCAGGTGTTCGCCTACACGAAGCGTCAACAGATCATGGCAGATGATAATTGTCTGGACGCCAGTCGCAAAAATGGACCAATTAAATTAGTACGTTGTCATGGAATGGGCGGCAACCAAGCCTGGGTCTACGACGACGATGTAAATATTTTAGCCTACTTTCAGATGCTTCTAATTAAATTAGTAAATTTGAAAAATTATTGCGATTAATAATTAATTGCGATTAAAACGATTTGGATTCACAATTTTGCATACTGATAGAAAATAATTATTCGGTTTTTATGAAAAAACCCAAAATTGTTGAATTTTATAAAACGGAAAAGCAGGATGGTTAGTTAGCGCATGCGTATCCGCAATGTTTAGAAGGCGGAAATGTGAAAGTTTCGGGCACATTTTGTTATTTTCATAGGTTATACGTCAAAAAAGTGCCCGATAACATGGCGGAAATTGACGCATGCGCACAAAAAAAATTCAGCTATGGAAAGGTCTATTGTAGTAAACTGTTTTTAAATGTTTCAGGATAAGACGATAAAGCACGTGAATACGGGTCAATGTTTGCAGAAACCGGACCCAAGTGATATGAATTTGCCGCTGCTAAGACCGTGCAAGTTCGACAGTTCGGGTCAGCGGTGGATTATGAACAGCGAATTCAAGTGGCAAGCCCACAACTACAAAGAAGACAACAGGAGATAATTGTGCAATTTAGGTTGCGAAATCTCTCGGGAATGAAATATGCATTTATTTTAAAAAAGAAAGATTTGTTTTTTAACGACGTTGAGAAAAGAAAAACATTCCAGGTATTAATTTTGTTTGTGGACAAGTGTAAATATTTTTTGTTTAATCAAGTTAAGACGGAAACTACTACCCTAGTAGTTTTTTAAGTGATCGGAATGCTGAAAAAGACATTTTTGCGAGGAAAAAACAAGTAACTTTATTAAAAATTTATTGAGGCGAAAAAATGTGCGAGTGCGTGTGAAGAAAACATGAGAAATAAAACGAATAATTTTTTCCCTTTGTCGAAACTATTCCAAATATTTAGTTTAAATTTTTGTGTGAAAGAGGTTTTTTTTTCTAAATATATTTTAAGGATCTCTGTGATTAGAAAAAAATCATATCACGATTGTTTAAAAACACAAATAGTAATGATGGTAACAAGCAATACTCTAGTTCTCTCAAGTGCCCTAATTTATTATTTGCTCATGTAAATATTTATAAACAAATCTCTTTATTAATTAGTTTGTTTTAGTCTTTAATTGTGAGATTACAAATTACGAAAAGGAAATTAGTTAAACACTTAGCCATATTTTATAACTTAAACTGAGAACAAATAATAAATAGAAAAATATATCTAAATTATTTAAAACTGAACTAGATTATTATATATTATATATATTTTTTTGATTAAGATTTTTATTCAACGAATTTATTTTTTATTTTTTGAGACAATTTCTAATTTATTTTTCTTTTTTTTTTTTTAGTTTTACGTTTCTTTTTTTTTCCTTTTAAATAATAATAAATAATGTTTTATTGTATAGGCTAGGTGGTGGTGCAATCAGTAGCTTAAAAGAATTTAAATATAAACATTTTCTATATAAATATATATTGTTTCATCCGAAATTTTACTATTATAAATATCATGTAAATAAAATACAAATATAATTAATAATTCATTCTATTTAGTCTAATTTTCTTAATTAATAATACCGTGATCTTGTAGCTCTAATGAAAATTCATAAATGTGTAAGAAATATTAAAGAATTTCATATAAAAATTTGTTCATCAGAAATCAAATAATTTTTTTATATGAAGAATTAAGAAATTAG
This sequence comes from Phosphuga atrata, assembly GCA_944588485.1. Classification (NCBI taxonomy): domain Eukaryota; kingdom Metazoa; phylum Arthropoda; class Insecta; order Coleoptera; family Silphidae; genus Phosphuga; species Phosphuga atrata. Next base: position 22,920,902 of record OX155893.1, on the reverse strand, counting down.
AGAATCATGACAAATTAAATAAATATAATTACATGTACGATTTGGTTGCCTGCACTTTCGTGCCACAAGAGACCATGTGGGTTGCTAAAAAACAGTGTAACCTGATAAATATTAATAGTAATGAACATCCATAAAAGCGTTTCTGCCTTTGAAATAATGATGCCTTTACTGATGGCAGAGATAACGTTCTCTCTGCTGATGGAGCCAAAAGGCAGAAACGCGTGTATGCATGTTCATTAATTATTATTAATATTTATAGTCCTCTTTCAATAGTGGAAGATGGAGGTCTGATGCTACTAGAGAAAAAACAATAAATTGATCGCTTGCAAAGTGTGAAATGACCCAAAATATAAGCTATTACAAAATACTGCAATAGTGAAAGATGGCGGAGAGGTACCCGGACCTAATCTTCGTTTCCACGTCCCTAGCTGGAACATGCATCAAAACGGTCCTCGATCCCATACAACACACCCAACATAGACCAATCATGCTGAAGTTTAGGCCGGTGATAATTCCCCAAAAAGTACCTTTTAAGAGGCGCTTTAACTTCACGAAGGCCAAACCCTGGGCGCGGAAATCGCAGCCCCCCACCTACACTGCAAACTATGAAAGATTCACCTCAGCCATCAAGTACGCGGCAAGACAGTCTATCCCTAGGGGTCGTAGAACTTTCTACGTCACTGGGCTACCCGATGAGGCTAAAGCAACCTACGACGAATACCTGGAACAATACAGCCGGTACCCTTTTACCGATGAAACAACACAACTGGGCAATTAACTACTAGAATCCCTGAGCAGGAAGAGAAGAGAGAATTGGAAGAACACGATAGAGAGCCTGGATATGAAACAAAGTAGCAGGAAAGCCTGGAGCCTTATCGAAAAACTATGCAACGACCCCGCGGGCCCTAGAGATAGGGTTGATATAACCGCTAACCAAATTGCACACCAGCTCCTCCTGAACGGGAAGCCGGACCAAAACATTAGGATGGTCACCATCTACAAAAGAGCCCGATCGCAGGAGAATGGACAAGAATGGTATTGCTCCCTAGCAGAACTAGAACTGGAAATTAATTTACTGAAACTCCAATATCCTATCATATCCTATCCTATCGACCAATATCCCTCTTCTGCTCCCTCTTCAAGCTCTATGGACGACTCATCCTAAATAAGATAGGCCCACATATAGAAAACCAACTAATACCACAACAAGCTGGTTTCAGACCCGGAAAATCCTGCACTGGCCAGATTTTGAACCTCACCCAACATATAGAGGACAGGTTTGAAAGGAGAGGAAAAACGGGGGTGGTGTTCGTTGACTTGTCGGCGGCATACGACACCATTAATCACAATCTACTCGAAAAGTCTTCAAAATGACAAGAACTACCATCTGACAGAAGTCCTGAGATCAATGCTGAGCAACAGGAGGTTCTACGTGGAATTTCAGGGACGGAGAAGTCACTGGAGGACCCAGAAGAACGGGCTCCCCAGGGTAGCGTGCTGGCGCCTCTCCTCTTCAATTTGTATTCGAACGATCAACCTGTCGGCCCCTATACAAATAGTTACATCTACGCCGATGACATAGCCATTACGTGCCAATCTCAACACATCAAGGAGATTGAAAGTACTTATCCAGACTGTCTGAGTACTATAAGGCAAACCAGCTTCGCCCAAAACCAGAAAAAACAGACATGCCTATTCCACCTCAATAACCGGCAATTGAACATGGAAATTACAAGTGGAATGAAACTCGACCATGTTACAGCACTGCCCAAACCCAGTCTACCTAGGGGTCACTTTAGATAGAACTATATCCTACAAGAAACATGTGGAGAAGACTAGAGCAAAAGTAAATACAAGGAATGGTGTCATCCGCAAGCTTGTCAATTCCCATTGGGGACTACAGTCTGTTGGGGACTACGACTGTTGTACTACGGTCAACATCCCTTGCCATATGTTATGCCCCGGCTGAATACGCTTGCCCTGTATGGTCCAACTATAAGGCAAACAACACATCAACACATGCCAACAAAGTAAACCCCACCCTAAACGACACTTGTAGGCTGATTACGGACTGCCAAAAACCAACCAATCTGGATCTCCTGTACCTGTCAGCGGGAATAGTCCCCCCACAAATCAGGCGGGAAGCCTTATGTATGGCAGAACAAAGTAGGCAGTCACTGGGTGAAAGACAACCCCTATATGGACAGGAGGCCCCTGCATCCAGGAACAACTTCCTAAAGTCAACAAACCCACTGACAGACTCTAAATCAGCAACTAAAGAAACAATGTGGAAACAGAGGCTAACAGATAACAATACCTCAACCTCGAATCCCACAGAAAGCCTCCCTGAAGGAACACAACTAGACTGGAAAAGCCTCAATAAGATCAGATCTGAAATGGGAAGGTCTGGGGAAAACTTATTAGGATGGGGATACGCCTAGGACGACTCATGCGCTGGCTGGGAGATCCAAACGATGGAACACCTCCTGACCTGTCCATCCCTACAGAGCCCCTGCACAAATCGGGACCTGTGGCAGGCGAGTGACACGGCGGTGCAGTTTGCCAGACATTGGAAAGAGATATGAGCCATTAAAACAAACCAATCCTGACTGGCGACTCCTGCGAACGTCGTACACACAATTTATCCTATGATTGCAACGAATAAGTGTAGTTCAGACACGATTAAATAAATAAACCAGGTTATAGTGTTTTTAGCAACCTCCATGATCTCACATGGCTCGAAAGTTCAGGACACCAAATCGTACTTGTAATTATATTTATTTATTTCATGTCATGAGTGAATTAAGAGTCATGCTGCAGTAGAAATTCCATTAGAGGATATCTACTACTGGAATTTCTACTACAGCATGACCTATACCCCGTGTGGGGTTGCTAGTCCCCCATCGGGCGCCTCCCCAGGTGGCGGATAGGGGAATGCCTCCCAGATATGGGTGGTACCGAGGAAATCAAATACTCGGGGCGGACCAAAACTAACACCTAGGACACGACGGCCTCTATGTTAGGAGCCTCTGTTCTCCGCGTAGAAGCGGCTGAAAATATAGTCAGGAAAGCAAAATATAGCTAAATAAATAAATAGACACGTAGGACAAATAGGTAGGGCATTATTATATAGGTGATTTATATTATAGGTGGTTATATAGGTGGTTTGCCCACAAATAGGTAGGGCACATAGGACAGTTGTACATATGTGGGGTCGTCTGTGGGTCGCCGCAGTCGCACAGGACAGAAGTAACTGGTATCCCCATTTGTTGAGGGTGGATTTGGATCTTGCAGTTCCAGATCGAAGTCTGTTCAGTGATTTCCAGACCTCCCAGCTCTCCTCGCATCCAGCAGCTAGGTTTTCCGATGGGGCCATCCAATGTTGGTCTGTTGTGCCTTTCCACATATCTACCCTAGATTTGGTGGTATATTTTCCTATAATTATTAAATTAATAATAAAATATAAAAATATTAAAAGTCTATGGGGGGTGTTAGGAAGCTTTTCCTTGACTTTAGCCTCTGATGTACAGGATGTAGGCCATAGAGGAGGTGTCGTTCGGAAGTTGAAGATTTAAATCTTTCCTTATAGGCTGCTGCTTCCATACGGACTGCAGGTGGAGTGATACCAGCCAGTTGGTAGACTCTATCCAAGGTGTTGGGTTTTTTCAGGCACCCCGTGATCAGTCTGCAAGACTCATTGAGAGTCACATCCACTTGTCTGGCGTGTGCTGACTTGTACCACAGTGGGCAGGCGTATTCGCCGGCGGAGTAGCAGAGAGCTAAAGCTGTTGTTTTGACAACACTTGGTTTCGCACCCCAAGAACTGCTTGTTATTTTCCGTAGAATGTTATTTCTCCCGCCTACTTTCAGTTTAGTATTCCTGCAGTGCAATTTATAGGTAAGGGCTCTGTTCAGCGTAACTCCGAGGTATTTTCGATTTGGGCAATGTTCCAGCAGCACTCCGTTTCATGTTACCTGTAGCTTTCTGGAAGCCTGTTTTTTGCGAAGGTGGAAGGCACATACTTGGGCCTTTGTTGGGTTTGGCCTAAGCTGGTTTTTACTGTAATAGTGGTTCAGTTCTTGCAGTGCCTCAGTTAGACCCTGTGAGATACCTCCAAAACTGTCTCCCTGGGCAGAAATTGCTCTATCGTCCGCGTATATATAGCTGTTAGTACCAATCGGGAGCTTGGAGTTGCTATATATATTAAAAAAGGGTGGGGGCCAGCACACTGCCCTGTGGTAGGACGTTCTTTTGACTTCGCCAACTACTTTGCTTTCCCTGGAATTCTACATATAGAACATGCGGTTTTGGAGCAGGATTATTATATTTGTTAGCTGGAAGTCTTTAGTTATCTCGTAGACTTTTTGCATTAACATTCGAAGGTTGATAGTGTCCTATGCCGCCGTTAGGTCTATAAATACAGCTCCTGTAATTTTACGTTTTTGGTACCCATCCTCAATGAACTGCGTTAGATTGAGTGTCTGCGTCGTACAGCATTTTCCGGGACGGAAACCAGCCTGCTTATAGGGGTTCTATATCTTTAAATAGGGGTTCTATATCTTACCTTAATCGGTTTTGTATAATCCTCTCGAATATTTTGTAGAAATGGCTCAGAAGGGAGATTGACCGGTAGCTTTTTGGATCGCCGGGTTCCTTACCTGGTTTAAGGATTGCTATTACCTTGACTTTTCACCATATGCCTGGGATCTTGCCAGATTCTAGGCACTTGTTGAACATTTGCAGCCTCATTTTGCCAAAGCCTTGTCCTGGGTCCAGAGTGTTTTATTTGTTCAGTAAGAAGGTTGTCTAGGCCCGTCGCCTTACGCGGTTTAGATTTGTTGATGGCCACATTCAATTTCTCTATCGTGAATGGCACGAAGAGGGTTGTTGTTTCCTCCTCCTGGTTGCTAAGGATCTTTGTTTCAGCCTTTGGGAGCCGCTGTTCTGGCTTGCCGTAGCAAGCCAGCGTCTAGGAGCTGGTTTGCTATTTGATTTGTCGAAACTTTGGCAAATTGTGTAGCGCGAGTTGGATCATTGCTGAGGCGCTGTAGTAGTGTCCAGACATTGTGGCTAATTACAATTATTAGATCTCCGGTACTTACCACACAGAGTAGCTATATAAGTCAACAATAACATAAGGTAATACAAATACTCGGGATCTAATGTGTGATAGTCCTTCGCGACCCTGACTAATGAGACGAGTTCTCTGGAATGCCCACGTGAGTTTGTGCCAGGCGGCGAACAGATCTGACGCGTGCAGGTCTTCAGTTCTAAGTCGCTTATCGATGTAGAATAGCTACTACAAGTAATTCGATAGACACAGATAGGTCGTAGATAGGATTTTGGTGTCCGTTAATTAAATAGACACATAATATCGAAACATATTGTAACTTTTATTGTAGGCATATATATATGTACAACGCTTAGAACGCTTCACTACCCTCCGGTACACAGATCTCTCTTACTGACACCGGTGCGTATCCCCACTACCATGACAGTAAATTGGTAGTGAGGGATACAATGTACGTTCCGCATTTACTACGAGACGCTCTACCACGCTCTACTAATAAATAGGACGCCTCGTAACACACTTAGTTCCATTCTCAGTACCTCCATATTATTCGTTTCCGCAATGTCCACAGAGAGAATCAGAATGTCGGGTTTTACGAAGACTGAGCTCCCGTATTGCGAGTGTGGTCTTTCAGCTATCAAGCGCATGTTCTGAAGAGTTAATAAAGTTAATAGAGATCATAGTAAGTTTTGGGCCTGAAAAGGTCCTTTGTGCGGAAGACGTTTTAATGCTCTACATAGCGCTTATATGCTTCTGGATTTAAAGGATTTGCCACCTAGAGCCGTTGCCCAGAGGACGCCCGAGTGTGCTATAGTAGTCACATCCTTCGGAGACGCTCCTTTCCTGTCCCCCGAAAAGAAAACTACATGACTTACATATATTCCCCAAGACATCACAATGGATACACAAAATCAAGCAACGGCCCTCTGTCCCGGGCACGCCATGAATGGGGAGAGGGTTCTAAGAATCTTCCAATGATGTTTTCAAAATGAACCAAGAAAACCAAGAAATGAAAATTGGAATTTGCAAAGTATGTACCAAGCCGGATAGGCGCCATATATAGCCAAAGAGATAAAACGACTCCAGATCGACATGCTAGGATGCAGAGAAACAAGTTGACCAAACTCCGGCCACTGCATCATAAACGAACACCACATATATTTCTCTGAAGACAATGCCACTAGAAACAATAACGGAGTAGCAATAATTCTTAATAATCAAACCAACATGACATTAAAATAAAGTGACCACATTTTCATTGAGACAAAGTGGGATGAAATGAGACTTATAATTTGGTTATGAAGCATACAAGACTAGACAGACACATATATATATATATACAGCTTTCATTTTTTTTTTTCATCATTTTTTTCATCAGTAACACAACTTTTTCCTAATAACTCCTCTTCAAAAAGATCATTTTCGCAAATATTAATTTTCGGAAAATGTTTACTAATATATTCAAAATATTTTTCCAAATATTCTCATAAAATCTCTTTTTTTTTAATGTCACCAAATGAAAATTTCAGACCAAGGTGCCATTAAACGACAGGATTTTCTGAAAGAAGTCAGAAATTTAAGAGTAAGTCAATAATAACTGCTGGGAATATCTTGAAGAATGGAAGATGGAGATTTTATGGGAATATGTGGAAAAATATTATATTATATATTACAGTACATTTAAAATAAGAAATGCAAATATTTTCTAAAAAGCGGGGCATTTTTAAAAATCGGCGGGACGCGGGACAGGACTCCAAAAAGCGGGACTGTCCCGCCAAAATCGGGACGTGTGGTCACTTTACATTAAAAAGATTCATCCCTGTTTCGAATAGGATCGCGCTGCTCAAGATCAAGGCTAAACCATTTGAACTTAACATCATACAGTCATATGCACCGACATCCGAGAGCAATGAACAAGTAATAGAGGAGTTATGTTAGCTGAACAGCTTAGAACTGCTCTCAAACACACAAAGTAGGAAGAAGTTAACATAACTTTATGCGACATGAACGCTAAGATCGGACAGGGAAAGGTTGTGGATGTGGTTGGTGATTTTGAACTGGGAGTAAGAAATGAGAGAGGAGAACGATTAATAGAATTCTGCCCAGAAATGGACATCACAATCATGAACACCATTTTCAAACTACCTCCCAGAAGACTGCATCTGGAGATTCCCAGCTGATAACAACCAACAAATTGTGAGGAATCAAATCGACTTCGTGATGATAAAAATCCGCCTCACACCAAGTGGGCCTAAGGATCAACTACTCGAAAACGCAAATAATGACCAACCTTGCACTGAGTGAAACCATTTCAGTGGATAATTTCAAAATAGAAGTCTTATATAAATATCTAAGACACCGGATTCGAATTTGTAGAGATAATCAAACGAACGAATTCTAGAGACGACTAGGACTTAACTTAGGCCGCTTTTGGCCGCTTAACTTAGGCCGCTTTTGGTAAGCTGAAACACACGTGTTTAACACATTCACTGCCTCGCCTGATTTTATGACTTTCCTGTATCGCCGATTTAAACCACTTTACAAAATCGATAGTTATAATGATTTGGTATTTATTTTCTTTCTCTAGGTTTTCTTTCCCCATAGAACTATTTTAGGTGACTTTCACGAAATAGGTCACCGGTGACCCAGTGACGTGCTGGTCTGTAATATGCAAAAAAAGTATGCAAACAACGCCGGATCACCGGTGTCATGGCGGCAGTGAATGGGTTAAGGCTGATTTACCCATCTGCTTGAAAAGAAAGGTCCAATGTGTCTTGCCTGTCCTAACATTTGGAGCAGAAACGCTTACATTAACAATTAAAGTTATAAACAACATCAGGGTAACACAGCGGAGCATGGAGCGGTCCATGTTAGGAATAAACCTGCGTGACAAAATCCCAAATGTTATCGTACCGCAGAGAACGAGAGTTGCAGATGCGGTAGAGAGGATCATCCTCCTGAAGTAGAATTGGGCAGGCCACGTAGCAAGAACGACGGATGGAAGATGGACGAAAAGTATCATAGAATGGAGGCCTAGACAAGAGGCATACCGAAGCTGAGGTCGTCCACCCACGAGATGGAGTGACGATATAAAGCGTGTATCACAATTGGATACAAGCAGCGCAACAACGAGAAAAATGGAAGGAATTAACGGAGGCTTATGTTCACCAGTGGACGCTATAAGCTGATTAATGAGTGAATTAGAGGACCTAGTAATTTCTTAATTCTTTTCTTGTAATAGGAAAATTCACTTAGTAATTTCTCCCCAATTTTTATAATAGACCTTTTCATAGTTAAAATTTTTTTATGCGTATGCGTCTATTTCCGCCATGTTTCGGGCAAAAAGTGCCCGAACTTTTTTAACGTATAACCAGTGAAAATAACAAAATGTCCTCAAAACTTTCATATTCCCGCCTTTTAAACAAGGCGGACGCGCATGTGCGTAACTAACCGTAAAAAGGTCCGTAATTTTCTTTAGGCTTTAGTTTTTTCTATAGTCTTTTTTTCATTAAATAAATCAAATTTTGAATGACATGATGGTAGGATACCATCATAATGTCATGGATGTCATCATGTAAATTTTTTGACGTACAGTTTTTAAACGTCATAAATGACGTATTATTTTTAAATGTCATATTTGATAAAATATTTCATTTGATATCAAATCGATGTTTGAAAAGACGAAATCAAATTCAAGTTCAAATTGAATTGGTTCAGCCTTGATCTTTTAGCCAATTATTTGTTCCCCCTCAATCTCAACTACTTTCGTTTCAGATCGATAATTCGTGCGGTGAATTGAGGTTCGAATAGACCAACGAAAACATTTTCCGAAAAATGTTAATAATCGGAATAAGTGGTGTGACGTGTGGTGGCAAAACAACCTTGGCTAAAAAACTCGCAAACTTTTTGCCCAACTCCGCCATCATCTCTCAAGACCTTTACTTTCACGACGTGGGTGACCCGCGACACACCTGGATCGCTGACCTACACCACATCAACTTCGACATCCTCTCCAGCCTCGACATGCCGAAAATGCTCCACGACATCAAAAACCTAATCGCCAACCGAAAACACAGTTTCTTAATCGTCGAAGGCTTCTGCATCTTCAACTATCCCCCCATCGAGAAGCTATGCAACCTCAAGTACTTCTTCACTCTACCCTACGAAGTTTGCCGCGAACGACGTCAAGGCAGAAACTACGATCCTCCCGATTGTCCAGGATATTTCGAAAAATGCGCTTGGCCAGAACACTTGAAACAGTTAAAAGAAGTCCAAGAAACGGTAGTAGATGTTAAATTTTTGGATGGGAAATTCGATGATTCGATAAGGATTGTTTTGAAAGATATAGGATTACAATAGTTTTAAACTTAGCATAGATTTTGGATTACAATAGTTTTTTTATAAGAATCTTTTCAAATAGTTTAAACTAATTAAATTTAAAGTAAAATGGAGTTTTTTTAAAGTAAAAGAAGTTGCCTATTTATATATTTTAGACAAGTTTTAAGATTTTTGTATATTCTATAAAAAAGCTTATTTAGAAGGAAATTGTAAATTAGTTTGATTGTTATATCAAATTATGTTTAAATTTACTAACAAAGTTAACTAAAGGCTGAGATAGAAACAAATAGATCTTTAGATATTTGTCTCTGGATAGAACTAATGAGCTTAGTAATTTATTTCAAGTTGCCAAAGCAATTTTAGAATGTTTCGATTAAACAAAATAGATGTCGCTAAAAGTCATTGAACTTGCAAAGGCAATTTTAGAATGTGTCGACTAAACAAAATAGATGTCGCCAGAAATCATTGTATTAAAATATTTCATATTTCATTATTAAGTTTTAAAATATTTGCTAGCGTTTACAATAAACTTTAAGATTTATTAATTTTAGTATGTTTTGATTAAAATATAAATGCCGCTATAAGTCATTAAAAATAATGTGTATTAGAGTGTTTACAATTAAACTTAAAGGGTTATTATTTTTAGTATGTTTCGTCGTAAATATATAGATGTCGGTATACGTCATCAAAAATCACTGAAATATATACTAACTGGAACGAGCGCTGCCTCAACGTTTATGCGGGCCGAGATGGAGCATCACAAGGGGTCTCTCGTATCGCTCTGTCTTCGTCTAGTACAGTCTTGGAGAACTTAGTGTATGGAGCTCACTCAACACCGATCTCATCATAGTCTCAGCGACCGTCGCAGCTGCAAGATGTCAAACTGTACTCCGACAACCCTCAACGAAGCCGCGCAAAAGCTCCTCGACCCAGGCTACCTGGATACCCTGGACGACAACGTTATGGAGGAAATGTTTCTCTACATAATGAAAAGGAAGAAGAACACCGAAATCGCCGCCGAAAAAAACACCGCAACCGCCGTCGAATACCCAACTGAAACCACCGCCAAGAAGACCACCGTAAACGCCGCCGAAGATTTCACCGATGCCGCCGAAGATTTCACCGAAGCCGCCGAAGATTTCACCGAAACCGCCGAAGATACTACCGAAACCGCCGAAGATACCGCCGAAGATTTCACCGAAGCCGCCGCCGAAGAGTTCACCGAAGCCGCCGAAGATTCCACCGAAGCCGCCGAAGATACCACCGAAACCGCCGAAGATACAACCGAAACCGCCGCCGAATACCCCACTGAATCCGCCGCCAAGAATATCACCGTAACCGCCACCGAGGATTCCACCGATGCCGCCCCCAAAAATTCAACCACCGACGCCGCCCCCAAAAATTCAACCACCGACGCCGCTCCCAAAAATTCAACCACCGACGCCGCCCCCAAAAATTCAACCACCGACGCCGCTCCCAAAAATACGACCACCGACGCCGCCCACAAAAATACGACCGAAGCCCCCAAAAGAAACCGCCCGATGCGCAACCAGACGAAGAGAAAGAGAAAACTACCAGCACTAATAAAATCAAGACTGAAAGACAAAGGAGCTAGAATCAGCTAAGAAAACAAGACCGACCCGCAGCCAAGCAGAACCCAACACAGTCCACCGAAGGAAACCAAGGAGGAAATGAAATGAAAAACTAATTTACAGAAAAAAAAAAAAAAAAAAAAACCAAGGACAAACAAAAACAGACGACAACAACAGAAAAAACAAAATAACAACCGAACACAAAACCAACGACGGCGGAAGGACGGGCTCGCGCCCAAAACCGCCTTTGAACTAAGGATCCCATACTCAACACCGATCTCACTCTCAACACAATACAACTAAATACCTTTTCGCTCTGGCTGTATCACGTTCTCCGACTCTCGAATTCACTGTTGGCTAGACAAGGAGGGAGGACTCCCCTTGGGACCTTAGTGTCAAAAATAAAGTTATTGTACAGGGTTTACAATGAAATTTAGAGAGTTCTTAATTTTAGAATGTTTTGATGAAAATAAATAGATGTCGCCATAAGTGAGTGCAAACTTACATTAGAGCAATGAAACTTACATTAGAGTTACTAACTTTAGAATGTTCTGATGTATCTAAATGCGAAACGCTAATTATCTTTATTAGTGTGTTTACAATTAAGATTTTAACGAGTTATTAATATTAACAGTTTTAATTATAATTGTTAAACTAAATTTTACTTTGAAAAAAAGTAATCAAAATTTTATATGACAATAGACCTTTTTATGGTTAATGAAGCGCATGCGAATCCGCAAAGTTTGAAAGGCGGGAATATGACAGTTTCGGGCACAATTATTTATACGTCAAAAAGTTCGAGCACTTTTGACGTATAACATGACAGAAATTGACACATGCGCACACAAAATTTCTACTATGAAAAGGTCTATTACAATCATTTCTTCAAGACGGATGAAAAATTTCATTTCTCAACGACGGCGAGAGCGGAGGAACCTAGTGGAGTAAACGACGAAAAACAACCAATTCGGACTAACAATCCGATCTTACTTTGAAATATAATTCCTACCCCTTACTATCACAATTTCATTTGCAGAATGGAAAGGTCGCTCAAAGAAACACCTACCGCAGGTGGTAACTCCAAAGGGAAATCCACCAATGCATTATGCAATGCATCGGGACCTCGGACTCAGAACATCTGCACAACAGACGAGTCTGATCTTCCAAATTTGTATTCAAGAAGAATTATTTCATCGGAACTATTAATGTCAACTCCCTTCTCCGAGTAGGCAAATAGAAAGAAATGGAAAAGCTCTTGAACAAACACCAAATCCAGATACTAGCTGTACAAGAGACAAGATTGATAGACGACCACATAACAGAGTCTCAAAACTACAGGGCATTCAAAGGAAATCCAGTGGTAAAGATAATGCCTTACATGCCCCTGCTCGGGACAGCCTACTACATACATAAGATGATATGACTACATACATATGAAGATGTTAATAGCGTCGTAGACTTCACATCTAAATCTGAAAGATTGTCTTTACTAACTAACTTCAGTGCAAGAATAAGAAGTATACTTTTATCAACTACCACGCTCCCATCAACGAAGACAACAAGCATAAACCCCAGAAAGTGTATAATTTTTTGGATCTTTTGAAAACTGAAATCGCCAGGATACCAACAACTTACAATTAAACAATCCTGAAACATCCTTCTGGGAGTTTTCAACGCACGGGTAGGTACAGAGAGAAAATACAGAACCATAGTAGGAGACTACCCAGGACATAAGAGGACTAACAAGAACTGGGAAAGATTCCTTGGACTCAGCAAATCATTCCTGTTGAAACTAATATCAACCTACTTCCGGACACTTCTGAGAAAAGCAAAAACATGGAAACTTCCAAATCCCACCCTACGAGAATTTCAACTGGACCACATATCGATAACCAGAACAAGCATCAGAGAGGTGATGAACATCAAAGTGATCAGAAATGGTGAATTTGATTCGGACCACTACCTCTCCAAAGTTAAAATCCGCTTTCTCCCATCCAACCAAAAGAACCGCCCACCCAGAATGACCAGATACATCATTAACCGAATAAACATCAAAAAAAGATATCATTAAGAACTTCAGAGAAAAAATCCGACAATACGAACAGCTGGCAAGACCTCAGCACGAAGATTAATGGTACCGCGAAGAAGACACTAGGTTAGATGGACCCTGGCACACTGGCACTGGCACAAAGACACTGGCAAAAATGAAACGAGAAATCTGATGAAACGAAGCATGCGAGGAAGCACTCGAGGAAAGATCTGATAAATAGAGAATATGGAAATGGTTCAGGAAGATGTTACACTTGGAACAATTCAGGCGCCAAAGGAAGGAAACATCCATTGCATTTCGACGGTCACATTTGAGAAGCCACAGTTGGAATAACGGGTGATGTGCTTTACCTACCTTGGAGTAGAGATCTCAAGCGAGAGAGACCTCAAGCTAGAGGTACGAGCAGCAACGAACAAGGCTCGACGAATATCTGGCGCACTAAATAACATAATGTGGAGAAACAAACACAAATCGCAAGAAGGTAAAATCTGAATATACAAGACAGCATTAGGCCAATATTCACATATGCAGCTGAAACAAGGGCCGACACATCAGCCACCAAACAAGCGCTTATAACGACCGAAATGCGGACCCTGAGAGCAATAAGAGGAGTCACATTAAGAGACCATGTCAGGAGCTCTGAGATCAGAGCTGACCTGAAAATCCAGGACGTCGTGCGCTGGGCAAGAGCCCGTCGAAGATACTGGCGGGATCACGTGGAACGCATAGCGCCACACCGAATGGCTAACTGTGCCATGACACAAAAACCTAACAGAACGAGACCTCCTGAAAGACCACCGAAGAGATGGACACTGCTGGACTTCCAAATCGCAGGAGCCGAAGGGCTCCAAGAAGTTGGAAGACCTCCAAACTAATTTCACCAGAAACAATTCCAGAGATTTCTATCAGTCCTTCAGGAACAAACTCAAAGGAAACCAATCACCAAGTATGAGCTTCAGAAAAGATCACGAAAAAATCGGTTTGAACAACCTAGAAAACAGCGAAATACTTGGAAGGTATTTTGATAACCTCGTAAACTGCCTACCACCGACCTCCAAAGTGCAACTTCTGCCGCCCCTGGAAGACCATGGAGAGTACTCACCACCAGCGAGGGAAGAAATCAAGAATACCTTACGAAGTCTGAAAAACAACAAGGCTAGTGGCGAAGATTCGATCGGCAGAAATCCTGGACGACTTACATCAAATATTTCAGACAATATGGGAGACAGAGAAGATACTAGAACAATTGAAAACAGTGTAGATTAACGCCTCCATATGAAAGGAGACAAAAAGGACGTCAATAACTATAGAGGCGTTTCCTTACTTCCGGTCGCCTATAAAATTCTGTTCAAAATACTCCTGAATAAAATTGAGAAGACCCTTGAAAAACAACTTGGGTTGTACCCAGGAGGGTTCCGAAAAGATCGCTCCTGTGCAGAGCAGATCTTCAATTTGAAATCAGTAGGTAATCCGCCATAGACTGCTGAGCTCCAAAAAAATTGTAGTATCTTTCATAGATTTCAAAGAGACTTTTGACTCGGTGGACAGAGAAATACTGCAAGGTATCTTTCGAGAATTTGGGGTGAAACCCAAAAGTTGGCAAACATTATCCAAGATACATTAACAGGCACAAAATTCAAAGTGAAGTTCATGGGAAAACTGTTCCGGTCGTTTGAAATCAAGACATATGTAAGATAAGGCGACGGACTTTCACCAATACTATTCAACTGGATCCTGGAAAAGATCGTACGAATGTGGAACTCAGAGCTTATATATCAAGGAATAAACCCAATCTGCTTATGAAGGAAATCAGGAGTAATTAAAGATAAAAACTGTTTGGCCTTTGTAGATGATTTTTCGATACTCTTGGAAAGCCCAAGGGAAGCGATCACTCAGATTAACCTCTTAGGAAAGATAGTAAGACGGGACTCAGCATCTCGATAGAGAAAACAAAATTCATGATAAATGACACACAAGGACCAAAATTCCTTGAAACGGAGAGAGGGTGGTTTCAGAGAGTAAAGGAATTTAAATATCTCGGTGAAACGATACAGGACAATGGTCTAGAGCAGTGTTTTACAACCTTTCTCATGTCGCGACCCCCTTAGTATGGAAACATATTTCGCGACCCCCTACCCTACCCTCCGCTGTTTCTAGCTTGTATTTTTTTATGATACAAATCCGTACATCATTTTTTCTTATTTTTATAATAATATATCGGCTAAATACGTAATTCCATATATATAACAAACATATTTTTACCGCATCGGCAAACGCCTCCACGGAGAAGCGATACGACAATAGCAATGCAATCGCTCCTATCTGTGTTAGTAATTTAATTTCTCATAGATTGAATATTTCCAATATAGGTTACAAATATAAGTTTCTAAAAAGATTAAAACAACCATCAGCCTGAACTTCTAGTGGGAGTTGTGAAACAAAAACAAAGAAAAAGCATCTGTATGACGCCAATTATTTAAAATTCGGAATTACTGTGATAAAGCACCGATACCAAACGCTTATTGGATGCATTGCTTCCTTCGTCGTCAAGCTCTTGCATCCAAAACAGAATTAAATTAGTAAATTCTATTAGATGAAAAGCGTTACAGATACGATTATTTCGAAACATTTGTGAGGATGTGGGTTCACTGCACCAAAGTTTGCTTGACACAGAGGTTAGGTGGTTATCGAAAGGCAAAGTAAGGATAAGAGTTTTGGAGCTACGAGCTGAACTTTTGGTGTATTTACTGCAGGTCAAGTTCGAATATACCAATTTTATTTGTAACCCTGAATTCCTTTTGAAACTGGAAACTTTTCGTTCTGGCCTATTCAAGCATTTAAACACTTTGAATAAAAGTCTTCAAAGGATGGATGAACATTTCATTACCACATTACCACACATCATCCCTAAAGCAAGACAACTTTGATTCATTTTCGTCTACTCAGTCTTATATTGGAGAAATGGGGTCTGAGATAAACATCAAATCTGATTAGTAGTTCATATATACCTGGCATGGAAATTGAATTGCAGAATTTGAAAGAAGAATTGTGTCATTATTTCTCTGTGGAAGAACTTTCAGAGAACACTGGGAAAAGGTGGATCTTAATTTTAAAAGCTGCTAGAGATGTGGCAAGTTTTGAGGAACCAATCTAAAAGAAAATCTGTTGGAATTATCTGCTGATGGAATATAATACTTGGAATTAATGTCTATAACTTTGGATAGCTTTTAAAGAGAAAAACAGAATATCCCCAATTAACTAGAGAAGCTTTGAAGTGTTTGATTCCATTTGCCACACCTATTTGTGCGAGTTGACGTTTTCGTCGATGTTCAAATAAAAGGAAAACAGAGAAAACGCCTAAATTTAGAAAACGATTTAGTTCTATGTGTAGCAAGCAAAAACGGATCCGCGATTGGAAAAATTCATCAACAAGAAACAGGCAGAACCATCACATTAATGTGAATGTATGCCTAGCCTATTCCTCGTGTAAACAATGATTCATGTGATTTGAAGGTATTTGTTGATTTGTGTTAAACTAATTTGTGTTCTAAGTAACCTTTAATTAACCCTTTCTTAATAAATCTAACATTTTGAAATAGAATGTTTTAGTTTTTTTTACTTTGAATGACTCTTTAAGGTAGTTCAATCGTAAAACGACTTTGCTTGATAATTCAACTATAAGGGCTCTTTATTTTCAATTTTAAAATAATTGCGATCTCTTTAAAGAGACGTCACGACCCCCTAACAAGGCTTCGCGACCCCCACGTTGAAAAACACTGGTCTAGAGAAAGCTGCGGTAGGCGATAGGATCTCAAAAATTGAGAGAGCGAATGGACTTACAAAGAAACATCTATAACAAGAAATGCATTTCCAGGGACGTCAAAATAAGCACTACGACACTGTAGTCAAAACAGAATGCCTGTGAATGCCTTTCAATGAACTACAGGCGAGAGAAGTTGGAGGTCCTGGAAAGGAAAATCATGGGCAAAACATAGACGGAAACCGAATGGAAACTTCGGAACAACGCCGAAGTCTACCAGAATGAAGAAAAAATATCTGCGACCATGAGGAAACGCTAATATTTCTTGGGCACATGTACAGATTAGAAAATCCAGATTAACCAAGCAGTTATTTGACTACTTCTGGATCAATAAAACAACTACATCATGGATTAAAGAAACTCGGAAAGACCTTGCAAGATCTAACATCCCAGAGGCCCAAATGTTGGGAAGGGATACATTTCAAAACAGTATACACAATTAAGAAGGGTTTCATGACGAGGGACGAGTTACAAAGACCGGAATAGCTTGGACGGCCGAACAAAGGCAGCAGCACAGCGATCGCATGAAGGAGTACTGGAGGCAGAGGAAATTACAACTAAAATAGTGAAATTGTATGGTGATCCAAAGTGGTCAATTTGCAAGTAAAAAAAATTAGAATCATTTTCAAATTTGATTTGATGATTGTATATCTTGTTAGAGTAAGAAATTTTATTTCTTGCAATACGGTACTAGTTACGGTAACTATAAACATATTCATAATATCCCTTGGGCAGTTATGAATCCTTAATTTCCCTACAGCTGTCTGTCATTTACAGCCTCCAGTGCAATCCTTATTTAACCAATCTTTAAATTTATTGTACTCCTTCTTATACAATGATTGGGACTTTGTAGGAAGCAATGTAGCCTATAGCTTTCTCAACTTCGTCGATCAATTCTTGGGACATTTTACTCCTGTCAGTCATATTGACAAATTGACTGATTGTGAAATAAATTGAATTAAATTTAACAAAAATCCATGACAACTATACCTAACAATTTACGTAATATAATTTCTACGTAAATCTTAAAGAAATAAATTAAATTTAAAAACTATTGCAAGAAATAAAATTATTTTCGGGCAACTTACAACCCCTCGACACTATCCCGAGGGCCGTGATAGTAAACCGTTGCCCACGGTAATTAACATCCTTATAATTCCCTTGATACATAAATAACTATATTAATATCAAAGTTTTATAATATAACTTTTGTTGTTGTAGTTGTGTTTTGTTTTGGTAGATGTCGCTGGTGTGTATTGACATTGGCAATAGTATATCTTGAAGTATGTCGCTACTAGCAGGTAGAGTTCGCTGTGTGTGCAAGAAAAATCTTTATGCAGAGTGAAGCGTTCTGTTTGTTCTGTTCTTTTCGGTGTCGGAAATAAAACAGAGTTTTGTATTTGGTGTGTGACATGAGCCGAACTGGTACCGATTATGCTATCTGTGTATCTGCTAGGTAAATGGTTTCATGTGGTTTGGTTGTCTTCTCGTGTCTTGAGCCCCCAGACGAGAACAAAGAGATAATCGAAGCGTCGTGAAAAAAATAGGGGACACCTCCGGCCGAGCCACAAAAAATCGGACACAAACGACAAGCCCAACGAAAAAAAAATCGAAAAAAAATGGACTGTGTGTGTTAGTGTTGGTGTGTGTTAGTTTTAGTTTAGTTTTTTTTTGCTTTTTTAATTTGAAAACCGAGTGTTCCGAGTCTCTCTCGAAAATATATAGTTTTATGGATCCTAAGAAAAACTGCAATTTGTGAACATCTTTGTGGGGATTTAAGTCAGCTGTGATCTGTGTCAAAGGAAATGGGGCCCTTAACGACAGCCCTCGTTTAAGAAGCCGTTTCGTTGCTGGGTTTGTGTTCTCGTCCTGGGATTCAGTCTGTTTCAGGGACAATGAACACCATTTGAGGTTAGAAAATCTTTTATGGGTTTGTGCCTCAGCTGCAAAATTAAAGGTGAGCCCCACCAGATTAACCTCAAACACTTTATAACCTGAAATTACAAAAAAAAAAAATAATTCTGTTATGCACTTCTTACAATTTTAATTTCTGGTTTTTAGGCTTTGTGGCTTCATATTTTCTAAATTTTACTTCTGCATTTTTTTTTCAGATTTACCTAATTTTATTTTTGGTTTTGTATACATTTATTTTTCTCACTCTACCTAATAAATTTAGATTTAATTAAGGCCAGACAAGGCTAAACTGATAAATATATAATGTTAGAGAATAAAAATATTATAATGTTAAGCTAGACTAGACAGATTCAACTAGCCAGACCAGACTATATAGACAAGGCCTAATAGACAAGACTTGACAGACAAGACTAGACAGACAAAACTCTGCAAACAAGACTGACCAGACGAGACAAGGCAGATAAGAATAGACAGTCTACATATATGAAACTAGACAGATAAGATTAAGGAGTAGCGGACAAGAGTAGACAGAAAAGACTTTTAAAAAGTGGTTCAGGGTAAGCTCTCACCAAATCCCCTATTCCACCTTGGCTTTTAGTATGCGCCACCCCGGTATCGCATATACTGCATTCATTCAGGGTGGGCAGCCCGGACGGTTAATGAAAACCGCCCTAGTTGTCGCCTCCCCGACCAGGATTCGAACCCGGGTCTCCCGCATTGAAAGGCGGGTATGTTGTCAACTACACCACCGAGGAGGACAGACAGACAGAAAAGACTAGACAGACAAGACTAGACAGACAAAACTAAACAGACAAGACTAGACAGACAAGACTTGGCAGACAAGACTTGACAGACAAGACTTGACAGACAAGACTTGACAGACAAGACTTGACAGACAAGACTTGACAGACAAGATTAGACAGACAAGACTAGATAGACAAGACTTGGCAGACAAGACTAGACAGACAAGACTTGACAGACAAGATTAGACAGACCAGATTAGACAGACAAGACTAGACAGATAGACAAGGCTACACAGACAAGACTACACCGACAAGGCTAGACAGACAAGACTAGACAGACCGACAAGACTTTTTATAAAAGTGGTTTGGGGTAAGCTCTCACTAAACCTCCTATTCCATTTTGGCTTTTTCAACTACCGAGGAGGACTGACCGACAAGACTAGACAGACTAGACAGACAAGACTAGACAGACAAGACTCACCAAATCCCCTATTCCACCTTGGCTTTTAGTATGTATTAAGTTATGTCGTATTTTAGTATGTTTTAGTATATAGATACCCCGGTATCGCATATATTGCATTCATTCAGGGTGGGCAGCCCGGACGGTTAATGAAAACCGCCCTAGTTGTCGCCTCCCCGACCAGGATTCGAACCAGACAGACAAGACTAGACAGACAAGACTAGACAGACAAGACTAGACAGACAAGACTAGACAGACAAGACTAAACAGACAAGCTAGACAGACAAGGCTAGGGAGACAAGGCTAGGGAGACAAGACTAGACAGACTGACAAGACTTTTTATAAAAATGGTTTGGGGTAAGCTCTCACTAAACCCCCTATTCCATTTTGGCTTTTTCAACTACCGAGGAGGACTGACCAACAAGACTACACAGACAAGACTGGACAGACAAGATTAGACAGACAAGACTAGACAGGCAAGACTAGACACACAAGACTAGACAGACAAGAATACATAGACAGGACTAATCAGACAAGACTAGACAGACAAAACTAGACAAACAAGACTAGACAGACAAGAATAGGCAGATAAGAATAGACAGATTACATATATGAGACTAAATAGACTACATATATGAGACTAGATAGATAAGATTAAGGACTAGACACACAAGACTAGACAGACAAGACAACACAGACAACACTAGACAGACAAGACTAAACAGACAAGACTAGACAGACAAGACTTGGCAGACAAGATTAGACAGACAAGACTAGCCAGACAAGACTAGACAGACAAGACTATACAGACTAGACAGACAAGACTTGGCAGACAAGACTAGACAGACAAGACTACACAGACAGGATTAATCAGACAAGACTAGACAGACAAAACTAGACAAACAAGACTAGACAGACGAGACTAGGCAGATAAGAATAAACAGATTACATATATGAGACTGGACAGACTACATATATGAGACTAGATAGATAAGCTTAAGGACTAGACAGACAAGACTAGAGAGACAAGACTGGACAGACACAACTAGACTTACAAGACTAGACTTACAAGTCTAAACAGACAAGACTAGACAGACAAGATTAGACAGACAAGACTAGACAGACAAGACTAGACAGACAATACTTGGCAGACAAGACTAGACAGACAAGACTACACAGACAGGACTAATCAGACAAGACTAGACAGACAAAACTAGACAGACGAGACTAGGCATATAAGAATAGACAGATTTCATATATGAGACTAGACAGACAACATATATGAGACTAGATAGATAAGATTAAGGACTAGACAGACAAGACTAGACAGACTAGACAGACAAGACAACACAGACAAGACTATACAGACAAGACTAGACAGACAAGACTAGACAGACAAGACTTGACAGACAAGACTAGACAGACAAGACTAGACAGACAAGACTAGACAGACAAGACTAAACAGACAAGACTAGACAGACAAGACTTTTCAGACAAGATTAGACAGACAAGACTAGACAGACAGACAAGGCTAGACAGACAAGACTTGGCAGACAAGACTAGACAGACAAGACTTGACAGACAAGACTAGACAGACAAGATTAGACAGACAAGACTAGACAGACAGACAAGGCTAGACAGACAAGACTACACAGACAAGGCTAGACAGACCGACAAGACTTTTTATAAAAGTGGTTTGGGGAAAGCTCTCACTAAACCCCCTATTCCATTTTGGCTTTTTCAACTACCGAGGAGGACTGACCGACATGACTAGACAGACAAGACTAGACAGACTAGACTAGATAGACAAGACTTGACAGACTAGACAGACAGACAAGGCTAGACTGACAAGACTAGACAGACAAGACTAGATAGACAAACAAGACTAGCTAGACAAGACTAGACAGACAAGATTAGACAGATAAGACTAAATAGACAAGACTAGACAGACAAGGCTAGACGGACAAGATTAGACGGTCAAGACTAGACGGACGAGACTAGACAGACAAGACTGGACGAATAAGACTAGACTAGACAAGACTAAACGGACAAGACTTCTTTCCTTTGGGGTGGGGACGTAGCAAGCACGATAGACGTTAACTTGTCAAGTGGCCCCCCTGAATCACAAGCATCTTGATACCGCTATTAACATTTTCTCAAGTTGTCGCTGTATATGCTTTAAAGTACTTGTCCATTCCTACATCCCCCATTCACATCAGTGTTTACGGGTTCAGAATTTATTTCTATCTACGTCTTGTTTCGTTTTCGTATTGTTTTCTTGCTTCCCTTTACCTCTGATAATGGTTTGTAACATCTCCTCGGAGTACGCCGAGTTGGTAGGCGATTTAAGTATTATATCAACTAATGTTTTCACTTTTAGTTCGGATTGTGTCTCGTTTATCCATATATCTTTTTCTGGGGCTCATCGATCGCTCTCAAAAATTGTGTGCTGGACACTATCTGTGCAGCCACAGTATATACACAGATTGTCTGATGTACTGCCTATGTAGCAGGTGTATTCTTTAAAAGAACCATGGCCGCTGAGTGCCTGGGTTATATAATATCTAACTTCCCCGTGTTGTCTTGTAGCCCATGGTTCTATCTGGGGGATAAGAAGCTTGGTCCACGACCCGAATTTAGCATTGCTCCACATTCGTTGCCATTTTTCAAACGCTTGCGCCATAGCGTTTTTTCTTCTTTCCTTCTTTTTTGTCACTGTTAGGTCGTTTCTTGCTTTATGAAGCAGAACTCTTTCTTCGATGGTATACTCTATTGGCGGGATACCAGCTATCACAAGTACAGCATCTCTTAATATCGTCCCATACGCGCTGCAGACTCTTATTGCTATTTTGCGCTGGAGAGAAGTTAGCATTTTCCTTATGCTAGATTTTTCTATGGCGTTAGCCCATTAGAGTGAACTACGGCAGCTAGCATTCTTCTTTTGCTTCTTTTTGGACCTCCTACTTTAGGCATTAATTTTTCTAGGGCCTTGGTTATTTTAGCAGCTTTAGTCGTCACCTGTTTAATGTGCTTTTTGAAGGATAGTTGCCTGTCAATAATTATCCCCAGATATTTTACAGATTCTTTTGGGATTATTGTCTCTCCTTTCACTTTAAATTGTATTTGTCCTGTCTTCCTTTGGCCCGTAAACAGCTTCTATTTTCTCCGCTTGAGCCTTTTGTTCTCCAGCCAGTTACCCACAATTTTGGTGTACATGTTAGCCCTATCTATCAACCCTTCCTCTGTCCTTTGGGTTGCCACAATGAAAGGTTGCAACAATTTCTATGCCGTAGGGTAGTCTTAGCCTCAGTACGCCATCATATAAGATGTTCCAAAGCGTAGGGCCCATAACGGAACCTCGCATTCTGCGGATTCTCCGCCTGTTTCTATTATTATTTTTCTGTTAGACAGGTAGCTGCCAATAAGACGCAAAATGTATGGGGAAATTTTTCTTTCTTAAAGCTCTGTCATAATATCTCTCCAGGCTGCCGAATTGAAGGCATTTTGAACATCTAATGTTATGAGCGCACTTATTTTCTTTGTTCTCTGTGTGCCAGCCGAAAGTTTTTTGTTGGCTTCTAAGACGCTCAAAGCAGCATCCACGGTGGACCGTCCCTCTCGAAATCCATACTGCCTGAAAGATTTTTGCATTTTTTGAGTTCTTCCTTTAGTCTTGAGAGCAGTAGCTGTTCCGGTAGTTTCCCTGTTACATCAAGTAAACATATTGGAGGTAATGAGGAAGGTAGGTCTGAGGGTTTATTCGTTTTCTAAGTTGAACCAGCTTTGTCTTTCTCCAACTTTCTGGAAATTTGCCGTCTGCCATAATTTTGTTCAAAGTTTTCAGGACGACTTTCGGCTGCATATTTGTTGCAATTTTTAGGGCTTCTGGTGGGAGGTTATCTAGTCCTGGAGCTCTACCATTTTTTAGGTGTTTGCTGGCCCTATTTAGTTTTTCTGCTGTGAATTCTGGTATTTCTTTAACTGCTGGTAGTTTCCACGGCAGTTGCTCTTGTGCTGGGAATAAGACAGACAAGACTAAACAAACAAGATTAGACGGACTAGACTAAATCATTTTTAATACTTTAGACGAAGTAATTGGTGGCGGGTAGTTTATAAACGACGTGTAAATTACAGTCTCCTGGCTCGCCACAGCCGAGCTCGCCAGGGCCGAGCTCGGTCATAAATAAAGTTAAATAAGGGAGGTTAAATAAAAGCTCAGTCATAAAAAATAGTCATAACTCGGTGTGTGTATACATTAAATTCAACATGTAGTACATCAAAATGTTCACGGTTAAATGTAGATTAAGTATATGCAGTCAGAGTAAGTAGTCGCAGTGTTCTGACTACTCAAATTTAGTCGTTCTCACGAAACCAATTTATTTGTTTTTGAAACATTTAGACTTTTACAATGTTAGTCATAACTTGATTGTCTATAGACTAAATCTAACATAACAAGTCAAAATGTTCAGAAGAACTTAAAGTAGACATATTCAGACTAAGTAATCGCTGTGTCCTGACTACGCTCACTGAATTTTCTTCTATGTCTATTTGTTTCATAAAATTTAGACTTTTACAAAAATGGTCATAACTCGATTGTCTAGGCCAGGCCAAGGTTGGACCTTTTTGTAGTGTCGATCTACTTTTTGGTGTTTATTGTTGCCAAGATCGACCAAAACGCGTAGCGGGCCACCGAGGGATCTGGGAACATGAACTGCACCCCATTTAAAAGCTGTTTTTCATGAAAAAATAACTTAATACGAAAATCGGAATTAATTTTTTTTATGTAGATTTTTATTCTCAGGGCTCCACTTTTAGCCAAATTTAGCCAATTAATAAATTGATTGACAATGAATGGAATGCGGAAATCAGAAAATGCGGATTCCGCCAAATACGTCGAGCCAAAGCAAGACATCAATTTTTGTGCCGCATTTGTCAATATTGGGTATTTCTCTTTAGTGTATTTCCAAATACAATCTTTGGATTTCAAATAAAAATCATTTTAAAGTTTTATTATTTCCAATTCTAGTTTATCCTGATTTGCTTCAAATATTGTTGAATTTAACATGCAATTCCTTCTATGTTAATATATTTTTAAAACACATTTAAAAAAAATAGTGCAATATTTTCAATTTTTTGTCAGGGTTGCATTGAGCAGGGCCAGAATGTGTCTGAAAATATTTTCAAATGCTTGGTAAATGCTTCAATTTTTTATCTTTTAAATTCGCATTCATCAGTATTATTAGTTGCTGAAAAGCTCTTATCGAGCTTATCATCTCTAATATATTTCTGCCTTTACCCTGTAGTTCAAGATTCAAATCGTTTAGTTTGTAACTAAAGTCTGCCAAGAATAACATATCAAATAACAACCACTCTTCGTTTGTTAACTGTGTGTAAATGTCACCTCTTTCAAAGAGGAAACTTTTTACGTCTTCTAATAACTCTAGAAACCGCATGGCAAATCGACTTTTATCGATTATCGATTATTTTAAAGACAGTTTCCATAACATTGTGTGTATGAAGTGTGCAAGAAGCGTGTTTTAATTTTTACTTTATATTTATCGAAATTTATTTTTAAGTAAGTACATAGAAGCGTGAGAACACTAGGGATCGACTCAAAATCACACCGCGATCGACCGGCAGATCGCGATGGACTGGTTGGACAGCCCTGCTTTAGACTAAATTCAAAATGTAGCACCTCAAAATGTTCACGGTTATTTGTAGATTAAGTATATGTAGTCAGATTAAGGAGTCACAGTGTACTAAGTACTCAGATTTAGCCTTTCTCACTAAACTTATTTATTTGTATTTGAAAAATTTAGACTTTTACAAAATTAGTCATAACTTGATTGTCTATAGACTAAATCTAACATATAACATGTCAAAATGTTCAGGACTTAAAGAGGATTAAGCCTACATAATCCTTCAGACTAAGTTATCGCTGTGTTCTGACTAAAATTTAGACTTTTACAAAAATGATTATTTATATATTGTTGAGTTTGAAGATTTTGATATTTTTAAATAGTAACATTTGTTTTGGTCATAACTCACTTTGGTCACATCTTTTCATCATAACTCATATCTTTTGGCCACAACTCAGTTGTCTATAGACTAAATAAATCATGTAGTACATCAAAATGTTTACGGTTGAATGTAGATTAAGTATATGTAGTCGGATTAAGTAGTCGCAGTGTTCCGACTACTCAAACTTAGTCTTGCTCACTTGATAGACTTTTATAAAGTCGAAACACGTTGGTCTATAAACTAAACATGTTATCCTTCAAAATGTTCAAAATTGAATGTAGATTAAGTTTATGTATCAGACTAAGTGGTCTGACTACTCAGGCATAATTTTTGTGACTAAATCGATTTATTTGTTTTTGTCTATACACTAACAAGGGGAATTTCAGACTTCTGGAACACGGATTTTCTTCAAACTTTGTACACTTGTAGTAGTCCATTAGGACAACATAATGTGTAAGTAGTAAGGCGCACTATTTCGGTATTTCCGAGAAAATTGCAATTTTCTCTCTTCGAAATCTGAAGTTCCCCTTGTAAATCTAACTTGTAATACCTGAAAATGTTCACGGTTGTATGTAGAATATGTCTATGTAGTCAGATTAACTACTCGCTGTGTTCTGACTACTCAGACTTAATTTTTCTATTTAGACCAATTTACTTGTTTCATGAAATTTAGACTCTTACTCAATTACTCATAACTGGGTTCCAGCATACATTAATTTCAACACCTAGCCCCGACCATGTAAACTCATGTAAATTGAGAAACGAAATTCAATGAAGGTACCCATTGAAAAAAAATTCCATTTGATATTTTTTACTTTTGCGGCTAAACCGAATGATTTAACTAAATTTGCAAATAATACTTTTTTTGTAGAAACCGACGTCTTACATATGGAGATTCGGGTTACAATTTTCTGTTTTGAAGCGTTAAAGAGATATTTGAAAAAAACCTTTGAAGCAAAAATAATTGCCTACGCCGTCCCCATTGGAGCCAGAGCGTTCAAATTTGGTCAAAGGGTACTTCTTGTGGATACCCAGATTCAGTAAAAGTTTCATTGAAATCCTTCTAGGGTTAATACATTTTCTCGCAATTTTTTAATAATATATATATATACTACGATTTGAAATTTTCCGTTCGGTTTTGGTCGGAATTCGTGATGTTGAACTAGTCGGGTCTAGGTGTTCAAATTAATGTATGCTGATATATTATATTAATGTTAACACACCAAGATATATTTTGAATAATAAGAAGAATCGGAAAAGTTATGAAGGATTGCCAAAATTAAGGCTGGAGAATGTAATTTACAATTACATGTCGTTTATAAACTACCCGCTAGCCACATATTATGTATAGACAGACAATACTAGACAGACAAAACTAAACAGACATGACCAGACAGACAGGACTACACATACTAGACAGACAAGAATAGACAGATTAGACAAACAAGACTAGACAGACAAGACTAGACAGACAAGACTTTTTTTGAAGTGGTTCGGGGGAAGCTCCCACTAAACCCCTATTCCACCTTGGCTTTGGTATGCGCCACCCAGGTATGGCATATTTTGCATTCATTTACTGTTTACTGAAAAAACCGCTCTAGTTGTTGTCTCCCCGATCAGGAATCGAACCCGGGTCTCCCGCATAGACAGACAAGACTAGACAGACAAGACTAGACAGACAAGACTAGACAGACAAGACTAGACAGACAAGACTAGACAGACAAGACTAGACAGACAAGACTAGACAGACAAGACTAGACAGACAAGACTAGACAGACAAGACTAGACAGACAAGACTAGACAGACAAGACTAGACAGACAAGACTAGACAGACAAGACTAGACAGACAAGACTAGACAGACAAGACTAGACAGACAAGACTAGACAGACAAGACTAGACAGACAAGACTAGACAGACAAGACTAGACAGACAAGACTAGACAGACAAGACTAGACAGACAAGACTAGACAGACAAGACTAGACAGACAAGACTAGACAGACAAGACTAGACAGACAAGACTAGACAGACAAGACTAGACAGACAAGACTAGACAGACAAGACTAGACAGACAAGACTAGACAGACAAGACTAGACAGACAAGACTAGACAGACAAGACTAGACAGACAAGACTAGACAGACAAGACTAGACAGACAAGACTAGACAGACAAGACTAGACAGACAAGACTAGACAGACAAGACTAGACAGACAAGACTAGACAGACAAGACTAGACAGACAAGACTAGACAGACAAGACTAGACAGACAAGACTAGACAGACAAGACTAGACAGACAAGACTAGACAGACAAGACTAGACAGACAAGACTAGACAGACAAGACTAGACAGACAAGACTAGACAGACAAGACTAGACAGACAAGACTAGACAGACAAGACTAGACAGACAAGACTAGACAGACAAGACTAGACAGACAAGACTAGACAGACAAGACTAGACAGACAAGACTAGACAGACAAGACTAGACAGACAAGACTAGACAGACAAGACTAGACAGACAAGACTAGACAGACAAGACTAGACAGACAAGACTAGACAGACAAGACTAGACAGACAAGACTAGACAGACAAGACTAGACAGACAAGACTAGACAGACAAGACTAGACAGACAAGACTAGACAGACAAGACTAGACAGACAAGACTAGACAGACAAGACTAGACAGACAAGACTAGACAGACAAGACTAGACAGACAAGACTAGACAGACAAGACTAGACAGACAAGACTAGACAGACAAGACTAGACAGACAAGACTAGACAGACAAGACTAGACAGACAAGACTAGACAGACAAGACTAGACAGACAAGACTAGACAGACAAGACTAGACAGACAAGACTAGACAGACAAGACTAGACAGACAAGACTAGACAGACAAGACTAGACAGACAAGACTAGACAGACAAGACTAGACAGACAAGACTAGACAGACAAGACTAGACAGACAAGACTAGACAGACAAGACTAGACAGACAAGACTAGACAGACAAGACTAGACAGACAAGACTAGACAGACAAGACTAGACAGACAAGACTAGACAGACAAGACTAGACAGACAAGACTAGACAGACAAGACTAGACAGACAAGACTAGACAGACAAGACTAGACAGACAAGACTAGACAGACAAGACTAGACAGACAAGACTAGACAGACAAGACTAGACAGACAAGACTAGACAGACAAGACTAGACAGACAAGACTAGACAGACAAGACTAGACAGACAAGACTAGACAGACAAGACTAGACAGACAAGACTAGACAGACAAGACTAGACAGACAAGACTAGACAGACAAGACTAGACAGACAAGACTAGACAGACAAGACTAGACAGACAAGACTAGACAGACAAGACTAGACAGACAAGACTAGACAGACAAGACTAGACAGACAAGACTAGACAGACAAGACTAGACAGACAAGACTAGACAGACAAGACTAGACAGACAAGACTAGACAGACAAGACTAGACAGACAAGACTAGACAGACAAGACTAGACAGACAAGACTAGACAGACAAGACTAGACAGACAAGACTATACAGACTACACAGACAAGACTAGACAGACAAGACTAGACAGACAAGACTAGACAGACAAGACTAGACAGACAAGACTAGACAGACAAGACTAGACAGACAAGACTAGACAGACAAGACTAGACAGACAAAACTAGACAGACAAGACTAGGCAGGCAACACTAGATAGACAAGACTAGACAGACAAGACTAGACAGACAAGACTAGGCAGGCAAGACTAGACAGACAAGACTATACAGACTACACAGACAAGACTAGACAGACAAGACTAGACAGACAATACTAGACAGACAAGACTAGGTAGGCAAGACTAGATAGACAAGACTAGATTTACAAGACTAGACAGACAAGACTAGACGGACAAGACTAGACTACTACTACTCTTGTTCACTCTTGTTTTTAATTTTTTTTTTATTGTTTAGGTACAAGTTCAAAATTATGTGGAGATTTGAGTTCGACGTCTGCCTTGACACCGCGGAGTAACAACGACGCTGTCCATGATGGATGTTTCCCGGTGGTAACGACGATAATTCCAGCGTCTGAAAGCGTCGCGGCGACGATGGCCAACTCGTTCAATAACAACTTCACCAACTCCATCAAGGGGTTGGTCAGCAAGAAGCGGAATCGCTACAAAAAGGACGGATTCGATCTGGACCTGACTTGTATCCTTTTAATGCTAATAAACTAGATTAGTAGTGATGTAGTAAAGTTGTTTTTCCTTAATGCGTGTTTGTGTAGATATTACGGACAAGATAATCGCGATGGGTTATCCGGCGTCGAAGATCGAAGGAGTGTACAGGAATCACATAGACGACGTGGCGCGGTTGCTCGATTTGAAGCACCGCGATCACTACAAGATCTACAATCTGTGTTCGGAGCGCACATACGACTCGTCCAAGTTCCACAATCGCGTGCACATGTTTCCGTTCGACGACCATAATCCGCCCAAAATCGATCTGATCGAGCCGTTCTGCAAGGATGTGCACGCCTGGCTAAACGCGCACATCGAGAACGTCGCCGCCGTCCACTGCAAGGCGGGCAAAGGCCGCACCGGCACCATGATCTGCTGCTACCTTCTCCACAGCCAACTCAACAAAACAGCCGACGAGGCGCTCAATTTCTACGGCCAAACTAGGACCCAAGACCGGAAGGGAGTGACGATCCCCAGCCAGGTCCGCTACGTCAAATACTACGAGAAGCTCATCCGAGAGAAGCTGAGCTACGATGCCGTCAGCCTCTACGTGACCGAGCTGAAGCTGGAACCGCCTCCCACACTCACCACCTCCCAAAGCGGCGTCTACTTCACCATCTCCTCCCAGAACCTCACCAAGAAATGCAAGAGCCAAATCCTCGAGATCAAGAAAACCGACAAGAAGTTCCTCTCGATCAAATTCGACGACTCGTGCGTGCCGATCACCGGCGACATCAAGATCGAATTCTACACGAAATCGGCGATAAACAAAGTGAAACAGTTTCAGTTCTGGTTCAACACTTACTTCGTGACGGATGAGTTGCCTAACGCGGCGAACGGTTTCAGTGAAGGTGCCACCAACTCCTCTTCCTCCTCCTCCTCCACCGCCTCCAGCACCCCGCCCGCCGACAGGACTCTTTTTCTCACCCTCGCCAAAAGTGAACTGGACATTGTTAACAAAAAGGATAAACAAAATAAGACTTTTACCGCTGATTTTAAGGTAACACCATTTTCATACTATACATACAATATAACTAAAACTTCTTATTATTTTTCAAAATTATCAAAACTTGTCTTAAAATGACAAATTAATTAGGACTAATTTGTCTTATCTTCTTTTTCCACTTTTTTTCTTATCATTTTAGTCAGCTTGTATTGCCAATGCTACTATCTAGTCTTTTTTGTCTAGTCTTGTGTGTCTAGTCTTGTCTGTCTTGTCTCCTCTGTCTATTATTGTCTGTTTAGTCTATGAAGGCCTGACTGTCTGGTCATATATGTTTAGTTTTGTCTGTTAATACATAATATGTGGTTAGCGGGTAGTTTATAAACGTTAATACGTGTAAATTACAGTCTCCGAGAGGAGGCTGTAATTTACACGTACCGGAGTACAGGAGCCGAGGCTCCGTATTTACACGTACAGGAGACGAGCTCGGCCCTGCCGATCATCGGCCCTGCCGAGCTCGGCTGTGGCGAGCCGGGAGACTGTAATTTACACGTCGTTTATACACTACCCGCCACCAATTACCTCGTCTCAAGTTTCAAAAATGATTTAGTCTACTCCGTCTAGCCTTGTTTGTCTAGTCTTGTCTGTGTAGTCTTATCTGTCTAGACTTATCAATATAGTCTTGTCTGTCTATTCTTGTCTGTCTAGTTTTGTCTGTCTAGTATTGTCTGTCTAGTCTTGTCTGCATAATGTGGTCTATCTATTCTTGTCTGTCTAGTCTTGTCTGCCTAATCTTGTCTATCTATTCTTGTCTGTCTAGTCTTGTCTGTCTAGTCTTGTCTGTCTAGTCTTGTCTGTCTAGTCTTGTCTGTCTAGTCTTGTCTGTCTAGTCTTGTCTGTCTAGTCTTGTCTGTCTAGTCTTGTCTGTCTAGTCTTGTCTGTCTAGTCTTGTCTGTCTAGTCTTGTCTGTCTAGTCTTGTCTGTCTAGTCTTGTCTGTCTAGTCTTGTCTGTCTAGTCTTGTCTGTCTAGTCTTGTCTGTCTAGTCTTGTCTGTCTAGTCTTGTCTGTCTAGTCTTGTCTGTCTAGTCTTGTCTGTCTAGTCTTGTCTGTCTAGTCTTGTCTGTCTAGTCTTGTCTGTCTAGTCTTGTCTGTCTAGTCTTGTCTGTCTAGTCTTGTCTGTCTAGTCTTGTCTGTCTAGTCTTGTCTGTCTAGTCTTGTCTGTCTAGTCTTGTCTGTCTAGTCTTGTCTGTCTAGTCTTGTCTGTCTAGTCTTGTCTGACTAGTCTTGTCTGTATAGTCTTGTCTGTCTAGTCTTGTCTGTCTAGTCTTGTCTGTCTAGTCTTGTCTGTCTAGTCTTGTCTGTCTAGTCTTGTCTGTCTAGTCTTGTCTGTCTAGTCTTGTCTGTCTAGTCTTGTCTGTCTAGTCTTGTCTGTCTAGTCTTGTCTGTCTAGTCTTGTCTGTCTAGTCTTGTCTGTCTAGTCTTGTCTGTCTAGTCTTGTCTGTCTAGTCTTGTCTGTCTAGTCTTGTCTGTCTAGTCTTGTCTGTCTAGTCTTGTCTGTCTAGTCTTGTCTGTCTAGTCTTGTCTGTCTAGTCTTGTCTGTCTAGTCTTGTCTGTCTAGTCTTGTCTGTCTAGTCTTGTCTGTCTAGTCTTGTCTGTCTAGTCTTGTCTGTCTAGTCTTGTCTGTCTAGTCTTGTCTGTCTAGTCTTGTCTGTCTAGTCTTGTCTGTCTAGTCTTGTCTGTCTAGTCTTGTCTGTCTAGTCTTGTCTGTCTAGTCTTGTCTGTCTAGTCTTGTCTGTCTAGTCTTGTCTGTCTAGTCTTGTCTGTCTAGTCTTGTCTGTCTAGTCTTGTCTATCTAGTCTTGTCTGTCTAGTCTTGTCTGTCTAGTCTTGTCTGTCTAGTCTTGTCTGTCTAGTCTTGTCTGTCTAGTCTTGTCTGTCTAGTCTTGTCTGTCTAGTCTTGTCTGTCTAGTCTTGTCTGTCTAGTCTTGTCTGTCTAGTCTTGTCTGTCTAGTATTGTCTGTCTAGTCTTGTCTGTCTAGTCTTGTCTGTCTAGTCTTGTCTGTCTAGTCTTGTCTGTCTAGTCTGTCTAGTCTTGTCTGTCTAGTCTTGTCTGTCTAGTCTTGTCTGTCTAGTCTTGTCTGTCTAGTCTTGTCTGTCTAGTCTTGTCTGTCTAGTCTTGTCTGTCTAGTCTTGTCTGTCTAGTCTTGTCTGTCTAGTCTTATCTGTCTAGTCTTGTCTGTCTAGTCTTGTCTGTCTAGTCTTGTCTGTCTAGTCTTTTCTGCCTAGTCTTGTCTGTCTAGTCTTGTCCGTCTATTCTTGTCTGTCTATTCTTGTCTATTCCAGGGGTTGACAACCGGTTTTTTGTAAAGAACTATTTTCCTTAATTTTCTTTACAAATCTTAAGAGAGCCACAGGCATGATGGTATAAACAAAATCACAATCAGTGAGATTTTTTCGAGTGAATTGATGCAGAGATTTGTTTTATATCAGGTTCGTAATTCGAAGTATCGTCTCGTCCTTTTTTGTAACATGGGCTTCTAATACTCTAATTGTAAGTTAAATGATGGTTTAACATCAAGCATTCGAAGACTATGAAAATGTGTCAATATGTTCGATACATTGACTGAAATTTTGAAGAACATTTTCGCAATGATTTAATGGTTTTGCAACGATTTGATTGACTATTTTTTGTACCAAGCCCATTATTACTACTCGCACACTAAAATGAATACATTAATAAGTAAATTATTGTATGTCTATATGCATCCTTATGCCATTATTACAATCGTGTGTAAAAGTAACCAAAATGTACGTAAAAGTCCAATCTAAATCAAATGGAGTTTCATTATTAAACAATTTCTGTTAGTTGTTACTATGACAACAACTCGCGAAACTAAACAAAAAACATAGACGTGGTGAAAATAAATTTTCTGACTTACATTAAAATTGAATCATTTTTTCTTATTTTTAATCAAGAGGTCGGCCTCCCAGTCTGGATTTATCTGGCTCTAATATAACTTAACCATAACCTAATCTAGATTAAATCTAGGTTAGGTTAGACTTACCTAGATTACATCGTTAACGACCAAGTAGTGTTCCCGTCACTATGCGTTTTTAGTAGTTAATAACTTTTACTAGATTTAAACTTCGCAAGTCATGCACAAAAGCCTTTCTTCACACACTTGTATCATAAACTACTATTTGAATCTTGGCAGGAAATGTTTGCGTACACAGCAGCACCTCTTGATGTACAATGAAAGCTTAAAATATCGTTTTTCATCTAATTTAAACAATCGAATGTCATTTCTCTCAATCTCTATTTTAATAAATGAAAGTTTGATTTGTTCCAATAAACTTAAAATACTTGTTATGGACGAGTTGAAGAGCCACACAAATTAAGGAAAGAGCCGCCTGTGGCTCGCGAGCCGCGGGTTGCCGACCCCTGGTCTAGTCTGTCTAGTCTTTTCTATGTAGTCTTGTCTGTGGCAAGACAGACAAGACTACATAGAAAAGACTAGACTAGACTTGTTTGTCTATTCATTCTTATTTAATATCTTTAGTATTTCTGTCTGTCAAATCTGCATATTTTTGTCAATGGAACTTTCGCCTACTACAGTCGAACTTCCATAACTCCAACTTCTGTAACTCCAATTTTTCTATAACTCGAATATTTTTAGAAATTCATACGTTTAGATAGAACGTATGAACATAGTTTTACATATAAATTAACTTCCATATCTCGAATTTTCCTTAACTCGAATTTTTCCATAACTCGCAGTAAAAATGTGTACAATGGTAAAATTTTACATACAAAATAATCCTATAACTTCAATTTTTTAACCGCCGCGTATTTTCCAAAACTTATGATATCGGATATTGCCTACAATAAACCGTCGATAGTGATATACTGTCCTCGGGCAGATTACCAAACATTTTATTTTGCATATTTTATGATCACCAAAAACTCGAATAAAGCAAAACAAAGAATTTACCAGCGGGTGTGCTTTAGGAAGATTACGACAGGATAATATTCTCCCGAGAATCGGTAATCCAAAAAGAGACGATATAATCGAAGATCACCCACAAGGTGCTATATATTATGGAAAACATTTAAAAATTACTGACTTTTTCAAAAATATAATTAATTAACATTATTTTTAATTAATTATTTATAAATAAAGACTACATATGTATTTAATTTGAATGATTTCTGTATGGTGTATTTTACTCATTTTATAGTTGTTGTTGATGTATTTCTATAACTCCAATTTTTTTTCATGAAATATGGCAATTCGACTTAAGGAAGTTTGACTGTGTTTTAAAAAGAAAATAGATTATGGCTTTGAAAGATCCCTTTACAACGGTCAGCTCTACAACGGATCAGCTCTTCATTTTACATCAAATTCTAGAAAAGTTCAATGAATTCAACATAGATACCTTCCATTTCTTCATCGATTTCAAGGCAGCTTATGATAGTATATTACGGCCGAAGCTTTATGAAGCCATGAATGAGCTTGAGATACCAGAAACTGTATTAAACCTCACAAAAATTACACTGTCTAGGGTAGAATGCTGTGTCAAAAACAGAATGATATATTGAAACGGAGGTTGGCGTGAGACAGGGTGATGCGCTAGCATGCCTACTGATAGGCAATGGATATACATAGGATTAACATAAACATTATAATATGGATTAACATAGGCTTGGATAAAGTAGTTCGAGAGGCCCAACTGAATAATAGAGGCACTAGCTTCAACAAATCTACTCAAATCCTGGCCTATGCAGCTGATGTAGATATTATTACTAGAACCATACGACAGGCCAAAGAAACATTCACTTTTGAAGCCGCAACAAACAACATGGGACTACACGTAAATGAACAAAAAACTAAATTTATGGCGGTAACAAAAAACCAAAGAGTGGGAGACATTGGACAGAACATCACAATTAATGATCATTATTTCGAAGGGGTGAGGGAGTTTGAGTATCTGGGTGCGACAATAACGGTAGATAATAACAACAGTGCAGAAATCAGAAGACGCATTATGTTGGCAAATAGGTGCTATTTTGGCCTTTCAAAGAACCTTCGCAATCGTAATCTATCAAGATCTACAAAAATCAGGTTATATAGAACACTCATAATACCAGTCTTAATGTATGGATCGGAGACATGGACCCTGACAAAAAGAGATGAATCTCTGTTGATGATCTTTGAAAGAAAGATATTGCGAAAAATATACGGGGCAATCCAAGAAGACGGTATGTGGAGACGCAGGTATAACTTCGAAATTTACAACATCTATAGACAACCGGTAACAAGAACATAGTAACTACAATCAAAATCGGCAGATTGCGAAGGGCAGGCAATGTGAACAGATATGATGACAATAATCCTGCAAAAAAAGATCCTTAAAGCAGAACCCATAGGCACAAGAGGGCGAGGAAGACCAAAACTGCGCTGGAAGGATGGTGTAAGCGAAGACGCACGAAAGATAGGTGCACCGAACTGGACGATGCAGACCAGAGACAAGAATGAATGGCGAAAGAAGCTGGAGAAGGTCGAGACCCTACTATAGGGTTGTATAGCCATTGATGACGATGATGATAACTATAGACATTGTAACATATAGATTTGTTGTTTACTTTCGTCTCGTCTTATTTTAGCAAGTTGTTTTGTATACTTTTGTCAAAATCTATCTATTTTTTTTTAACTCGATGGAATTTTGTACAGATCCAAAAAATATAGATTATTTTGAAGTAATATCATTCTAAACGCATTTGTCTAGTCATTCTAAATTAATATCTGTAGTATTTGTCTATCTAGTTTTGTTTGTCTAATCTTGCCTTTCTAGCCTTGTCTTCTGTCTTCTGTATCTAGTTAAGCTTTGAGCCTTTCTCTGGCAAATTATATTAAATGAATTTACCGATGTTGCTAATGATTAAAAATGTTTTAATTTTTTAACAATATACTAAAAAAATGTTCTCACGTGTTCGATTCTCTGAAATTTCGTATAGATTGCTACGAAATTGCATCATAATGACTAAAGCTACACATTGTAAAAAAATCTACTCAGAATTTTCAATGACAAATACAGATTTCAATAGGAAATTTCGAAGAAATAGAAAAGTACATTTTATATACTTATTTTATATATTTATTTTATATATATATATATATATATATATATATATATATATATATATATATATATATACACTGCCGAGCATAAAATTAGGGTCACTCCCTAATTTGAAGTTATTTTAAATTTTTTTAGTTTTTTACGTGTTTTGTCGGTTGTAACAGTTTACTAACTGATTGCTTAAATAAAACAAAAGGTTTTTCTTTTTCAAAGTTTATTAAAAGTAATGAAAATGAACAATTTTAATTTTATGTGCTAAGTAATGAAAATGAACAAGTTTACTTTGATATGTTTTTGTTGAAACAAAAGAAAGTTTAAGGACAGCATAGCATTTGTTTTTGTGGTGTCGTCTGTCTGTTGTAAATTGTTGTCACTGTTAGTGTTTTGCAATAAGCATAAATCCCGTTGTTGCGGTACAAATTGTGGCGGCTTTAGAAGACGGTCGCGGTCAGCGCGAAACTGTGAGAAACGTTGGTGTAAGTCTCTCGAGTGTGCAACGAGTATGGCGGCGGTTCGAAGAGACAGGTCTGCTCACTCGAGGACCTTGTTCAGGCCGAGGCAAAACTTCAACAGCTAAGGATGACCGCTTTCTCCTTTCTAGTGCTTTGAGAAACGGAACGATCACGGCAGTTTCCCTTCTAAATCATTTGCAAGAAGTGAGAAATGTAAACATAAATGAGTGGGCAGTTAGGAGGCGACTTTATGCTGCTGAATTATCTTCTCGAACTAGAGCTACTGGACCGCCGCTTTCCCGTGCACACCGGATTGCGAGGTTGAATTTTGCACGAGAACACTTGACTTGGACAATAGCGGATTGGAGACGCTTATTGGTTTTCGATGAACCGCAATTCTGTCTTACGGGCTCAGATAGACATGTAAGCGTGTGGTGACGACAAGGCGAGAGATATGCTCAAGCGTGTAATGCCGAGCGACTACCATTTGACGAAGGATCAGTTATAGCATAGGGAGGCATATCTTTTGGCACGCGGACGGAGTTAGTCTTTATCGAGAATGGGACGTTGACTGCGCAGGTATCTGACAGAGGTTCTAGAAGACCATGTTTCATCATTCATGGTTATTCTTGGAGACGACGCAACATTTATGCATGATAACGCACGGCCCATACTGCTCGGATAGTTACTGAGTATTTTGACGAGTGTGAAATCACGCGATTTTTTTGGACAGCTCGTAGTCCAGATTTAAATCCAATTAACCATATTTGGTATGAGATGGGAAAACTTTTACGGAGACATGTGCCGGCCCCCAGAAAGAAATTAAAAATTTCTAAAATAACTTCAAAATATGGAGTGACCCTAATTTTATGCTCGGCAGTGTATATATATATATAAAACTCAATATGTTATACAAAACGGGTGAAACCTTATTAAGTGTAAAACTAATTCGAGTAGTTGCTAACCGCAAATGTTTTTTTTTTTTGGTAGAGATTCTCGGACGGCGAACGAATTGTTACGAAATATTGTGAGTCGCGTTAGTTAGTGACTAAGTGAGATAGCGCGCATTGTGTAGTTTTTTTATTATCGAGACCTACACAGACTGATTGTCGTCTTGGTGATTCCGGGAAAACGTGGGTCGCAGCACATATTTTTATTTCTAATACATACATATAAAATCCTTATCGCTCGATTGGTCCATACAAAAAAAAACATTGAAAATCGTTAAATTTCTATTTCTCAAAATTTTCTTATATAGGACCTTCCAATAAAAGGGTTCATTTTTATATGTAAAAAAAATCGGTACTTACGTATTAATGCCACCACCGCTATATATTGTATCGAGAGTTCGCGCTGCCGCGCCTATGTTGTCTTGACTTATCTGTCCGCTTCGCGGTGGTCAACCTAATCTAACCGGGGTTAAAAAAATAAACTATTTTTAAAATTTTTAAGAGTTTTAAAAATGTTTTAATTTTAAATTAAATGTTTTATTTTATGATTTATCATAAACATTTTAGGTGTAGATTGGTGGCATTTAGAAAAGTAGCGGTGGTGGCGTCAATGTACCAAAGTACCAAACAATCTTTAAGCAAAATCATCGGATGTTTTACTTAATTATAAAGAGGAAGGTATGCCAGTAATAATATAAAACAATATTAGACAAATTACTGCCACGGCTACGCTTGCAGGACCGTATACTTTTCATGGAATTTTCCATCACCAATTGGCACATTTGAGGCTGTATGTCCTCGAAAACTTCGCGAATTCCATCTTTGAGGTCTTGAATCGACTGTGGGCCATTGACATAGACCTTATCTTTCACCCAGCCCCAAAGAAAAAGGTCTAGAGGTGTTAAATCGCGTTGGCCAAAGATCAAAGATCTCGTTGGCCAATTGTGATCGCCTCTTCGAGAAATCACACGGTCAAGAAACTTTTCACGCAAAAGAGCGATGGTATCGTTACTTGTGTGGCACCGTCTTGCTGGAAATAAAACCTCTGTTAAGTTGGCAGGACCAACTAGGAAAAAATAATTCCGCGACGGCACATAACAATCCGCTTTTTATCCGCAAACGATTGTAAAATAAAATTCTCACACTTCCCATTTCCCGGGAAAATGGGAAGTGCGAGAATTTTTTTTTTTAGCCAACGAGATCTTGCGATTTAACACCTCTAGACCTTTTTCTTTGGGGCTGGGTGAAAGATAAGGTCTATGTCAATGGCGCACAGTCGATTCATGACCTCAAAGAAGGAATTCGCGAAGTTTTCGAGGACATACAGCCTCAAATGTGCCTATTGGTGATGGAAAATTCCATGAAAAGAATATGGTCCTCCAAGTCAAGTCCTCCAATTACTGGCATACCTTCCTCTTTGCAA
The DNA here is from genome assembly GCA_944588485.1 of Phosphuga atrata. NCBI lineage: Eukaryota > Metazoa > Arthropoda > Insecta > Coleoptera > Silphidae > Phosphuga > Phosphuga atrata. The sequence continues at coordinate 22,880,731 of OX155893.1, read as the reverse complement.
TTAAATAAAACATCCGATAATTTTGCTTAAAGATTTTTTTTACATATAAAAATGAAACCTTTTATTGAAAGGCCCTATATAGAAAATTTTTGAGAAATAGAAATTTAACGATCGGGACCCACGTTAAAAATAATTATTTTGAGGAAATAAATGCGCGGGAATTATCCGCTTTTTTATCCGCAAACGAATGTCCCGAGAAAAAAAAATTCCCCGCTTTTCATTTCCCGGGAAAATTTGTGAAAGTTTTTGTTTTTGCGCGGCCGAATCGCCACCCAAGGCGCGCGCGTCCCCTTCTTTCTTTATTAATTCTATTGGTCCGTTTAAAGACGCATCGGCGGCAAAATCTAGGGCCTTTCAAATATGCGGGCGGCATGCTAGGTCCTTTCAAAGGTGCAAGCGACATGTTAAGGCACTTTCAAAGCCGCAAAGACGCAGGCGGCATGTTAGGTCTTTTCAAAAATGAAATGTTCTTATTGGCCTTCCTTCAACTTACGGTGGGGTGAGAGGGCAGTTGTAGTTAGTGGAGGTATTGTATTCGGACACGCATGCTATACCAATTCTTCTGATGAATGGCTCGACTCGAAAATATTGCAATCGCGTGAAGTTTGCCCCGAATTTTTGATAATCTGAATTTTGTAACTACAGTCGAACTTCCCTAATTGTAAGTCGAATTACCATAGTTCATGAAAAAAAAATCGAGTTATAGAAAATTGGAGTTATAGAAATATATAACTACAAAATGAGTAAAATACACAATTTATTTAAAGTAAATACATTGTACATATGTATATATTTATAAACAGAAAAGAAATATGTATACATTATTAATATGATGTTATATAATTATAATTAGTTAAAAATAATTTTAAATAATATATTATTTTTTGAAAAAATCAGTAATTCATCATTAATTGTAAGAGACACTGTATTATCCACGAAATGCTGATTATATGTGTCATACGCGGACTTCAATTCTGACAAGAGTACCATCTTCTTTTTAAAGCCAGCTTTTCTGAAACAATTTTTTATGGTTGCTTGCTGAACATCGATGCCCCACGCTTTTGTCAAGTTTGCAACGACATGCCATAAAGTAATATTTTCGGGTTGATTGTCTTCCAGGGCAACTATAGTTTTTCGCAGAATTCTTCTTCTGTAGTGCAATTTTATATAGTTAATAATTCTTTGGTCCATAGGTTGTAACTTTGACGTCATGTTTGGTGGAGAAAAGCAACACGAATAAAATTTTTGGGTGTGACGGACAGTTATCCACAAACAGCAAGATATTATGTTTTTCGGCATTGATTTTCTTGTCTAAACTAGAAAGCCATTCTTCATAAATTGCGCTTGTCATCCAAACTTTGTTGTTGCTTCTGTATGTGACTGGCAAAAAATGTTTACCTTTAAAGCATCGCCGATTTTTTGATTTTCCAATCACCAATAGTTTCAGTTTTTCAGTACCACACATATTTGCTCCCGTCTTGGTGGTGATTCTTTCTTTACTGTGTTTTCCACCGAAGCACTTTTCGTCTTTAAAAGTTAACGTTTTATTAGGAAAACATTTAAAAAATAAGCCCATCTTGTCTGCGTTAAAAATCTCTTTTTCCAGATAAGATGCTAAAAGTTCTGGCAAGATATTGTTGCACCATTGGTAGGCAATATACGGCCTCATAAATTTTGGAAAATACGCGGCGGTTACAAAATTCGAGTTATAGAGATTATTTTGTATGTAAAATTTTACCATTGTACAAATTTTGACTACGAGTTATGGAAAAATTCGAGTTAAGGAAAATACGAGTTATGGAAGTTAATTTATATGTAAAATGCTATCTAAACGTATGATTTTCTAAAAACATTCGAGTTATAGAAAAATTGGAGTTACAGAAGTTTGAGTTATGGAAGTTTGTCTGTATATGAATTATCGATTGAGAACTCTAGAACCCTATATAAAGAACTGAATTATTACATCAGAACTTTTTTTCTGAAAAAGAAGGGGCTGCTTGCCCTCAAATTGTTTTTCTCGATTTTTGCCCGAAATTCCCCGGAACTATTGCAATTTTCAAGCAAGAACTATTCTTATAAATGCCGCGGGGCAAATTTTCTCTTCGAGAAGCACAACGACTATTGCAACAAAAGCACGTAGACGTTGTTTACTTTTTCACGTGCAAACTTGTCATTGAAGTAGCACCCTGCTCTAGCAGCACCCTCGGCGCGGGGATTCAAAGACGAACGCGGAATTTCTTTTTCGCGGCCTTTCTGTACAAAGATTCAAGGAGTCGGGAAAAAATCATACCACCGTTATTTTTCTCCTCGAATAGAAAATCAACGGATGTGGTCGGAAGCCATAAAAATTTATTGGATAGAGAGTGTCGCAAAACGCAAAGCCGGAAAATGGACTTTTCCACCGTGGAAAAGCAGACCCTAAAAATAATTTTAAGGAAAAAATTCACCGAAATTATTCGTTTTTCATCCACAAACAAATTTCGCGAAAAAGAAAATTCCCGAATTTTCCCGGGAAATGGAAAGTGCGGATTTTTTTTCGTGGCATTGGTTTGCGGATAAAAAGCGGATAATTCCGGTGCATTTATTTCAACAAAATAATTATTTTGGGGTGGGTTCCGCTAACTTTCTGTTAAGTTAGCGGGACCCCATTTTCCCGGGAAATGTTAAGTGCTGAAATTTTTTTTTTACAATCGTTTGCTTATAAAAAGCGGTTTATTATGTGCTATCGGGGATTTTTTCATTGGTCCTGCCAACTTAACAGAGGTAATTCGCACATTTACGGCTGTATGTCCTCGATAACTTCTCGAATTCCATCTTTGGGGTTTTGAATCGACTGTGGGCCATTGTCATAGACCTTATCTTTCAACTAACCCCAAAGAAAAGTCTAGAGGTGTTAAATCACAAGATCTCGGTGGCCAATTGTGATCGCCTCTTCACGAAATCACACGCTCAAGAAACTTTCCACGCAAAAGAGCGATGGTATCGTTACTTGTATGGCTGGAAATAAATATCGTCCACATCAATATCTTCCAATTCCGGCCATACAAAATCATTAATAATCGTTCGAAAGCGCAATCCGAATGGTTTTACGGTGAATACCGTACCACTTCTTGCAGCCTCATTTTGGAAAAAGTGGTCCAATGACCCCACCAGACCAAAAACCGCACCAAACAGTCACACGTTGAGGAAGAGAGGCGTTTCAATAATAATTATTGGCTTTTCCGAGCCCCAAATGCGACAATTTTGTTTGTTAACGTAGCCTCCGAGGTGAAAATGGGCCTCATCACTCAAGAAATTCCAATTCAAACTCAAGACATTCCGAAATTCCTGATCAGTTTGATTCATTTTAAGAACTCAATCAGCAAAGACACGACGTTGTTGATGGTCGGTAGGCGTGAGTTCTTGTGTTAACTGAACTTTAAAAGCCTTAGGACCTAAGCCTTTATGCAAAATACGGTGTAATGTCGTTTGTGTAATGGCCAATTCCGAAGATCGACGAGAAATGGACAAACCTGGGTTTTCTTCAACACTATGGGCTACAACACCAACATTCTCAGTTGTTCTTGCGACGTGCACGAGTTCGCTAACGGCTCGCTTACACCTAATCCGTCATCGGCCGAAGTTTGCTCGGGCGACGACGGCCGAACTCGGACGATTGAATCAAGCAATTGTAAAAGAAAGAGAGCGCGTACACAAACACGACCGTTATCGTCCGATGACGCCCGAAAACGGCCGATCAACCGTCGAGTCTGAATTTGTTGGGATTTCTCGCCAGTCTACCGGCATCTACAGTGCAAATTGAGATTTATAGTTAAATTTTGTTGTTATCTACCTAAACGGCTATGGATATTGAAAAATTAATTAGTTGTGTTTATAATAGACCAACCCTGTGTGATGAACATTCAAAAAATTGGAGAAATTAAATTAAATCGAGATGTTTCCAATGTCGGCACAATTGGCAACACTGTTGCAGCGTAAGCACAAACACGTCCGAGTTTATCGTCCGGGTAGTTCTGTTTTGGTGTACGCGAGCCGTAACTTATCCCAAGAGCTCAAACCTTTCCGCCAGTTTCACAATTGCTGGCCGAGAAGGTGCTTCACGACAACCCAAAAATGTTTTGCGAACTGTGACCGCGAAATTTTCACAATTTTTGTAGTGAATTTTAATAATTTGAATGCATTCTTGAAACGTATAGGTATCGTTGCATTTTTATTAATGGCGTAGTTTTTACTTATCATCTGTCAAATAGTTACAGGTTGACTCATGACAACTTTCAAAATGCCGGGCTCTTGAAAATGAAACCTCTTATTGAAAGACCCTATAATATTATGATACAATCATATACAACCCTTTCCTTGTCTTGTTTTAACTATCAAACAAATTTAACGAATCTTTCAATAAGATGTTAGAAATTATATTTGCAAATTTCTTTGTTTGGAGGTTCTCAGTAGTGCTATTACTTATTATTACGTACTATTTTAGGTATACGTTTGAATTTGTTGTTTCCATGCGTTTTTATCTTGTGCTAGATGTATTGCCTCGTGCATTGAGTGTCCCGTCATTTCTTTTAATCTGCCGGTTCATCTCATTGGAGACCGTCCTCTAGGTCTTTTTCCCTCGACCATGGGGTTTTCCATCTCACCTGTTCTCCTAGCTATGTGGTCAAAGTAACTGAGAAATGCACTATTGATTTGGTTTAGTAGATGCTTTTTGATTTTTAGTTCTTGTAGAACAGAGGCGTTTGTTCTGTGTTCCACCCATGACACTCTTAGGATTCGTCTGTACATCCATAATTCGAAGGCTTCAATTCTTTTTCGATCTGTTTTCCTGTGTCCATGTTTCAGCGGCGTAAACAGCAAGTAGTGCTGAACCCTTTTCTTAATGCCGCTTGTTCTTTAGGTTGATAATAATTGAACCTTGTACTGATTGAGCGATTTGTAATTACTTTTGATAACAGTTTGTAGGTTTGTGAGAGCGGACTGATTGGTCGGTAGTTTTCAAGGTTTTCCTTTCTGGTGCAGTACTACAAGAGAGTTTGTCCAGTTGTCCGGGATGTCTTCAGTTTCGAGTAGGGATGTGAAAAAATAATCGATTTTCATATTTATCGATTATTTTTTTCATATAATCGATTTTGAAAAGTCGATTTTTTAATAATAATAATCGATTTTTAATAAATCGATTATGTAAATTACACGCTTTAATCGATTTTTGCGACGGATGAAAATACGCAATTAAGTTCAACTACATGAATAAGTCGATCAAAAGACGGCGGCATTTGTATGTATGTAAAAGAGTTTCGTTTCTTTTCAACAGTCTTCTTTCTTTGGAGAGTGTCAATAATTATTTCACAATAAAAATGTCGTAAACACCTTTTGTAAAACACCCAAAAGTGGCTGGCGGAAGTATTTTATAATGAAGAAGGATAATACCATAGCACAATGCAAAAACTGCCCGAAAGATTTAAAAACATGTAGTAATGCTACAAAAAACATATGAAGCAAAAACTCCGACTGTCCTACAGGCTAACCAGGTACCATGGTCTTTATGACAGTAAAATTCTGAAATCTGTAAAGTTTGATTTTCTTGCTTGAGTCATACGTTTTATAACCTCAACATTTAAATGAAAAGCAAATGTGTCATGGTAGGATTGTCATGAATACGTTTTTAAAAATTAATAGATTAAAATTAATAGAATAGGTTTAAGTATTGCGTTCATTTGAAACTAACCTAAACATCTTTTAATTCAGTGAGCAATTTTGCCGGCTTCAAACATCGCTAAACATCTTATGAATACTTTGTCTTCGTAGGTCACACTACGAAATTCTCTTTTCATGTCTTATAAATATCTAAAATAATTACGAGAAAAACTTTGTCAGATTTTGAACGAAACGTAACAAAGGCGAACAATGTTCAAGTTCAATGTTCAAATGATCAAGCATTGGAGCTTCTTTTTCGAAAATTTTAGCTTACGCCTCAGATGGAGATAAAAATTAAGAAATAACTCAGAACATAGCAGAAATGATATGCCAGGACAGTCTACTCTGCAGTACAGTAGAAGGAGTAGGTTTCAAAAAAATAATGAAGACTTCTTTGTACAAGGTTTCGTGCCGTAAAACTACCACAGATCTCATAGATACTAAATACGAAGTAAAAAAAACCCTTGTCGTACAAAAATTACGATTAGAGAAAAAAATGTAAGCGTTACTACTGACAATGGCAGCAACATAGTTAAAGCTATTGCAATTTCTTTTGGTCGAGCAAAATATGTTCGGTGCTTAGCACATGCACTGAACTTTTTCTGGACAGAGTCCGCAAAATCGTGATTTAGTTCCACCAACGTGGGGTTGGCGCTGAAGAATTGCGACAAGCGCAAATGCTTCAAAATGTTTCCCAAGGAAAATTGAAATATTTGATAGGGGACGTATCCACAAGCTGGAACTTGTTTGGATGAACAGGGTATTAACTCATTATGTTCTTGCCTGCAGAATTTATTTTTCTTTCTCAGTAATGGCAAAATTGACAAAGTCATTAAGTGAACAAAAACGCACAGCAAACGAAAATGCAAACAGCAAACGAAATTGTGCTGAAAGAAATTTTAAAGCTTTTTCAAAGAGTCACCGAGGAAATGAGTGCGGAAAAATATGTTACAGCTAGCAAAGCCATACCTATTATTATTAAATCAATTGCATTATCAAATCTTTGAGAACTCTGTTAGACGCAATAACGCTAACGAGTGATTTCGCAAACCAATTGAAAATTCCTTGCAAACAGAATTAAATAAAAGACTCGAAAAAATCCAAAATGTGCACCTTTTTTCGGTTGCGACATTTTTGGATCCTAGATTCAGAAAAATATATTTAGATGAGGCAGTATCCTTGTCACAAACAATAAATTATATCAACAGATGCTTGAACTTGAATTCCAGGAATGATGATAATCCAATAGCGGCTAATTCTGAATCATTTGTATCATCAGGAGCGGCTGTCGAAAAATAATGGTAGCTAACACGTCAATAGCCAAAAATACAGAATTGGACCTATATATTGCGGCACCGTTATCAAATCTCAAGGCAGATGTCCTCAATATATGAATAAGCTTTGAAGGAACTTTCCCTAACCACACCGAATTGACTCTAAAACCTCTCTGTGATGGCCAATTCCGCGCCAGCCGAAAGATTATTTTCCAAAGCGGGGAATATTGTCAAGAAAACACGATATCGTATTTTACGAAAAACTATCACTATTACCATATAGGAAAAACTATTACTATATAGGAAAACAGGCATTTTTTTTTTCAAATGATAGAAAAAAATCGATATTAAAATCGATTATTTCTTCTAATTAAAATCGATTTTTCATTAATCAATTAATTATGGAAAGCAAAAAATCGATTTTTAATAAATCGTTTTTTTTTTCACTCAATGTCACATCCCTAGTTTTGAGACATTTGTTAAATAGGATTGTTAGTTCGTTTTCTACTTCTACGCCTCCAGTCTTAAGTTTTTCAGTCAGTATTCCATCTATGCCGGCCGCTTTTCCGTTCTTCGTCTATGCCGGCCGCTTTTCCGTTCTTCGTCTATTCCGGCCGCTTTTCCTTTCTGCAATTTATATTTGCAAATTTGCGATATTTTTCAAAGTCAATGGTATTTATTATTGACATAAAAAAATATATTTAATCAAAACAATTAAATAATTAAATATATTTAGTCAATTAAAACAATTAAATAGAGCGTCTTTCAGATGTTCCTAATTTTATTTGCATGTAATTTCCCGTTTGAATTTTATGTAGATGCAAATTAGTGATCCGCTAATTGTTTTGAGCAGTGTATATTTTTAGCCCAGTCATTTTAGCATTTGACCTCGGAATCTAACGGAAGAAGCTGAATTTTTGTATGGACCTTTATTTTAGCAGTACAAATGTTGCCTCAAAAGTCACATATGCCAACATGTGAGCATCCTTAGATATTCAAGGTCAAAGGTCGCAAAAATCAGTTTTTTGAGAATATCTCGTTTTTCTGCCTCCTACCGTTTCCTACCCGCATTTATTTTAAAAGTTGTAGAGAATAAATTTCTCTACAAATATCATCTGAGAATTTTTTTTATTCGCCGAACTGTTTTGAGAGGACGCAGTGTGAAACGCTCAGCCATACGTACCTTAGCGCAAGGTAAATCCTGAATCCCAAGGTGTTATACCATTTTTTTACATTGCATTGATCGCAAGCTAAAGAACATTGCATCCCTAATTTATGGCATCCACAACGCGAACCACAACCATTCTTGCAGTTGCAGAATATTGAAGTGAGTAGTTCATCTGGTGCAGACGTTAAAAGTGTAACCGGCATCAGGGTTTCATTTTGCAGTACCCAACCCCATTCATGGGGCTGAATTAGAATAGCATTAAAATATATTTAGAATGATTTACTTCATTATTTAATTATTTGTATATCATAGATAAGTAAAATTTGATGACTATTTGATTTAAAAGATATATAAGTATAAGGTATTAAATTGTTAATTTAAGTAATATTTAATAACTAATTAAGTAAAAAAAAAACGGTATTATACATTGGGATTCAGGATTTACCTTGCGCTAAGGTACGTATGGCTGCTCATCAGCGCTCCACACTCTGCTCCCTCTATCTCAAAAACAGATTGACGAAAAAAAAGGTTTCAGATGAAATTTGAAGGTTTCAGAAGAATTTTATTCTCTACAACTCCCATAATAAATGCAAATACGATAGGAGGCAGAGAAAACGAGATATCCTCAAACAACTGATTTTTGCGACCTTTGACCTTGAATATCTAAGGATGAATATCTGTTGGCATATGTGGCTTTTGAGACAACATTTGTCATGCTAAAATAAAGGTCTATACATAAATTCAGCTTCTTCCGTTAGATTCCGAGATTGAATCCTTTTTTTGACTAAAATGACTGGACTATTAAGTAGGTTCTTATTCCAGTCTCGTTTAACCCTTTGTTGACCGACGGTACTTTTAAGTTCACCGAAAGTATAGTTCAAAGCAAGTCAGTTTTGGGCAGGCCTGGGCAACTAAGGGTAACGGGTAAAACTGCGTAACTATATTAACTCGTATCTGGACTTGTATTAATGTGATTTTAAATAAATTTGATTTATTAATTTGATGGAGCTATTTGATACGCATGCTACAGACAGACAAAAGTTAAAAAAAATATAAAATCAACATTAAAATGTAATCGAGTTTGAAATTGTGCCTTCTTCGGATAAGAAGTTGTTTTAGAAACTTAATTTCCTATAAACACAATCCGATTTTCCGAGGCAAATTCTTTTAACTAGAACTGTCTAATTAATCTATTGTCGTTATAGCAGACGTAGATCTTCAACGAACATTTTGTAAATCTATGGTCACATTTGATATTTTATTACTCATGCCCTAAAAGTACTATCTTGGCGCACATTTTTTGTGCGAGAAATGCTACTTTTGCTTGTATTACCACATAACTTGGGTAACGCACGCAAATATTCAATATCGCTTATTATTAAAAAAAAAACAGTTAAAATAACAAAAAAAAATTATAAATAAAATTAACATAATTAACACCTCAATAAAAAAAAAGTGACGTGAAAGTGATATAAATTTCTTTCATAACAAAATAAAACTTTTTAAAATAACTTCGTTCGTGCGTCCAATTTCGCTCTCGTGACCAATTGACAACTTACCGCCTTAGTTGCAAAATATACTATTATTTCGTTTTTAATAAGGAATAGGGATAAATAGGGATTTTAATAAGAAATATGCATCAATTTTAGTTATTTGCTTAATTCACTTTTTACATCGTTTTAACATAGTAAAATATATATATATATATATATATATATATATATATATATATATATATATAAAATACCGATTAAATTTAACCTGTTTGAACGGTCCCATTTATCGTGCGCTTTGGATGAATTCGCATAACACATGACATTCAGTGTTGGTTAGCATATTTGCATAGACAGTTAAGGATTTTCAGTTTAAGGTGAATTTGCTATTTCGATAATGGAAAAAGCTAAAAAAACATTTTATAGATATTGTGTAGTACCGGAATGCAAAAACACTATTATAAATACACCAGATAAAGTATTTGATAAAGTCCCAATCGAGGTGTATAGTCCACCCTACTTACATCTGTGAATATCGACGCCAATAAATGTCAACGTGCACATACCATATGACCAATGGTGATGCGTTTCGCAAATTTGAATTTCGCTTGCATATTTTGGACTTTTCGATTTTAATTTTTGGAATCAAATACAAAGTAATTGAGAAAATAATAGTATAGGTGTAATGTCAAGATCATAAAGTATCGGGATAAAAAAATTAAGTAAATTTAAATTACTTGCATATTCCATATTGTGCAAATTCATTCGATTTGCTTTATTGGTTTTGGTGCAACAAATTTGAATTGAAACTGTAATTTTTTTTCATCAATGACATCTATTAACGTTATAAAACAAAGATTTCTTATCAAGATTATTAAGCGATTCTCTACGTTTTTGTTATCTGTGGGATTACCTACTTGTATAGTCTAGAGTTGTCCAGTCTAGTCTACTCAAGTTATTTTCAAGAGATTACATAAGGTCAAGCGCCCATACCTATACTAAACGCTCGTTGGCGTTTCGCTGCCCTCATATTAACTGGCAGCTAACCCTCGCAAGGAATATAAATCACATACTCGTTATTAAGTTTTACAATGTATATGGTTTAAGAATGTTCGGCAGGTTGACCAATGTACTGAAAAAGTTGTGAAACTTCTACAGATAGTTAAGGACGTTGTTCGGAAATAACAGAAAATTATTCAGATCAATTCACTAAACCGTTTAATAGTTATTTAAATTCAAAGTTGAACAGTTTTTACACGGCGTCTTATGAGCACACTATATTCTTGGCATAAAGAGTCCAAAAATGTCATAAAAATCTCTGTAGCTTTGCTTGTATCTCTGCTTAGAAAACGTCACACCGCGAGCCCGAACACTAAAACATTGCAGGAAGGGCATTTCATTTCACTTGCTCCCAGAACTGACAGTTGACACCTTTCAAATGTCAAATTTGACGTATCTCTGCTTAGAAAACTTCACACCGCTAGCCCGAACACTAAAACGTTGCGGGAACGGCATTTCATTTCACTTCCTCGCTGAACTGTCAAATTTGACGTATGTCTGCTTAGAAAACGTCACACCGCGTGCCCGAACACAAAAACATTGCAGGAAGGGCATTTTATTTCACTTGCTTCCAGAACTGACAGTTGCTCCTGTCAAATGTCAAATTTGACGTATGTCTGCGTAAAGAACGCCAACCGCGAGCCCGAGCGGTAAAACATTGCACAAACGGAATTTCATCCCGACTGGGCAGTTTCCTCACTACCGACACATCTGTCTGCAAATGAAATAGATGACAAAATTTCCAAAAAAAATTTGATGAGTAGCTTAATAAATTCATAAACTCTTGCAATGTTTCATCGTGATTCGCTACACCGTTTATTAAGTGTTGAGCAAAGTTGAATTTCTACCTAAAACGAACCGTAACATATACCGTAAAAGTGTGGCAACTACGCTGTAAAGCACGTTGGATTCAAGGTACATTCTATGACAAAAGTCGCGCTTTGGAATTATTGAAATGGGAATTATTAAATTATTTTATTATATTATTATTATAATGGGATTATTAAATCCCATATTATTATAATGGGATTATTAAAATGGGAACTAGGGCGGTAAGTTGTCAATTGGTCACGAGAACGAAATTGGGCGCACGAACGAAGTAATTGCGTACATTCGCTCGAGAGGGCAATTGACAATACCGCCCGTGTTGCAAATAATATGTTTTATTACTCAATGACTCAGGGACGTATCCAAAAAAATGGAATCGAAAATGAAGAATTTGCTTTTTCAATTGTCTCCGGTGGTATGGATTCGTCATAAGAACTCTCCTCAGTCTCCGGTCTCACTATATAATTTACACTCATTTTAAAATGTTTTCTTTAATTTTAATTTTTATTTTGTAATGAAAAAAAATGATCTCACTTTCACGTCACTTTTTTAATATTGAGGTCTGATTATGTTTATTTTATTTTTATTGCTCATGCGTTAAAAGTACTATTTTGGCGCACCTTTTTTAGTGCGAGAAATGCCATTTTTTGTTGTATTACCACATAACTTGGGTAACGCACGCATATTCAATATCGCTAAGTTAGATTAAAACATAAACAATAAAATAAATTAAATAAACAAAATCAAGACGTCAATATTAAAAAAGTGACAGAATGACAGAAGACAAGAAGAAGAATTTTTTTTTCATTACGAAATAAAAATTAAAGAAAACGTGTTAAAATGAGTGTAAATGGTGATACCCGAGACTGATGAGAGTTCTTATGACGAATCCACACCACCGGAGACAATTGAAAAAGCAAATTCTTCGTTTTTCATTCTATCTTTGTTGGATGGCCCTTGGATTCCAAACCTGTAAGATACGTCCCCTCGCATGAGAAATAAAAAATATTATTTACTCTTTATTATTTTTCGCTCAATTTCGCTCTCGTGACCAATTGACAACTTACCGCTCTAGTTGCAAAAAATAGTAATATTTAATGGTTTTTTTACAATGTAACTTAGCGATATTGAATATTTGCGTGCGTTATCCAAGTTATGTGGTAATAAGTACAACCAAAAATGGCATTTGTCGCACTAAAAAACGTGCGCCAGGATAGTACTTTTAACGCATGAGTAATAAAAAATATATTTAATAGAACCAAGTTTAGAGGAAAAATAGACATGACGATGTGTTAATAAGAATTATTGAATGGTTTTTTTCAATGTAACTTAGCGATATTTAATATTTGCGTGCGTTACCCAAGTTATGTGGTAATACAACAAAAAATGGCATTTCTCGCACTAAAAAAGCTGCTCCAAGATAGTACTTTTAACGCATGAGCAATAAAAATAAAATAAACACAATCAAGACCTCAATAATAAAAAGGTGACGTGAAAGTGAGATCATTTTTTTTTCATTAGCGAAGATAGTACTTTTAACGCATGAGTAATAAATTTTTTTTATTTAATAGAACCCAAGTTTAGAGGAAAAATACACATGCAACACCTAAACAAATTATTAGTTTACATCGCTCAATTGATTATTTTTATGCTAAAATATGCTGATTTTTCTAAATTTCATATTCTGATTTTATGTTTCATACTTTACATTTTATGTTTTTTGTTTCCGAATGTCCTTTCCGAACATCCTTAAATATCCAGTCATGTCTTTTCTCCCAATCTAATTTTAACATTTTCCTAATTTTTTAAGTCTTCTAATCTAATTTTGAAATATATAGTGATTAATAGATGTATTAATAAGAATTGTTTTGTTTTAGATAACGCTTTTGTTGCGGAGGGTGCCGACGAGGTCGACGGCGTGGTTGCCGCAGCCGCCACAGGAGGGCGTGGGCGGCATAGGGGTGGGTCTGGGCGTGGTCCAGGACTCGCCGAGCGGGAGCTCCGAGGGTGATAGCAGCGACGACGAGGACGACGAAGAATGGGACAGCGGTGAGTTATCCCACTTGATTTATAGAGAGAACAAACTCGACGACGACTACTAACTCATCTTTGTGTCTACACACGAGGACTATGTATACTATGTAGATATCTTTTTTTTTATTTGGGGAGATAACTTATTTTTTTTACGATTAAAAAATAACAAGATTTCTTTGCTTTGCCGTATTTTTTTCCTCACAAATTTGATTTTCTTTTTCTTCGTTTTCTTTCCCTAAAATTTCAGTTAGTATTAGCAAACTAACACTAATTGAAATGTAATTATAAGTAGAATTTTAGTCTAAAAAAATTTAATCTTTCTGTGTGTCTGTCTTGTTGTTTTGGTCCTAATAAGTCTACTAATTTTCATGCAGTCGTGGAAAGTGAGATGTTGGATCCAAGAGGCGTGGGGTACAGATTGCTATCTGAGTGCGAGATTGCCTCTCAGCTGGCGACATCTGCCTCACACGAACAGCAACATCTACTAACAGCTTAACATTTTATATAAAAAAACAAACACAAATTTTATTTAAAACATTCTGGAAATCTATATGTTTTTTCAACTTCAATGATAATTTTCCCATTGATTTATAAAAATGTTAAGAAAGCCTGTATATTATACAAAATTCAAGAAACTTTCAATAAGATCACAGAAATTGAAGGGTCCAGGGGAAAAAAACCACGCATGTCTACCAAGATTCGTTTTGAGAGAAACGAAGTTTAAATTTAGGACTTATGTTGTTTTCCCCTGGATATCTATTTTATAATGTCAGTTTTATAGGGACTAACGTGCTTTTCAATCTTATACAGTGGAACGTAAAGTACACTTCTAATACTAACATATGGCAGCACCAGTTTAATATTGACAAAAAATAGACTTCCGTGGTTTTTCCCCTGTGCCCTTCAATTGTATTTGCAAAGTCTGCAATATTTTTGTCAATGGTAATGGCAATATTCAAGTCAATGGTATTTCTTTTTGACCTCAAAATATATAGATTGTGTTTACCAATTTTTGACAGTTTGCAATATTTTTTAAAGTCAATGGTATTGACTATAAAAAATATAGATTGTCTTTTGCAAATTTTAACAGTTTATATACAGGGTGTTTCATAAATGTCTGGCAGAAATTCTAGGGCGTATTCTATAGTCCAAAATATGAAAAAAAAATCGTATAAAGATGTGTCCGAAAACTGTTCCTAACTGAGGGACAGCCCTTAGAAGGGGCTAGCCACACACAACATTTTTGCTAATATCTCAGAAGCAATTAATGATAATTGATTCAAATTTTGTTGAACTCGTTACTGGTGCCAAACAAACTGCTGTTTGTGCTTATTTTCCTTTTGATAGCCAACCAGCGGCGGTATGTTCCCTTTAAGGTACGCGGATGCGCAGTAGTTTTCGAGACATTTTAAAATTTGCGCAGATAAATTTATTTTCCGCTCACTTAAATTACGAGAAGTTGATTTCTCCTTCGAAATTGGGAATATTACATTAATTATTATTGATTTATTGAAGAATATTATTGTAGCCAGCAACATATTTCTTTGTCGTCTAGGGACCGCGTTAAACAACTATTGTTCAATGTACAATTCTCCTATTGCGTTCATCCTTTTTTCTCTTTTGGTAATATATCTTCATCCTCTCTCTTTGCTGCTCCCTTCGGTCTTCTGTCCTCACTGTTCCTCCAGTTTTTCTCTTCTTCGCCTCAAATCCTTCAAAATGGAGAATTTTATCTCTCATCTCACAGTCTCTGTTTGTTATGTCTTCTTCTTCAATATCCAACTTCACTAAGTTTACTTTGACTTCTTTGAACCATGTGATTTGGGTTCTGGGGTTTTTGTCAAAAAACATGAATATTTTCTTTGTCAGCCTTTCATCACTCTTCAAATGGGCATAGAAGCTTACCCTTCTCTTCCTCATAGTATCTCCCACTTTGTTTGGGGCTTCAAGAGCAAGCTAATATTTGAAGTTCGAAAGAAATGTTTGTTGTTTTTGTTTGGTTTAGAGGATTTTGAATTTCTTGATCGACATGGTGTTTCAGGCTCTCCAGAATCCTTAGGCCTGATTGCGCCGCTGTTAGTGACGGAGGACTGGTTACCTCCTGAAGTAGTTCCATTCTGAGATATTGACATCATGTATATTTGTTTGAAATTCAGGGGGGCAAATGGCTTTTTGGACCTGGGATTGTAAGTGCCAGAATGTGTATTCAGGTATTCAGTGTATTCACATTGCAAAAAAATGCGCAATTTATTTTTAATTTTAATTTTTTTGCTCACCCTAGACTTTGGACCGCCCAGCACTAATAAAAATTAGAGGGAACACTGCTTATAGGGAACGACCTTTGTATTTTTGCAAATATTTTTTCCATCTGTACATTTAGCACATGCTTGACTAGATGAAATTGTTCGAAATCAAAAAGTGGACTGAAAAGGGACTCTTTTTTCTGTCGCTCAAGATAATAAGTTTTCTAAAAAAATTAAAACTTATTTTTTTGGGGATGTTATGATAAAAAATATGAATATGATAAAAAAATATTAAAAAACCAGTCAAAGAAAACAAACAAATCTTTATTTCAGTTTTGAATTAGCACATAAATGTAATAGTTAATTCAAAATAGTTGCTCAAATTGCCGTCCTTTAACCTCAACACAAGTTTCAGCACGTCGCAGTATCTTCGAACACTTTCAAAGATTCCGGTGGCCTGAATGGTTGTACATCCATTTTTCAGACGACGGCGAAGTTCTGCGAGATCCGCCACTTCCGTTTCATAGACAAATTTTTTTAAGTGGCCCCAAAAAAAAGTAGTCCAAGGGGTTTATATCCGGTGACCTCGCTGGACAAGCAACTGGACCGCCTCCACCTTTCTGCCTTAACGGATAGGCGTTATGTAGATGAGCTCTCGCTCACGCACTAAAATGTGCCCCATCGTGCATGACCCACATTTGGCGTCTAGTCAAAAAAAGACACTTCATCCAGCAATCCTGGCAAAATTTCTGTTAAAAAATGTCGAAAACTTCTCTGGTCAACCGCCCTGGTAGAATATGGGAACCGATAAATACATCGCCGACAATGCCACAATAGACATTAATGGAGAATCGTTGCTGATGAGCTCCCACCATAAAAGAATGAAGATTTTCGTCCGACCAGCAGTGCATGTTTCTCGTGTAAAGGTTGCTTCATTTGTGAAGAGCACTCGACTCGCAAACAAAGGATCCTGGGCACAACGAAACAGCAGTCATCGACTAAATTTTTGTCGATTAGGATAATCTGCTGGTTGCACTTTTTGATTACTGTACGGATGCAACTGCTGTTCGTAGAGAAGCCACCAAACTTTCGTATGGGGTACTTCTATAGCAGCAGCAACTTTTCGAGTACTTGTCTCAGGATTTGCTTCAACAATCTCCAGGATCTGATCTACATCAGGATTGGGGGCTATTTGTCCCCGAAACGCAATTGGTTGGTTCCAATCGACCGTGTTTCCTCAAACGCCTATTGAACGGTTTCAAAAGTTTTTATATCAGGTATTCTTCTATCAGGGTATCTTTCTTGGTAAAGTCGCCTTGCTTTGTGTTTCCCTCAGCGATACCATACATGAGATGCATGTCTGTGTACTCAATATTAGTATATAATAATAATTAATTATTATTATAAAACTAATATTAGTAGTAGCAACCATTGCAAAATTACAGAAAAGTGTGATACTAGAGTCAGTTTACGTACAGTTAGTTTTCTACGACGGACTGACACAAAATGCCAAATTTTAAAGTGCACTAATCATTTTTTTCTTATCATTACACTTAAATTTGCACCTGTGCTAAAAAAAATAGTAAATACTGAGTAAAGAAATAGTAGAGATTTGTTTGCTTTTACTATTCCCGAAAAATTGCGTTTTAATTTTTTTCTCGAAAACTGTTATCTCGAGCGCCAGAAACAAGGAGTACCTTTTCAGTGTAGTTTTTGATTGCGAACAATTTCATCTAGTCAAGCATTTGCTAAATGTGCAGATGGAAAAAATATTTGCAAAAATACAAATGTATCTACCCGTATGTAAAACGTAAATCCCCGTATGTACGGCCACTGGTTATCAAGAAATCAAGACGAAAATAAGCACAAACGGTAGTTCGGCACCTATACCGAGTACACACAACATTTGATTCAATTATCATTAGTTGCGTCCGAGATATTAGCAAAAATGTTGTGTGAGGCCACCACCTTTTAAGGGCTGTACCTCAGTTAGAAAGCGTTTTCGGGCACATCTTTATATAACATAATATGTATATATATTATATACAACACTTTTTCCTTATTTTGGGCTCTAGAGCACGCCCTAAATTTTCTGCCGGACATTTATGAAACACCCTGTATTTTAGGTCAGTAAGTAGGTTCTTATTACAGTTTTGTTTAAACTTGTTAACTCTTATCTAGTCTTGCATTAATGTGTTTATAACGAAATTCTAACGAAACACACGGACAGCAACATCTACGATCGTTTTATGTAATAAAACAAACATCACAAATTTTATTTAAAACATCCTGGAGATCTATATGTTTTTAAACTCCAATGGTAATTTTCCCATCGATTTATAAAAATATAAAGAAAGCTTTGTATTATGAAAATATAGATTCTAACATTGACGTTATAATATTATATATAGATTTATTCCAGTTTTCGTTAGAACTATGGAATTATACACTGGTGAGCAACAAAATTTGGTCACTTGAGAAATTCCAAATTATTTGATGCTTTCGTAGAATTTTCTGTTTGGCTAAGTACATTAAAAAATTTATAGACCTGTAGGCTAATTTAAATATCGTATTGAATTGGCTAGCATATTTTTTGGTTTATGATTTATTGTGAAAATGCAACAAATTTACGTTTAAAATGTAGTTCTTTTTTTTGTTATGAGGAAATAAGAGAATGAAAAACAAAGTTAACATGAATTAGAAAAAATAGTCGTTAATAGTGACGAGGCATACTTTCAATTAAATTCAGCATCAAACATTTTGGCCAATGTTGTTCCATTCCTGAAATAACAACTCAACTCAAGACATATTCTATGGGATTCATGTATGGACTGAATGCTGGCCATTCAAACCGTGTAATTCCCACCTCGCACACTGGGCTGAATTGCCGAAAAAGTGGGCAAAAATATAATTCCTCGCCTTATATTTTTATTCTAAGATAAAAGAAGTTTCATTAAATGTTAAATTTCATTTGTTTTTAAAGACTCCTGGCTACGCACGGGCACTGCCTTTGTTTCCAGTATTTTCTGTAAATATTTGTTATTGTGTATTTGTATATTTAAAAGAAATACATTTGATTTGATATATCTAAAATTCTGGTTGTAGGGGTTATATTTATCGCTGATCACGAATATGTAACAAACATTTCAAAAACAAAATGGCGGATGTTTCTTACTCGTCCAAAATATACTCATCCAATAATAATTATTTTTTTTTCGTCGCTGATTACGAATCTGTTATCAGATTTTCTCTAAACACGTTTTCTGCGTAACCGCTGCCAATTTTTCATTGAATTGTTTGATATCAAGTCTGCTTATTGAAGGGTGATCTTGAATGTTTTGACATTATTAAATAAAAGTTTATGCTTATTCAAGGAAAGGTCTGCCAACTGTGAGGGAAAACCTTTTCCTAAATACTGTATTGCCACAAAACTGTAAAAATAATGAATCGCCTAATACATCCCGGGCTAGTTTCATGATTATTCCGTAGGTAATAATGTATGAATTCAGAATTCTAACGAATTGCATGCCAAAACCTGCCTATACCTATTAGGTACAGTGTGATTAACCCCTAATGCGCAAGTTTTTCAAAAAATTGTCTGCCATATTGGACCCACCATTTTGTTTTTTGGAATCCAGGTAATTGATACCTGATCAACGACATGAAAAACTTCTAAATACGCAATTTCAATCTGATAAGATTTCGAAAAATTATCCGCCATATTTGGCCCGTCATTTTGTTTTATAAAATTTTGATAACTCATTCGTAATCAACGAGATTTCGAACCTCTAGGTACGAGATTTTATAAAAATTGCATGAGTTTTTCGAAAAATTAGCCGCCATATTAAATCGGCCATTATGTTTTAGAACATATTAATAACAGATTCGTAATCAGCGACGTAAACTACACCTGCAACCAAAATTTCAAATAAATATTTAGAGGCATTCTATATTTGTCCACCTTTTCGAGAATTTAGCCCACTGTGCCTCGTCCAGATATTCTCTGACATTTCTGGCTGTGTGAGGTTTAGCATTATCTTGCATGAAAATGACAGGCTCGTCCATAGTGACCATAAAAGGCATAACATGATCGTCTAGAACCTACGTAATGTATCTGTACGATGTCAGAGAACCATTATGTATGAAGACCAACTCAGTGCGTGTCGTGAAGAAATCCTGTCCAAAGCATAACCGAGCCAGCGCCAAATGGAAGTCCCTTATCAAACTGCATATCTTTCTCCGGGTCTTCTCCATACTTGTCGACGTCCGTCTGGCTCAGTGAGGCAAAAACGCGACTTTTCTGAAAATAGGACGTTACTCCAGTCATCATTATTCCATGCCAAGTGATTTTTGTAGCAAAAGCTTCTTCTTCTTATTTTAGGCAGCATCGCGATTGTATTATCCTGACGCTTCTCCTGTGACATAGAAGTCCAACTGTCTTTCAACCTTTTGGGAGGTCGGTCCGTTGTTCTTCTGGCTGTTGGTTTGCCGTCTCTAACGATTTTCGCAATTCTGTGCTAATCCATTCTTGCGACATGTTCGTTCCACATTCTTCTTCTTCTCCGAGCCCATCGTCAACGTCTTCCACACCACATTCTTTTCTGATTTCGGTGTTTCGTTTTCGATCCCGAAGTGTGTGTCCACTGATGGCTCTTAGCGTTCGCATCTCTGTTGATCTGAGAGCATGTTAGGTAATTGACGTGTTCGCTCGGCTTTCTGCCGCATATGTTAAGATGGGTCGTATGCAAACCTTGTAGATCCGAGTTTTGCTGGGTATTGATAACATGTTGTTCTTCCATAAAGCGTGGCGCAAGCATCCTGATATCTTTGCTGCTTTGTTTGCTTGGTGTTTGATGTCTTGTATGTTGATGTCTGTATGTTGCAGGTTTACACAACTGGATAGTCGAATTCCTAGGGAATCGAATGACATCACTTGTTCAATAATTTCATCGTCGATTACAATCTTGCATCTCGTGGGTTCTTTGCTTATTGTCATGCTCTTTGTTTTCTTGGTGAAGATTTTCATGTTGTACTTCGTCGCTACTTGTTGAATTCATGAACTTTTTTGCAGCCTGTTCTCATTGTCCCCGAATGGGGTGCCACATTTGATTATGTTATTGCGTATTCGGTATCCAGCTGTAATTTCCTTGGTCTTACTGATGATCTGATCCATGATTCTGTTAATAGGTATCGGGCTAAAGCTGCCGCCCTGTTTAATTCCCGTGCTCGTTTGGTTTGACTTTGTGAGTTTGTTTTTTAGTTGTATCTTTATTGAGTTTCCGGTGTTTAGTAACTTTTTTCTCTTTATTTAGTTTGTTTAGTAACTTTGTTTAGTAACTTTACACTCTTATCAGTTTGTTTTGTACGCCTTTTTCTTTTAGAGTGTTAATGATGTTGGGTAGCTTTACCCTGTCGAACGCTTGTATCAGGTCTAAGGAGCAGACGAGCAGTGGTGTATTAAATTCGAGGGCCTTTTCAATTAGTTGTCGTATTATGAAGCCCAAATCCTTGCTGTTCTTCATTTAGGATGATTCTTCATTTAGGATGATTCTTCATTTAGGATGGTTTCATGCTGGATCTCCGCTATTATGCTGGTGAATATTTTAATTGTGTTGTTTAATATATTGATGCCTCTATAGTTTGGCGGATCCTCTTTACTTCCTTTTTTATACATAGGGATCGTGATGCTTGTTTTCCAAGCGTTTGGAACAGATTCGTATTTGATGATTTTATTAAATAGTTTCCCTAATTCTTCTCTTGGAGTATTACCCCCATACTTCATTGCTGATGCCCTTTTCGTCTGTTATTTTACGATTTATCATCCTTTTCACTGCTCGTGTTATTCGGTCTTCGTCAATTTCTAAGTGTGAGTCATTGGTTTCACGTGACTCTGGCTGTTCGTTGATATCTTGTTCACGGTATAGTTGCTTAAAGTGTTCCATCCATTTACTTTCAGTGGTGTTAGTTATAGTAGTGCGTTCGTTAATGTCCCTTTTCATTGATCTTATCGTCTTCCAAATGCCAATGGGCAAAAGCCAATCTTATAATTTGATGTCGGCATTGTAATGCTGGACCTGTAGCCATCCTTATACAAGATAATGCAGCAGCATGAAGCCTTCTTTAACGGTCCATTGACTAACATTGACATCTCTTGAAGTCGATTTTGTAGCACAACCGCAGAAGATGTTCGTAGAAGATGATTTCGTAAACTTACGGACACCAAAAAGCGATCATCTCTTTGGGTGGTTACTCGTTTTCACCCGGATCTGGGTCTCCTGCTTATCAGCCCAGTCTTAATTTCTTAAGTGACCTAAATTTTTTGCTCGCCAGTATAGTTATAGTTGAACTATTGATTTAATAAAATGTAGATTTTTATTTAATTCATTTGATCGTTAAATCAGTGTGTTTTAATAAAAACACACTGCAAAATTAGTCTATATATTTTGTCATTGCAATAATTGATCTTGAATAGATCCTTTCAGGGCAGGAGACCCGGGTTCGAATCAAATTCGAATCATTACCTGTCTTTAAAAAAAGTGATTCGGGGGGAAGCTCTCACTAAATTCCCTATTCCACGTTGGCTTTTAGTATGCGCCACATACTAAAAGCCAAAGTGGAATAGGGGGCTTAGTGAGAGCTTCCCCCCCGAAAAACTTTTTTTTAAGACAGACAAGACTGAAAATGATTGCAAGGATAAGAATAGTTTGTCAATATTAGTGTTACAAGACTTGATTGGGAAGAGTTGACTTGTTTGAAATTTCGATGGTTTACATGCAAGAATATTAATTTTACAGAAGAATTGCTTTTCTCAATTAGTTGGGTCATTTTATGTGTTACATTGTTTTAAATAGAAGATTGCCGGTTTAGTCTTTTTACGTTGTAAAACTCAATTTATGAAATTTGTATTTTGTTTTGTATTTTTTATATCAATGGGATTTATGCATTGTTAACAAATCTAAATATTTAACTCAATGATGTTAAAACATATAGATTTCGCATTTTTGTGTTTCCGTTCCTCTTTGAAATTTTCTGGAAAAGAAGGAGTCTATATGAGTTTGTAAGTCAGATATTTTATATTGATGTGATAATAGTATATTGTGCAACTAGTGCGGAAAGTTGCCCATTGCCCACGACAGCGAAATTGGGCTCACGAACGAAGTGAGTGGACATATTCGCTCGAGAGGGCAATTGACAATACCGCACGAGTTGCAGATAATATTTTTTATTACTCATGCGAGGGTGCGAGGATGTATCTTACAAGTTTGGGGTCCAAGGGCCATAAAAAAATAATCAAAAACGAAGAATTTGCTTTTTCAATTATCTCCGGTGGTGTCGATTCGTCATAAGAAATCTCTGGTATTACCATAAATGAGTCTCTGGTATCACCATAAAATTTACTCACATTTTAAAACGTTTTCTTTTATTTTAATTTTGAATTAAAAAAAAAATCTGTCACTTTCACGTCACTTTTTTTTATATTGAGCATAACTAAAATTATTCAATTATTCTTTTACTGTAACTTAGCGATTTTTATTGAATATTTGCGTGCGCCAAGCATCATAATTTGCGTGCGACATGTATTCTTGCCGCACGCAAATTATGCTTGACATTTTTATTTATTTTAGTTATTCAATTATTCTTTTACAGTAACTTAGCGATTTTTATTGAATATTTGCGTGCGCCAAGTATCATAATTTTACTCACATTTTAAAACGTTTTCTTTTATTTTAATTTTGAATTAAAAAAAAAATCTGTCACTTTCACGTCACTTTTTTTTATATTGAGCATAACTAAAATTATTCAATTATTCTTTTACTGTAACAGCGATTTTTATTGAATATTTGCGTGCGCCAAGCATCATAATTTGCGTGCGACATGTATTCTTGCCGCACGCAAATTATGCTTGACATTTTTATTTATTTTAGTTATTCAATTATTCTTTTACAGTAACTTAGCGATTTGTATTGAATATTTGCGTGCCCAAATTATGCTTGGCATTTTTATTTATTTTAGTTATTCAATTATTCTTTGACTGTAACTTAGCGATTTTCATTGAATATTTGCGTGCGCCAAGCATCATAATTTGCGTGCGACAAGTACGACAATATTTGCGTGCGACAATATCGCACGCAAATTATGCTTGGCATTTTTATTTATTTTAGTTATTCAATTATTCTTTTACTGTAACTTAGCGGTTTTTATTAAATATTTGCGTGCGCCAAGCATAATTTGCGTGCTACAAGTATTCTTGTCGCACGCAAATTCAATATTTCCAATGCGCTTAATTTATGTGGTAATAATTGTATTGACAATTGAATTGATTTATCGCACTAAAAAACGGGCTAAAAAACGGATTTGGTAATATCAAAAACAAAATATTACTTTTCCCGCATGAGTAATAAAAATTATGATTTTTTTTTCGAATAATTTTTTTCATTTTCATTTAAAGCAAAAAAGTTTTTTTTTTAAATTTCCTTGAAATTAGTGTTAAATAAAGAAAATGAACCCGATTTTTAAAAAGTTAGAGTTTACAAGAAGTCTATATATTTGTATGTTAATGGAGACTGTTACAATTTCTTTGGCGGAACAATTACAATTCGATTTTTTTCAAAAGAAAAAAAGTACAAAAACAAGTCTCACAATTTCGTTTGATTGTTCTTGTATAAATTTATACATATTGTATGATACATTGTATTTTTTAATATTATATAAATATATAACATATGGATTAAGTTTTCCTTTTGAATCTAAATCAACCGTATACTAAACACTCATTAAAACGTATTTAGTTTGCTTGTGCATGTTTTCCTAGTGGTTGCTTTTGTACTCTTCTTTATTTCCCTTTACACAAACATTTTAATTTTCTCTCTTGTATTGGGTGATAACTTAAGAATGTCCTGATTTTAAACTACAAACGAAATAATTATATTAAAGGCCTTTATTCGTAATAAACATAAAAAATATCAATAAAATATACAATCTGTTGGGCGAGGTTCAGTTCGCCCTGTCTACAATTATATAAGGAACGACAAGGAGGTTCTATAATACAAGGAACGAAATATGCTGAACATTGTAGAATAAAATCTGGTACTTACGTATTAACACCACCACCGCTATATATTGGTTTGAGAGTTCGCGCTTCCGCGCGTATGTTGTCTTGATTTATATGTCCGCTTCGCGGCGGGCAACCTAATCTAACCTGTGTTATAAATAAAGTATTTTGAGTTTTAATAATGTTTTAATTTTAAATAGAATGTTGTATTTCATGATTAATCATAAAAATTTTAGGTGTAGATTGGCGGCATTTAATGTAGCGTGTCGCTAATGTAGCGGTGTCGTTAATACGTAAGTCCTAAAATCTTAATAAGAAGTTAAATGCGTAATCCTAAATTAAAAATTAGTACACTTAAAAATTACATCGATTAGATGACCTCCATTTACTTTGATGTGTGACAGAGATTGAGACAACGATGAACGCATTGCACGCTGGCACTTCTGGCGAAATCTCACCAATAGCTTGTCGAATGTTTCGTTTTAAGTCTTCCAGGGTTTCAGGTCGGTTCTGATAAACTTTAGATTTAACATGACCCAATAAGAACTAATCTAAAGCCGATAAACCCAAGGAGTGAAGAGGCCACAACTAATTCCTACGCTGGGAAATCAGACAACCATGAAATAACCCTCATAAGACTCCCATAGATATGCACAGTTTTGCTGATACCAAATATTCTGTATTGTTAATCGGAGTTGAGTGATGGGCATCTATTAAGAATTTTTGTTGGATTTCCACATAACATTCCCTATTGACAACTACTGCGTTTTGCATCGGTACATGATAAATCGGCACATGATATATCGGCACCGGACGACTCGGCATTTCCAACTCGGCACCGGATAAGTCGGCACCGGGCAAATCGGCACCAGTCATCAGAGTATGAATATATAAATTTTCTAGTATAACATAAGTTTTGGTAATATCAAAAACAAAAGAAATCTTTTTATAATTAAAAAAAGTAACGCACGTCCTTTGAAAGATGAAGGAAATTGTAAACTATTTATTTAGTCACCTTCTAGCCAACAGTATAATTCACGTGAAAACAGCGTTAAATTAAAAAATAATAATAAAACATATAGTAGTTTATGATACAAGTGTGTGAAGAAGGGCTTTTGTGCATGAGTTGCGAATTTAAAGCATGAGCCTAAGGCGAGTGGTTTAATCGCAATGAGTGCACAAAAGCCTTTCACACACGTGTGTCATACATTATTTTATTTACGATGCATGTTAACATACTGTTGAATCTACTAAAAAATAATTGTTTCTTACAGATAATATTGTAAAAATTGTAATTTTGACAGACAACATACTTCAAATCGCTCACACAATGGAGTTAGAACGTTCAGCGCCTCCGTGGAAAAAACTGTTAACTAGTAAAAACGCACAGTAAAGGTCGATTCCCATATGCACGACACACAGCTATGCAATGTCGTGCGACATCGCCTGTCAAATAATGATTACATTGTTTTAAATGGGCACGTCGAGTAGCTGTCGTGTAGCCATAGTGAGAACGTGCCCATTTAAAACAATGTAATCATTCTATGACAGGCGATGTCGCGTGACGTCGCTTAGCTCAGTGTCGCGTATATGAGAATCGGCCTTAACGGGAACAGTATTTGGTCGTTGTCGATGAGTAGGGAAAGATTTTACCTTCTAGGCCCTCCACCTCCACTGACCTTGACCGTGACACTTCCGGTTTCCATTTTGAATTTTCCCGCCTGCGCCGAATTTTCCCGCGCATAGTGCAGAAGCTGGGAATGGGGCGGCTGGGAGTATGAAACCAGATGTGAGAAACCGGAAACAGAAGTCTAACCTGGAAACGGAAGTCGAAACCAGACCCCACACCCAGCGTGGGGTTACATAGACCTCTCACCCATCGTGGGGTTACATAGACCTCACACCCAACGTGGGGTTACATAGACCTCGCAGGTGGGGCTATATAGAGCTCACACCCTCATCTGTGAAAAACTGGAAGTGGGAAACCGGAAACGGAAGTCGAAACCGGAAACGGAATTATAAACCGGAAGTTTCAAGGTTAATGAAGGTGGAGGGCCTAGAAGGAACCATCATTCCCTACTTCAATGTAATCTAGGTTAACCTAGATTTAATCTAGATTAGATTATGGTTAGGTTATGTTGATTCAAAATAAGAACAATTAATTCAATTTTAATATACCATAGGTCAGTAAATTTATTTTCACTACGTCTATGTTTTTAGTTTAGTGACGCGAGTTGTTGCCATAGTAACAACAAACAGAAATCGTTTAATAATGAAACTCCATTTGATTTACATTGAACTTTTACGTGCGATTTGGATACTTTTACACACGATTATTGTAATGGCATCCTTTACATACAATAATGTGTTTATTAATGTCTTCATTTTGGTGTGTGTGTAGATAAAATAACTTTATTAAAGTTTAGAATTCAATTTCATAATTGTGAGATAATTCTCTCAGGTACTCCATGTCCCCGTTTTATGAATTTACTTTTTACAGTATTCGTCCTCTTCGTAGCGTCATCTCAATCGGGGTGCTTCGTAGCCCGCGACATATAATCGGCGTCAAAGATTGTTTGCATTTTTCTGAGCTGTGCAACAAATTTCCAAAGATTTGGATGTGCCATGCCATACCCTTGTGCCATACCTTTTTTTGGCAAGCCTCCGCAAAGTCATTCGTTCTATCAGACCCTGCAAGTGTTCGGTGGTACACCGACCAAAATTCATATAGAAAGAGTGATGGTCCTCTTGTGCCATTAATCCTCAATCGGCCTATATAAGTGTTTGATGTTGGAGAACCAACCAATAATAGGCTCTAATTCTGGCAACAGAAATTCTTAAAAAATGGAAAGTGCATGCATGGTCAGCATCATTTGCATATTTACATATTATGTAAAAATGCCACTGATGATATCATTCGCGCTTGCAATGCTCGGAAATCTCGGAATCATTCGTGTATCGACCAAGAACATGCACTAGGATGTTTTCTTAGAATTTGAATTAGATGAAAAAAACAACCTTGGATGTTTACACCAGTAAATTCAGCTCGTAATGCTTGATGGATCCCTATTTCAAAATCTACGTTAATGGCAGTCGGAGAAAATTCTGGCCATATTTCCTTAATCATTGGGAACAACTTTGAATAAGTTATTTCCATTTTGTTAGGAAGCAGACAAAATAAAATAGGAAATACAAACCCGTTTTCATTTCCACGTCGAGCCAGCAATACAAATATTTGACTGAAAAGAGATGGTGTTAATAGACCTTTTTACGGTTAGTTAAGCGCATGCGCATCCGCCAAGTTTAAAAGGCGGGAATATGAAAGTTTCGGACATTAAAATTAAAATAAAACCCCAACACGTCATCACTATGGGGGAGAGGGGCTTAAAAAGTTGCTAAAAAACATCACGTGATTAATGGACGACCCCTATCCGACTGATTTAACGCTGTCATAACTTTTGAAAGGCTCACCACAGAGACTTCTATTCTTCACCAATCGATTCAGCGTTCCAAAATTAGTCGGAAAACGTATATAATATTCCCTAGGAAGCTTTCAGTTAAGAAGTACCATCGACACGGGGAGTCTAGACCGCGGAAGTGACAAAATGCGAGAAAATCGATTTAGTCAAAATTGATATTTTTTGAGTTACAGCAAAATTTAAAAACGTTTATGAAAGCATTCTTTCTGCTGATTACAGATATGCAAATTATATTTCGCTAGCTCTTTCCATTCACTATAGTCTGCAAGAATTGAAGAAATTTTAAGGAAATTTTGGCGCTCGAGTAGAGATCTCGGAAAGTCGTGAATGGCCCGCGGACAATCTTAGTGTACCAACAGGAAAATGACCTTCTGAAAACGATGCTGCAACCCGTTTTTGATTATCTGCAACCTTTTCCGAGACATCTATTTAGCAAATCGAGAATCGGGTAAATTTAAGTTTGAAATTTCTTGACGAATTATTGAATCTTTCCGGACAATTTATACATCGATTTGTTCGTCTTGTCGTGTAGTTTCTGCGTGCCGAAAGTGATCTCGCTGCTTTTTACCGTTCTCGAGGAAATCGAAAAAACCGAAAAAGCACATATTTTTCGAACGAAATGATGAAAAATTTTGTGGATTTTTTTTTTCGTGTTTTTTTATTGTTACCCAGAGGAAATCGAAGTGCTGAAGACGGTTTTCCAGATTATTTCCCTCTACAGTTACAAATAAACAAGTTTTATATATTTTTGCTACACACCATCTTTCATTTGGGATTGTCCATTAATGTTTGTCCATCCAGGTTTTGTGAAGAATCGTGAAATATCACATGGGCCCCTGCAGTTAAACATAAAGCCAAGGAGACTATGGAAAGACCGCAAGAAATCCGCATGACAGTATCCGAAAATTGTCCCGGAGCAGTACTAGGGCAACTTGCATCACGCGAGACTATTAGGAAGATGATAAATAGAATTCGCGCCGAAAACAGTGATCATAATATTCCACCAAATCTGCAAAGGGGACAGATCATTCCTGATAATTATAAGGAATACTAAAATGAAACCCCCGAAGTTTCTATTGGGAGATTTTGGTTAGGTTTTTTTAGGGGTCGTCCATTAATCACGTGATTTCACGAGTTTTTTAGCAACTTTTTAAGCCCCCTCCCCATGGTGATACGTGGTGAGGTTTTAGGTTAAGCCCCCTCAACCCAAGCCCCCCCAACCCAAGAAATTTATCAAAAACCTCGGGGTTATTTTAGTATTCCTTATAATTATCGGGAATGATTAGATCCTGTCACCTTTGCAGATTTGGTGGCATATTGTGTTCACTGTTTTCGGCGCGAATTCTATTTATCATCTTCCTCATAGTCTCGCGTGATGCAAGTGTCCCTAGTACTGCTCCGGGACAATTTTCGGATACTGTCATGCAGATTTCTAGCGGTGTTTCCATAGTTTCCTTGGTTTTACTGCAGTCGTAACTTTTGCCATTTCCAGTGAAACAGTCAGATCAGATCAGATTCCACTCAAACTCCCAGTGTTCTTGCATTTATGTGGTACACGCAACGAATGAAATTCTCCATCAATTGTCGTCCAAATACGTCCATTGCAGTAATCTCTGATCACATTATCCTTTCTAACACACTTTAAACGCCGAAACATTTTTGCATCGTCTTTGCTAGGCTTGTCCCGAACGTACATAAACCCATCGTGGGCATACTGCTTCATCTCTCTTATATAATGGGATGCAGTCATTGCAATTTCAAAATTTTATTTCCAGGAATAAAATATGTTCGAAAAATATGTTTTTCCCCTGAATAAATAATTTCTTGCCTAAACAGATTTGCCAACGAAGAAAGAAAATTAACTATACTAAAGCGCCTCATACACTAGCAACATAGTCAAAAACCTTGCTGTCAACTTGCTCTGTTCACGACAAGGTTTAGTAGTGTATGGGCTGGTTGAAGACAACATTTCAGGTTGAAAACAAAGTTGAATAAAATCAAAGTGACTTGGAATTTTGGTGGGCGGAGTTTGCTGTTGGCAACCATGTTGAGGAGTGCGTGGGGAGGTTCAAGACAAGGTTAAACTTCAATTGTGAACTTGTGAAGGTTTTGGAATTCTTATTTGTGCAGGTGACTTGTGTTTGCGATTTTTAGTTTTTTGAAATTTTTTATTGTCCTTCTTAATAGTTTTGGCTAATATACCAAATATTCCTGTATGGATGGAATTTTTTGAATGGAAACGTTCCAGAGCAGCCTGAGTTGTGGAAAGTAAAGTCTATAGTTTATAAAGATAGTAACAAGATAAGGATTGCCAGGGAAAAAATGTTAAATGTTTATAAAGAAATAGACTCAGACGCAAATTATGATTGCTTAAAGAAACGATTAACAAAAATTCGAAAAGTTTCGAAAAGTTCAACTTTTTCAACTTTTTACCGAAGACAGTTAAAAAAAGTTCAAAACGGTGAAAAGTCGGGTGCTGGAGCAGACGATGAGTATATTCTAAATTTAGGGTACTTTGAAACAATTGATTTTTTAAGGGACCAGGAGACTCAGATTTCAGGAATATCCAATATTGCTGATGATTTGCACAAGATGAAATAGTCAGTAATAGCGTCTCTCTTTTTCGTGTCACTTTTTTCAAAGAAGAATTGATCATAGGTTTTAGTGTCCATTCTTAAAAAAAAAATTAAGTCCTCAGGTGCAGTGATGCGTAGCTAACTCGCTAAACTAGAATGCGAAAATTGGCTACGATTTTGGAACTCTTTGGCCCACATTTTTTTCTTCTTCAAAGAATCCGTATCGTCCTCACACAACTCGTTCAAAACTGTATACATCATCAAATCTTCAGTCATTATTTTTAAATTCCTCATACAAGCTCTACACCTATGAATAAATCATGAATAAAACAAAAGCAACTTGCAACTGATATTAATGGTTTCAACTTGGTTGTCTAGTGTGTGGACAACAACCTCAATCTTGTTGACGACAAGGTTGATGACTACGTTGCTAGTGTATGGGGCCCTTAAAAGGCGAAAGGGCCCTTAAAGGGCGAAATAAATGGCGTTGCTAGTGTATGGGGCCCTGAAAGGGCTCCATACACTAGCAACGTAGACATCAACCTTGTCGTCACCTGCACAAATAAGAATTCCAAAACCTTCACAAGTTCACAACTGAAGTTTAACCTTGTCTTCAACCTCCCCACACACTCATCAACATGGTTGCCAACATCAAACTCCGCCCACCAAAAATCCAAGTCACTTTGATTTTATTCAACTGTGTTTTCAACCTGAAATGTCTTCAACCAGCCCATACACTACTAAACCTTGTCGTCAACAGAGCAAGTTGACAATGAGGTTGTTGACTATATTGCCAGTGTTACGATTGCCCTTTACGATTAAGCGTCTTTTGGAAAAGGTATAGATTTATGTAAACACTACTGTTGGAACAGTTTCACGTTTCACTTATTCTTTGCCAGCAATACCAAGACGATAGTGCTAGGTTGGTGACGGAATTTCCTGCAAGAAACGATGCCCGTAACACGCGGGTACAGTCCATTTTCGCCTCTTGTATGTAAATTTTAAGTCAATCTCACGTTTTGTAATCGACTTATGATTTTTCGAGCGAATTCTGGATTTCAAAAAACTTAAAAAACCTAACTTAACCTAAATTATTATTTTTTTAATTATAAAGCTTATAAAAAATCGAATATACTCGAGGAAAAACGTGTTTCCTGATCTCTGATTTATTGAGAAATAAATACTTTAATTTTATTCAAAAGTGTATAGATAAGAACTTAAAAGAAAATTAAAACTGCGTGTGCCGAGTTGTCCCCTGTCGACTTATCCGGCTCCGAGTTGTCCGGTGCCGATTTGGTAGTGCCGAGTCGTCCGGGTCCGGTTTTCCATTTCATCGTAAAATATTCACATCTGTCCTAGCAGTTTTTTCTCTCTGCAAATTTAGTATCCTAACGGCTCGCGTACACTAAAACCGATTTTGTCGGTCGATGGCGGACAGAACTACCCGGACGAGTAACTCGGACGTGTAAGTTACACTGCAGCAGTGTTACCACTTGCGCCGACATTGGACGTTGCCGGTTTTTTGAATGTTTATCCCACAGGGTTGGTCTATTATAAACACAACTAATCAATTTTTCAACATCCATAGTCGTTTAGGTAGATAACAACAAAATTTAACTATAAATACACACAATTTGCACTGTAGACGCTTGCAGACTGGCGAGAAATCCCAACAAGTTCGGACCCGACGATTGATCAGCCGTTTTCGGGCGTCATCGGACGATGACGGTCGTGTTTGTGTACGCGCTCTCTTTTTCTTACATGTGTTTGATTCAATCGTCCGAGTTCGGCCGTCGTCGCCCGAGAAAACTTCATCCGATGACGGATTAGGTGTATGCGAGCCCTTAGAGAACCTGTTCGACGTTATTTTTCGACCTATCTAGCAAAAGGGATGCATGAAATTTAACTTTGGTTCAAATATTTTTTTACCGAATCTTTATTGACCGGACGTTTGAACTAAATCATTTTTTTGTAATCTTTTTAAATACCTAAAACTAATAAATAAAAGCAAAAAATAAATGCAAATTAAGCGGGAAAATTCAAATTTGGTTAAAAAGAAAGTGACGTAACATACTATGTAAACAAGTTCGTATTGTTTACATTTGTATGTCATTGCAGTCTTTTGGTTAGAAAACAAACGTCAAAAACGTGAAGTTAAAAATGAGAACAGCTGTAGTAAACAATGGAGTGAACTGTCAGTAGTAATTGACGTCATCAACAGACCGCGCGAAAATGGCGGCATTTAAACAGCTGAAATTATTTTTTTAAACTTAATTACAGCATTCTTAAGCAGTATTTATATTTTTTACAATGTTATAACGGTGTAAACAGTGAATTAAAAATTATTTAAAAAAAAACATGCATATTCCCTTTTGTTGTCGAATATTGCCTATTATTCCCTATTGTTTACCGTCGTCGAAACCATCTCCGAGTTGGATTAATGGAGTGCGTTTAAATGCTCTACACAGCAATCCTTTGTTCAATAGGCCACCGCTTGATTTTCAAAAAATCTTAAAGATTCACTGAATATTAGAGAGTTCAGATAATGGCAAATAATTTATTATTTCTTTTTGTTTGTATTAAGTAAAAACAGGACACTCTTAATTTATCTCCCTTTACTTTCTTTTTTGTTTAAATGTTGCTAATCTTTGTTTTTTTTTTCTTGCTGTGTTTTACAGGTGAATCGACAGTTTTATGAGAGACAAATGTATACAAAAATTAGAAAGAAAAACCCACAATTTCAAACCATTGCTAAAACTATCCGCTTCCGTTGTAAAGAGAAAAATGTATATTTTAGGGAAGGAAACACCGACACATTTATGTTTTA
The DNA here is from genome assembly GCA_944588485.1 of Phosphuga atrata. Classification (NCBI taxonomy): domain Eukaryota; kingdom Metazoa; phylum Arthropoda; class Insecta; order Coleoptera; family Silphidae; genus Phosphuga; species Phosphuga atrata. The sequence goes on along the minus strand of OX155893.1, from coordinate 22,847,001 downwards.
ACAAAAACAATCTTTTTTAATTTGTGGGTGATTTTTGTGAGGAAAAAAAACGAAATATTTTTTTCTGGGTGCAAATTTTCTTTGGACGCTTTGAATATTTAAATCTTAAATTTATTTTTTTGTGTTAAATTAGTGCGATTTTTTTTGTAAAACGAACCCGAAGAAAATTGCAACAAAAAGAAAACTAATAACAAATCTTTTATATTATATATAAAAATCTATATATATATATATATAGTTTACAAGTACAAATTGTTATAAATATATTTAATTTAAATCTTTTTTTTAATTCTTTTTTATTTTCACACGTAAATCTAACGTTTTATTTTCTATTTCTCTCCCCAGTTTAGTTTTAACAACAAATGTTTTTTTAATTACATTTTCGTTTTTAGTTTTTTGATCTCATCCCATTTAAAAAAACAATTGTAATTATTTTTATTAAAAATTAATCTTAATTTTTATCTTGCCAATATCCGCATTGGTTACCGAAAAAAAAACAACACGATAAAAGTAAAAAATCTCTTTTCTTTTAAGTTTAACACACATTTTTTGCCATAATTAGTTCTAATTAATAAAAAAGTTATGTTAGAATCCATTTCAACTTTTTGCCCCGTACTTTATGTAAATTATTTTTTTAACAAAGCGAAATATATACAGGGTGAAACAACTGAAAAAATCAACAGAAACGGCTTTTTTTCTTGTAAGAAATTTACAAATATTTTCAGAACTCTTGTTACTGTTAAATAGATTTAAGGTTTAAAGTTCGGCCAAGTGCGTGCTCGTTTTTTTTCGGGCGTGCGCGCCCTTATTATCAATTATTTGGATTTAAAATTTGAAATGGAAAGACTTCATGGATCGAGAAACAAAAATATGAATGAAAAAATGGAATAACGATAATTAAATTTTTTTGTTAGGGGTGTACAGTGCGCGCACTTCCCCGGCAAAGAGGGGTAAGTGCGAGTTCGGTTCAGTTCCCCCTGATACTATATTATGTTTTTACGGGTGGGACGTGCGTAAAATCAGCATTTCATCGTGATAAAAATCTTCTAAATTTTTTTTAATTGATGCACGGATAGGCTTAAAATGAAGCAACCAATTACATAGTTGTCACAATAAGAAAATTTCCTGCGAATTTGAAAGTTCAGCGCCAAGTTTAAAATAATACTTAGAGCCTTGGAGCTCAAACTCGTACTTACCCCGTGCGCGCACTTGGCCGAACTTACCTTACTTAAATTCGCACTTACCATGCGCGCACACTTGGCCGAACTTACCTTATTTAAATTTTAGGTTTTTCTTAAAAAAACTTTGAACTTTGTAACACCCTGTGTATTTATTTATAAGCGTTAAATAAAAAAAAACTAAACCTAATTCTCTTAGTTAGTGTTTTTCTTTTTTCAATTTGTCTTGTTTTTCAAATATTCAAAAAGAGTGAATAAATTTACGGTTTTAAGACGATTAGACTATTTTAGTTTTGTTGTTGTTGTGCAATTTGGAATTGTGATATGTAACGTTGGGTCTGAAACGCCCTGTATTATATTAATTTTTTTAACAAATTTAAATGTTCGTCTTGAGATTTGTTTCGTTGGAAATTGCATGTTTACTTGGAAGCAAAAGTAATCACGCGTGAAAAACAGAAACAAGAAGGGAAAAGAAAAACCGAAAAGGCTGTAAAAATAAATTATTTTCTTTATTTTTGTTTTTAATGTTAGTCGTTTTATTATTATTATTTTTTGTAAAGAATATTATTATTTTGTAAAACTCCTTTAAGATATATATAAAAAATAAGTAAAAGAAACAAATATTAATAACTATTTTTATTTATTTTCTCTTTATTTGTACTTACCACTGAAAGAAAAACCTTGATTTTTACCTTCTTTCTGTTTCTGCTTAATGGGTACTTATTATCATTTTAGACACGTTTTAGTCATTATTATTATTTTGTTTCTTATTGTTGTGAGTATGTTAAGAGAAGCTTTTATGCGAAACAAATCGAGAAAACTCCACGGAATTTCGTTATAAATCTACTTACTTTGTACATAATTTTCTTTTTGAATTATTATTTTCTAGACAAAAATATTTTTGTATTTAAAAAAGGAATCAAATAAATGTTAATATAAACCCAACAAATAAACGAATAAATTTCTTGTAATATTACAACTATTTTTAATTACTCCCATATTATTTACTACTTTTATTCAATTTTAATTTTGAAAATTATGTTTAATTCCTTCGATACGGTTTATGCACTAGTGCAGGGGTCTCTAAACTTTCCAGCCTTAGGTCCATACTGATTACTCCAGTAAGTTCCGAGGGCCAAAACCATATTATCATTGTTGCCGGTGGTAAAAAGTGAAATAGTCCACTGATGAAAAAAAAAAGTCCGAAAAAGTACGCAACGTTTAAAAAAGGCTGCAAATCGGACTAAAGTCCGCAAAACGGCACACTGCATATTATTAATTTTCCTGTCATTATCTGTAATTTCTAGATTAGTCGTAGAGTACGAGCCTTGGGGAGTAACGTGACACGACATCTGGTGGACACAAGCGGAAATAGGTAGTACCTTCTATCGCTAACAGATGGCGCTAATAGCACGTACAGAATAATCTCGTTGGTTCTAGAAAGTTCTGGTGTCTTCCACTCACTTCTAGATGGCAGTAATTGGAATATATAAGAAGGCTAGGTTTTTACAAAACTCAAAACTGAACAAGAGGTTGCAACTCGTACCACATTTCATGTGGCTCTTGAAATTGCAAAACGTGTAAAACCATTCACCGATGGAGAAATGATCAAAGAATGCATAATTGCAGTAGCCGAAGAAATGTGCCCTGAAAAGGTAAATTTATTAAAATTGTCAGTATGTCAGCAAACACTGTGGATCGAAGGGTAGAAATCATCGCTGAAAATATATCCTCTCAACTGTTCGACAAAAATGGACATGTTGAGTGGTTTTCTTTGGCCTTGGATGAGTCAACGGATGTGTCAGATACTGCTCAGGTGTTGATTTATATTCGAGGAGTAGATAAAAGCTATGAAGTGCATGAAGAACTTCTTGATATGTATAGTATTCATGGTACAACTACTGGTACAGATATTTTTAAAGGAGTTGAAATGGCCATTAATCAAAAGAACCTTCAATGGAAAAACTTGAAATGTATTACAACTGATGGAGGCAAAAACATGAGTGGTAAAGATAAAGGAGTGGTCGCTCTTGTCTCAAAGGCTGTAGAAAATGACGGTGGTTCTTACATTGTATCATTCATCAACAGTCTTCGTGCGGAAAATGTTTGGATATGTCTGAAGTTCTGAAACCAGTCATATCAACTGTTAATTTTATCAGATCTTTTGGGCTGAATCACCGACAATTCCGACAATTTATTGAAGAGATTGGAGAAAATGACTTACCTTATCATACTGCCGTACTTTGGCTTAGTTGTGGGAAAGTCCTTCAGCGCTTTTTTGAACTTCGAGCAGTGATCGAAATTTTTTTGAATGAAAAGCATCGCCCTCTTACTGAATTATCAAATCATTCCGGAAGAAATTGATACTGTTTCAATCACAACTACGAAGTAAATGTTTTTCACATTTTAAAACATCTGAAATATTCAGCCACACCACTGACACTGAGTTTCCTATCGATTTTGCAATTGAAACTTTGAGTGCTTTGAAAATAAATTTTGATACTCGTTTCTCGGACTTTGATGCCATTGCGAATGAAATTAAGATTTTTCAGAATCCTTTTGATACTGACATTGAAACCCTAGCCCCGGAACTTCAAATGGAAATGATTGATCTACAGTGCAGTGATATAATAAAGAACAAATATCAAAACTCATCTTTGTTGGAATTTTATAAGAGTCTTCCACGGACACAATTTGATAATTTGCATAAATTTGCTCGTGGGCTGTTTTCTGTTTTTGGTACTACTTATTTGTGTGAGAAGACCTTCTCCAAAATGAAGTACACAAAAAATGTTTACAGATCTAAATTAACTGATGAGCATCTTAAATCTCTTTTAATAATTGGTACAAGTAAAATTAGTCCACAACTACAAACAATTGTCAGTGGAACATCTCAATTACATAAATCTCATTAGTATTTCATATGTCTTTATGCTTGCAATAAGTTATGTTTTTATTTAAAATGTATAAAATGTTAGTTGGATTCATTTCAATAATTTGTTAGTTATTATATACTGAAGTTAAATTTAAAAGAAAATTCTCTAAAAGTTCTCTAAAAGGAGTTTTCAAGTATGCTAGCTCTCCGCGGGCCGGACAAAATCTTTCCGCGGGCCGGATGTGGCCCTCGGGCCGTAGTTTGGAGACCCCTGCACTAGTGCAATAATAGTATGTTAAAGAACGAGTTCAATAAGCGCCATTTTTCAGCACGCGTTCCTGTTTAGTTTAGGCTGTCCTTTTCTGGTTAACAGATCCCAGCCTTACTTGGGATTGTCTCAATCCTGGAAGTTCTTTCCAGGTTTTCATTCATTGTTCTCTTATTTCTTCATCTAAACTTTTGTGGATGGTATTCACACTCATGCCGCAAAAGGGTTCCAGACCCATAAAGGGATTACTGGATCCCTTGTTTGCTAGGTGATTTTTCGTTTAGGTGATTTTCTTTAGGAGCTTTTTCGTTTCCGTCTATACCAGTGTGTCCTGGTACCCAGTATAGCGTTACTTTATTTTCTCTGCCAGGCTTGTTTAGTTTACCCACACAGTACCATACCAGTTTGGATCTGATGGTGTATGAGCAAATGGCCTTGATGACTTCTTGGCTGACTGACAAGATAGCAATTCGTTTTTTGCGATAATTCCTGTAGAGGCTAAATTGTGCACTTCTTTCGATTGCGAGTACCTCTGCTTGGAAGATACTTGGGAATGTTGCCATGCATTCGAAGTATTTGGTACGAGGTCTAAACACTCCTGCACCAGTACCTTCCTTTGTCTTCGAACCATCTGTATACCACTTGATAGCATTTTGCTCTATATAATATGCTGAGGATTCGTTGCTACAATTAGCTTTACTACTACACTTACTACTTGCATACGATTTCGTCTTTTGGTGCTTCCAGCCAGGGGATTTTGACAGCGAGGCTGTTCCTCTGCCTATTCCTTCCTTGCTGAACCTTACAATCGCCAATCTGGCGGCCCTCTCCACAAGGTGCAACTGAGTCAGAAGCTCAGCAGTTCCATTGCTGCTGTCGAGCACGACCCCATCGCCCATCATTAGCATCCTTACAAGTTGGCGATTGTGCAGGAAGTCTCAGAACGAGACTTTCTCAAAGAAACGCATGTGAGGTACTTCTCGAAAACCTTTCTAAGGACGCAATTGCTTTTTTCGGTGCTGAAGTCCAATTTCACTTAAGTGAATACGTTAACAAGCAAAACATGCGCTACTGGGCTGACATCCATCACGCAAGATTTGCATCAAACCCCTTTACATTCACTGGAAGTCAAAGTGCAATTTCCTCAGTTTGGACTCTTGGTCCATGGGTTTTTTGAAGAAAATGAGGTCACAACGACAGTGAATTCTGACCGGTATTGAACATGTTGGAGGAATTATTCTTTCGACATCTTGATGAGTTAGACGTAGGGGACATTTGGTTAAAACAATACGGAGCAACGGCTAATACTTCAAGGGCATCAGTGGCTCTTTTGAGGGAATCTCAATAAGGGGCGATTTGGAGTGGCCAGTCCGCTCACACGATTTGGCCATCTCTTTTTGTGAAGTTATTTGAAATCCCGCGTTTATGTCAACCGTCCAAGAACCCTACAAGATCTGATGGCCAATATGCGGGCAGAGATTGCCAACATACCTGCTGATATACTGATAAGGATCATGGCTAGCGCCAGAACTTGCTCAGTGTGTGGAAAATGGGGGCATCACTAACGTGACCAGTTATTTTTTTCGTCAGAGCGGGAGGACACACGCGAAATTATGTAAAAAAAAAACTTTTTGGTATTACAGTGTGAGGAAGAAAAGGCGAAAAAAAAAAGAAAATTCTCCAGGTTATCTCGTAGACGATTAATTTCTTTCGCAGACCCAATGGCAGACACGTATTGTCCCTCGATTTTCAACACAGCTTGGTGGAAAGTCGTTACCTGTGCATGCAACAAATGTAATCACAATTCAGAGCTGGGATTTTCGAAAAACATTTTCAAAATATTTGGGCATTTGCCGATGCTCAAAAAATAGCTTTTCAAAGGTTGGAACATTTTTAGAACTTTCTCAAGCGTGGGCATTAACGCAAGCCACCATATTTTACTGTAGCCCCAAAGTTTGTGATACTCTGTGTCAGTTGAGTCACAAAACTCTATGAAAGCTTCTACACGAACGCCGTAGATATAGAAAAATTAATAAATTTTCAAACTGATGCACTCGAAGCCAACAGGGAGACAATCTGTGGATATTTTGATCGCGTTGTGCGAACTATTTGGGATCCACATCCAATCCCAATGAGCTGTTTTCCGAGTGTTTTTGTTCAATTTTGTGTAAACAATATTAATACTCCCCTTTCTATTCTTTCCTCCAAAATTGCAGTTCATACTATCTCCACAAAGCAGTTCTGCAGTTTATTTATCTCCTCGCTACGCTCGTCGTTTTCTAAACATGGACGCGTGCTGAAAAATCGCGCTTATTGAACTCGTTCTTTAAACTTTTTTTTACTATTTTGCGCCCTTTTATGCAATTGCTAAATAAAAAAATCAGTGATACAAATTGAGAAAATTGTATGGCACGCGGCGAGCCATTAACGAACCCATATGAGTGCTTTAATAACTTCTTTATAGACGCAAAATAGAAAAAAAAATTATTGCACTAGTGCAATAAAAGTATCTGTGGCAACGCATCAAAATAACTTACTTACGTGCTCTGTAAACATAACCCTAAATATATTTGTAAAAATTATAAAGTGGAACCCACTATAGGTAAAGTATACACAGGGTGCGGCAACTTAACTTCCTTTTTTGAAAAAATAATAAAACTCATTTTATGAATCACAATTTCCTTTTTTTTTCCTATAATATCCAAGTTTTGTTTTATATAGTTTAGAAAATTATGTCAGGTAGGTGGTGCTTAATGTGGCTTTGGGCGGGACAGTCTCGCCTTCAGGCTGTCTCTCCCGCTGTCCCCAGCTTGGAAAAAAACGTCCCACTTTCGCCGGTAGGTGTAGGTCTCTATTTGCTAGGATGTAAACACCCTATTACTACTTGCCTATAATTTTTGCACTCGTTTATTATTATTATTTTATACCACACGAAAGCGGCAAAGTCAAGGATCGAGAACAGCCAGGTGAAACATCGGATATAATTGTTGGTTATCAGAAGTGTTGCAATGATTTGAATATGAAAATTGTGGGATTTTATGAAGATAATATGAACTGCAATTTTGGAGGAAAGAATTGAAAGGGGAGTATTAATATAGTTTACACAAAATTGAACAAAAACACTCGGAAAACAGCTCATTGGGATTGGTTGTAGATCCCACATAGTTCGCAGAACGCGATCAAAATATCCACAGATTGTCTCCCTATTGGCTTCGAGTGCATCAGTTTGAAAATTTATTCTTTTTTCTATATCTACGGCGTTCGTGTAGAAGCTTTCAAAGAGTTTTGTGATTCAACTGACACAGATTATCACAAACTTTTGGGCTACAGTAAAATATGGTGGCTTGCGTTAATGCCCACACTTGAGAGAGTTCTAAAAATGTTCCAACCTTTGAAAAGCTATTTTCTGAGCATCGGTAAATGCCCAAATATTTTGAAAATGTTTTTCGAGAATCCCAGCTCTGAACTGTGATTACATTTGTTACATTTGTTGCACGACTTTCCACCAAGCCGTGTTGAAAACCGAGGGAAAATACGTGTCAGCCATTGGGTCTGCGAAAGAAACTAATCGTCTCCGAGATAACCTGAGCACTTTAACCTGGAGAATTTTGTTCCTTTTCTTCTTTTTTTTTCGCCTTTTCTTCCTCAGACTGTAATACCAACAAAGTTTTTTTACATAATTCCGTGTGTGTGTCCCCGCTCTGACGAAAAAAATAAATGGTCACGTTAGTGATGCCCCCATTGTCCACTGAGGAAGTTCTGGCGCTAGCCATGATCCTTATCAGTATATCAGCAGGTATGTTGGCAATCTCTACCCGCATATTGACCTTCTGGTCTTGTAGGGTACTTGGACGGTTGACATAAACGCGGGATTTCCAATAACCTCACAAACAGAGATCGGCAAATCGTGTGAGCGGACTGGCCACTCCAAATCGACCCTTATTGAGATTCCCTCAAAAGTGCCACTGATGTCCTTGAAGTATGAGCCGTTGCTCCGTCTTGTTGGAACTAAATGTCCCCTACGTCTAACTCATCAAGACGTCGAAAGAAAAATTCCTCCAACATGTTCAATACCGGTCCGAATTCACTGTCGTTGTGACCTGATTTTCTTAAAAACAACCATGGACCAACAATCCCAGCTAAGGAAATTGCACTTTGACTTCCGGTGAATGTAAAGGGCTTTGTGGCAAATCTTGAGTGATTGATGTCAGCCCAGTAGCTCATGTTTGCTTGTTAACGTATTCACTTAAGTGAAATTGGACTTTTCCATTGGACATAACCGAAAAAAAACTATAGCGTCGTTAGGAAGGTTTTCGAGAAGTGCCTCACATGCGTTTCTTTTGAGAATTGAAGTCTCGTTCTGAGACTTCCTGTATAAGCGCCAACTTGTAAGGATGGTAATGATGGGCGATGGGGTCGTGCCCGACAGCAGCACTGGAATTGCTGCTGGTTCTAACTCCGTTGCACCTTGTCGAGAGGGCCGCCAGATCGGCGATTTTAAGGTTCAGCAAGGAAGGAATAGGCTAAAATAATCGGGAGCAGACACCAGAACAGCCTCGCTGTCAAAATCCCCTGGCTGGAAGGACCAAAAGACGAAATCGTATGCAAATACCATTTCGAGAAATAATTCGAAAATTTCGAACATAGCAAAGTGTAGTAGTAAAGCTAATTGGAGCAACGAATCCTCAGCATACTATATAGGTATACAGATAGTTCGAAGACAAAGGAAAGTACTGGTCCAGGAGTGTTTGAACCTCGTATCAAATACTTCCATAAGAATCCATAGGAACATTCCCAAATATCTTCCAAGCAGAGGTACACGCAATCGAAAGATGTGCACAATTTAACCTCGACAGGAATTATGGCAAACAATGAATTGCTATCTTGTCAGACAGCCATCAAGGCCATTTGCTCATACACCATCAGATTCAAACTGGTATGGGACTGTGTGGGAAAGCTAAACAAGCTTGGTAGAGAATATAAAGAAACGCTATACTGGGTACCAGGACACACTGGTATAGACGAAAACGAAGAAGCTGATCACCTAGCAAACAAGGGATCCAGTAATCCCATTATAGGTCTGGTATGAGTGTGAACATTATCCACAAAAGTTTAGATGAAGAAATAGGAGAACAATGAATGACCTGGAAAGAACTGCCAGGGTTGAGACATTCTAAAGTAATGCTGGGATCTGTTAACCAGAAAAGAGCAAAAGCTTGCCTGAAACTAAACAGGAACAAACTTAGAATTCTGACTGGAGACCTGACGGGACACTGACACGTTAGAGAGATGCAGATTCTGTGGTTCAACAAGAGCAAACCCCCATACATCTGCTCAAAGACTGCGGCTCACTGCTCCGCAAGAGACAAATGTAACTTGGGGCCCACTGCTTGGACGCAAAGGAGTTGCAGTCCTTGAATCCCACCCAGATCCTGAAAAGTAATTTAAATGTGTAAGTATACCAACGTTTAGAGGAAGAGGGTGGGCTACAATAGATCTACGAAGGTGGCAGTACAAGTCGTCACAACCAAAACTACAATCTACAAGGATGGTAATGAAGGACATCGTGAAGAACATCACTGAACAATTTGAAAGTTAAAGGGCAGACGCATTTTTGCGGACAGGACGCCATGGGGATTGCAAGATTGAATCTCTCACTGCCTCAATGTTATGAGGTGATCTAATGGGCCGAGGGACTTCAGTTCTTCGTCTTGTCGCACTCTCGGTTTGTCCGAACAATACCCAAGTAACAATTGATTTCCGGTCCGGGATAGGACTCAACAGGATTATATTGAAGCAATTTAGAAAGGTGCGCTAGGTTGCGATCGCAGAATATCAGTTCGAAAAGTAGGCCTCGACGGCAAACCGCACGTTCTTCACCGTTCCAACGCATGCTGGCGACTGATCGAGGTGTCCCGACTGACCGAAGTAGTACCCGCCTGGAGGATTACTCCGTGGTACCGGATCGACCGTTCGACCGGTATCCTCTCTCCTAAAATTTCGACCTCCAAATTGCCTCTCCCTGACCTCCTGGTAGAGTGTATACATAACACTATACATAATACGCCACAATACTAATGGTTCATTCGCGCAGGTAATCGGCAATAAGCCTCAGCAATGTCTCCAATTTTTTTCTACACTGCTAGTGCCTCGAAGGCGAACCACCATTGTACCGTGTTGAAGGCATTGGCGACGTCAAAGCTGACGACCACACAATACCTTCTACGGTGCGGTCCACTGTTGGCCCCCTCGGCGACACAAAGGACATCCCGAATGGCAGCCTCCGTTCCAACCCATTTCCGAAAGCTGAACTGCTCCGGAGCAAGTCCGCTCCCTTGCGGACCCTCTATATCCCTTGCTTTTTGCCGCCATAGGAACAACCTTTCCAGCACTTTTGCCCCGCTGTCCAGCAAACATACATAGAGAGCTGTCAGTTCGATTTCAACAATGAATATGAGTACTTAAGAGTGACACTCCAGACCACCTTAACCATAACAAAGCATATCAACAACAAAAGGAGAAAGATCGCACAGTTAATAGGAAGGCAGAAGTACTTACAGAGAATAAGCTTAGAAACTGCACTGAAAATATACAACCTCATGATATGGCCTGCGGTAGCGTACGGCATCAAGTCGCTAAGTCACTGAATAGAAGCAAACCATCTGCTCCTCCTCAACAAAATCAAAGCACCCTTCTTGAAGAAAGTTCTTGGGCTACTGAGGAACGCGTCTAATACTTTTACTTTCATTTTAGCAGAAACCAAGACCATTGGAGAAGACCTAATGACCAGCTTTGAAAAGATGCCAATAAGATCAAGGATGGAATACAGGAAAAATATAGACGACAAGCGATTCGAAGCGAAACGAAACACCGAAGCACCAGTTTTCAGTTCCCAGGGTTGGAAGAAGGCAAACCAAAATGGAAGGCACCTGCAAACGTGTGTGACATTGCATGGATTCCATCATCTTGCGTGTGACAAGAAACAGTTTCACGATCCAGACGACGACTGCAGATACCACCGATCTTGGGGGGAAGCTGGAAAATACCATTTCCTGACATGCAAAGAAAGGTAAATCGTTCCCTAGAAAAATGGATAATTCTAGCAGAATAGGGGAATCCATAGTAGAATCTGTAGCGCACCTGAAAAAGAAATCAACATAATGGCTCTTATAAAATAATAATAATTTTAAATTAAACAACTTAGATTAAGTTTTTTTTTCTGTGACTACCGTTGCGAATAAACAGATATTATTTTATTAAGCAATAAACTTTACCTATAGTGAGTTTGACTTTATAATTCTTAGAAAAACCCCACTTTGAGTTATGGATCGATATACCTTTTTATTACAACCCTAAACGTTGATAATTTTGACATTTTAAGTCTCGGTAGTCTCGGTAACTTCGCTGATATTCTTCATTAATAGACCTTTTCATAGTTTTAAAGTTTTTCGGGCACTTTTTGACGTATAACCATTGAAAATAACAAAAAGTGCCCGAAACTTCAATATTCCCGTCCTTTTAAACATGGCATGCGCTTAATAACCGTAGAAAGGTCTATTTCAGAAATTAGATGTTTTACCGATTTTAACGGTTTTAACCTAGGTTAGGTTAAAGGTTAGGTTGGGTAATACAAGATCAGGTAAATCCAGACCATATATCGATCCGAAATAAAAAAAAAATAATTCAAACAATTTACTTTGCGACCTGCACGGCCTCCTTATACATTCAAGATTCTCTGGTGATACCCAAAAGGCTATTGTTATAAATGGTTTTTATAATTCTCTTGATTTGTGCGGCAGCAATCTACTCCGCAATTGCGTCACCATCTAACAAGAACTCTGATATATCAATTTTTTAATAAGAAAACACAAATTGTAACACAACTTCTAAACAAAATTTTGACGTACGAATCAACAATTTTATCGTTGTCATGGCAACAACACAATCATGGTCGGACGACTTGCCTCTCGTAAAAAAAACGAAGTAAAATGGAACTTCTTTGGATTTAACTTATTGTTCTGGTATTAAGTTAATACCAGATTCTGGTATTTTTTTTAATTCAATGGCTACTTTACCAATGACGTAATATCATGTAGATTTGCAAACTATTTTTTTTGCATTATTCATTTCAATGTTACGTTATAACATAGTTTTATATATAATGTCACTGGACAATATATAATTAGTGAATATTGATTGATGATTTGAAATTAAATGTATTTTAAGAATGTGGAAGTCTATATTTTTTTATATCTCTATGGAAGAACAATCAGATTATTTTGGAGAGAGTTTTATTTTTCTATTTTTTAATTTACTTTCAAGTTTAACGTTTATATTACCATAATTAAAACCAATTAAATTGCCTCTGGATTGCATTAAATTAAAATTATTATGAAATCATTATGCACTTTAGACATTTATTTGAGACACCCTGTAAAAGTAACTAACTTGGGGGAGATGGTTCCTTACAATTCCACCAAAATCCCACGAATATTAAATTAAAACAAATTCTTCAACATTACGAAACCATTGTTTACAAGAAAACGATTGATATTTCAATTTTGTTAGATTAAAACGAAAATTTAAATTGTCTAAATCAATAAATTACCATTTTCTATATAAATTATTATTATTAATAAGATATTAAGTTGGTAAACCTGTTTATAAAAACCAGCTGCTTCTATTGTCAAACTTTGGCGTTTACAATTAACCTAACTTTTCGTTTCAAATATCATCTTAAATTTTAGCAACTTTAACGAAATAATGGCATCGTCGGGGGATAACAAATCAAAAGTGAGTTATTTAGTTACATTTTAAATTAACTTCCACGAATCTTTATCGCTTGTAGAATGCACAAGGTGATCAGAAAGAGAAGAAACGCAAAGAATCAATCTTGGACCTTTCCAAATACTTGGAGAAAAGTATTCGCGTGAAATTTGCTGGTGGGAGAGAAGCTGCAGGGATCTTAAAAGGTTACGATCCACTGCTAAACCTTGTACTTGATAATACAACCGAGTATTTGAGGGATCCTGATGATCCTTACAAGTTGATCGAGGAGACAAGACCGCTTGGTTTGGTGGTGTGTCGAGGGACGAGTGTGGTTTTGATTTGTCCTGTGGATGGGATGGAATCTATACAAAATCCATTTATATCACAAGATTAGCAATTTTTGTAAGACTAATTAATTATATTTTGTACTAAGAATAAAAAGTTAATAACATAAGTAAATAATTTAAGGTTTTGATTTTTTAATCTAATCCAAACTCGTTCCTAATCCATGGGTATTTCGGTGGGCAATCAGAGCATGTGTAAAACAGCCGTTCTTGTTGGAAAACTTGACTGTACAGTTTACAAATGTTGGGGACTTTACACACCAAATCTCTTCTTTGGTTCGACTCGCAGTTCCAATCCTTAAAACCATCAAGTTTGTTCAACCTTGTTGGATTCTTCATCCAATTAACTGCCTGAGAATTTGTCACAAACCAAACATCCCACAAATCCAAAACTTCATCAACAAATCGCTACAAAAATCAAAATCAAATCTTAGTTTTTAAATTTTGTTTAATACCTTTAAGACTTCAAAGTTTTCTTTCTTTTTGAGCCAGGAGGAATGGAGGTGCAGTCCGAATGGGGCCCGATTTGTTTCATAATGCTTATTGAAGTTTCTCTGCAACATTTTGTAGATTTTCTCTGGACTTAGATTGGATGGACAAGCGGTTAAACTGGTGCACTTGATGTCATTTAACACCAGAAGGTTCTGGACAAGTTCCCATAAACCTGGGTAAGATCTTGTAGGACAATTTTGTCCACCTAAAGAAAGATTTATGAGTAGTTAGGTTACGTTACTTAAAAGTTATTAGTACTTCAAGACAGAAAGAAGGTCTGTGTGGTGTTGTAAAGACTTGTAGCTATATAAATATATTACTAGATTATTGACTTACATTTGTGTGGTATTTTGTGGTCGAGGGTGTAAGGCCAAAGAGGCGTGTCGGATTGGGGGGCCAGGATTGTTGCGTCGTAGAGAAACCCGAATTCCTTGGCCATCAGGAACTGCCGGTTCCAGCCGATTTTCTGGAAGGGCACTCGCATCCCCCGGATATCCGCCAATTTAACCCCGCCGAATCGGTGCAGAATATTTGCCTGTCCCACCATCTCGTCAAAGAAGTCCTCAATGGTCGCGTTCTGTGACCACCAGTCCTCCGGACCTCTATGCCTAATAAAATATAAATCAAATTTGCACGAATTAATTTGCCAAAAATAATTTCTAATAGAAAAAAATCAAATTTGCAGGGGTTAAAAAATCATATTATTACGTGATGGAATGGACGGCGATTTCGTTTCCCTCCGCCCAAATCGTCTGCGTCTGCTGGTAATTGTTGTACTGGTGGCTCACGAAGAACGTCGCGGATATGGGGCACCCGTTCGGGTTGCGACGGTTCGAACCCCACAGCAGGTTGCGGTACAATTCGAAATTATCCAGATTTATCGCATCTTCGAACGTCAACAAAACCATTTGAGGAACCTCCGAGGGATCCAAACCACCTGGGATTTCTTTACCTGGATGAAAGTAATGATTGGTTAGTTCGGATTGAACAGGTTTGAATAGGAAGCGAAGATTAGAAGAAAAATACTTTTATTCGCCTACCGTCCAGTGTCTAACGTTGCGCTACAAGTCATCCGAAAGACCTCATGGCGGATTAACGGGCTTCCAACCCGGGATCGAACCTTAGGGTACCTTAAACAGGACTACCAAAAGGAACCAACTCATGAGCAAATGGCAGTAACGTTGGGCCTACGCCAAGGAAGTTTGGACCTGAACCCTCATCCCAGAAATTGACTCATAGTACAATCGTAAACACGGTGAAGTCAACTTCTATTTCACACAAATACTAAGTGGACATGTAACAGACAATGACAAGTAATATCACCGCTTATGTTAAGAGGATAGGAAAAATAGAAAGCGACAGCTGCCGATACTGCCAAGCAACGGATACTGCTGAAAACACTTTCTTTCAATATTCACTGATATTAGGGCCGTAGCAGAACAGGAGGTAATAGTACCCATTAACACGAAGAATATGGCCAATCTCATGATTAAGAGCGAGGAGAACTTTTAGTGGGTATGCTGGCCAACAACAACTGGACCAGAGAGCCCCACACTACACGAGATCGTAGGCCCCGTCTGTGCACTAAGGTATTTCCTCTCCTCCCAAAAAAAAGACTAGACAAACTATAAAGACTAGACAGACAAGACTGGACAGACAAGGCTAAGCAGGCAAGAGTAATTTTGGTAATCCACACACTAGATTGTCTTAGATCTAGACTCTAGATTGTATGTCGATTCGTAAGTCGAAACTAATTTTGGTAATCTAGACACTAGAGTAAAGTGACCACACGTCCCGATTTTGGCGGGACAGTCCCGCTTTTTGGAGGACAGTCTCGCGTCCCGCCGATTTTTAAAAATTTCCCGCTTTTTACAAAATATCTACATTTCTTATTTTAAATGTACTGTAATATATAAAATAAGATTTTATCACATATTCCCATAAAATCTCCTTTTTTTTAATGTCACCCAATGACATTTTGTAATATCCTCCAATTGAACTGTCCATTCTTCAAGATATTGCAAGCAGTTATAAAAAATTCATAGTTTTTTCAGAAAATCAGGTCGTATAATTTATCTCTCATCAGTACAGATTAGCTTTTATGTGTATAAAAAGTGAATGTTTTTGTGCAAACAAGCAAAGCTGTACTGATGAAAAAAAAAATTGACTAATTTATGTGAGAAATTTCACATTTTAATAAATCATCCGAGTATTCAATCGGATTAAAAATTTGACCGTGAAAGAAAAATTATTTAAATTTTTGTTTAAATAAAAAATTTAAATTAGTTAAAAATCATAATTTTCAAATTATTGTTTTTTACAAATATTTTTATAGTTACCAATAATTAATAATAAATTCATTTTTGTATATTTATAGACAAGTATATGAATGTATACAATAATAGTAGTTTATGATACGAGTGTGTGAAGAAGGGCTTTTATGCATGAGGTGCGAGTTTTTTGTAATCGCAATGAGTGCACGTCAGAAAATTTATTTCCACTAACTCTATGTTTTTTGTTTAGTCACGCAAGTTGTTGCCATAGTAATAAAAAACGGAAAACGTTTAATAATGAAACTCCATTTCATTTACATTGGATTTTTACGCACAATTTGCTTACTTTTACACACGATTATGATAATGCCATCCTTCACATTCAATAATATATTAGAGCAGACATGAACAACCTTTTTTGGAACTATAACTAAATTACCATTATATGTTTAAGTATAGGGGTTACACAAAGTAAGGCGGGTATTTTGATCCCGTTTATTAAAATTTGATGCAGTAGAGTAGTTTTCATAGCATAGGCACTGTATGCGGCTCGTGGGCAGCAGGTTGCTCAACCCTGTATTGGAGTGTTCATTTTGGTGGGTGAGTAGATAAAATATATATTTTTTAATTATTGGTCTGCTTTCATAACTAAATTATAATTCTCATTTCATCCCATTTGTCCCGCTCTGTCTCAATGAAAATGTGGTCACTTTACACTAGAGTGTATGTCTTAAATATAGACTCTAGATTTTAAGATTACACATAAAATCTAGAGTCTAGTTCTATGTCTAAACTAGTTTTGGAATTTAGTCTATGGTTTGTATATTTTAGATTGTATATTTCTTAGTTTACGAGGGCATTACAATAATTACCCAAATATTTTCAACATTTTCATTTAACATCTTAGACAAGATGTATTTCCCGAGAATCGGTAATCACCAAAGCGACAAATAGCCGAAAATATAGATGAGGGACGAGTATACCTGGACATAATATAAATACCTGGACCCCCGAAGCAGTAGCGTCGCTAGCGTCGGTCAATCGGGCGAATGTCCTGGGCCCACGGACTAGGGGGCCCCCACAGTGGCTGCAAATCGATTTTGAGACGACTGACATGTGGCCTTTCGCGAATTTCACATGGGGGACCGCACCACGTGGGTTTTAAAAAGGCTCAAATTTGACATTTTTATGCCGCCGGAGGCGGCAGATCTTGAGTATTTTAACCTCGCGTCTTCGATGACTTAACTTTGAATGTCCGTCCGCACGTTGAGCATCCCCAAGTTTCGTCCTCCGTCCTTCGTGCCCCTCCGGGGATCCAAAACCCACCCTAAAATCGTGGTTTTTGCGGAAACGGCCCGACGGAAGCGGCGGCGGCGGTGCGAAACGGGAATGTACATTTTTCTGGTGTAGAACCGAGAGCCCCGTCGAGCGGTGCCGTTTTCGCGACTCAACTCCCCCAGGTTCGAACGCACCAGACCGAAAACTAAAATCACGATATTTTACTTTTGAGGCGCATTTTTGGTCGGATCCCATTTTTTTTCCCGAATCCTCTAGCCGCCGCCGCGCCACGTTTTTAGAGCCCTCGCTCGCCGTCCTGCGACATCCTGTTCACCTGGTGCAAGAGCAAATAAATTATTTTTTTTGCCGATTTTGCAATCACTTCCACGGACGCCCAGGACTTATTTGATGGGCTCCAGGTCGCCGGTTGGGTTCGTTCTCTTCAGAACACTCGCGCGCAACCTTCCGGCAAGATATTTAAACTGCGACGACTTTTTGCGAATCTGCGGCAGTTTGAAGAGAAAAATGCGCAAAAAGTGATAAAAACCAGAGGCGTTTTGAGGGAGTACATAGAACTTCGGAACCAATTGACGGATCGGAACCGGACCGGAGCCGTTCGATCGGCCATAGAACCTTTTAGTTTGTTTGGGAGTATAATCCCGATTGCGCCTAAGATGGCGTCGTGACGCCATTAAAACGACGTTTTTTGGACATCCAGGAAAAGTCCCACGGAACCGCCAACTTGAACTCTGCGGGAACGGTATCGCGTGATTCCCGCAGTGAATTGAACGTTTCATTTTTTACTACAAGCGGCATCGCGCTGCGTCGTTTGCAACCGTAGCGACGCCCGCCCAAACTCGCCGTATTTAATTTACTGGGGGCCCCACCTCAATATATATATAGGGCCTATAAAAAAGGCCCTATATAATTTTAGGGCCTTTTTTTCAGTTCATCCGAAGGAAATGGAAGTGCTGAACACGATTTTCCAGTTTATTTTGTTCAAATGCTCAAGATGTCCGACATATAGGCTAATTTCCTATTTTTAGCCATTTCATCTGGCTTATTGCAAGTTTTTCAATGAGAGTAATTTAGCCGAATTCGTTACGCATCCTTCGAGACCAAACATGTGGAAATCTATTGAAAATTGCCCCAGCAGTGAATTAAAATGTAATGGCTCGCGTACACCTAATCCGTCATCGGCCGCAGTTTGCTCGGGCGAGGACGGCCAAAGTCGGACGATTGAATTCTTGTTTGGAGTCTCAGGTAAAAGAATTTGACCATTGTTGCCTATCTTCACATTTTGCATACTCAACTTCCTTTGGCGCCTGCACTAATAAATATAATCTTTTTTGTTCTTTTGTTTTAACCTATTGTTATGGATCAGTGGTTGGGAAAATTTGAATTCAATATCAGAGGTGCAATTATAGAACCAAGAAACCAGGTCAAATATCTAGGAGTTGAGAGAACAAGTTGAGAGAAGTTGAGAGAAAGTGCAATATGTTTGCAATGCAAGTAAGTTGAAGACGACGCATACTCTACCTTTTTGTGTTTCCTAGATGGAATTTTTAAACGACAAAATGCGGGAGCAACAGTATACTACAAGCTTGTCCTCCTCGCCCGAGCAAAGTCCGACCGATGACGGATTAGGTGTACGCGAGCCATTAGAGTCCTCTATTGGATCGATGGCTGGTTCGGTGGGATTTCTTAATTGAAAGCTTCCCAGGAATATTATAAATGTTTTCCGACTAATTTTGGGACGCTGAATCGATTGGCGCAAACTAGAAGTTTATCGTATATTAAGGTAATTTTGTTGGTACCGTCTTTGGAGCAGAAGCAGTTGGGTAGTCGACAAGACGTAGTGTTGCAGGGCGTCGCGGCGTTGGCGTCGGAGAAGTCATCGCAGTGGCCTTCGTCGCTTCCGTCACCGCAATCGACGGATCCATCGCAAAAGTACCCTTCAGGCAGACAAGTTCCGTCCGCGCACGCCAGATGTCCTTCGGCGCAGTCGCCGTCCTCCAATAGCGGCTCGGGAACCGACGCTTCTGCAATTCAAAAGAAACTTAATTTTGATCCGGTCTAACGTAATTTAGTTTAAATTGTACTTGCCTGCGGTGAGGTCGCAATTCTCGACGTTCGACTTGAAGTCGCAAATCTGCCGTTTCACGTCGAAGAGCAGCCCCTGAGAGCACCGAAACTCGAAGACTTCTTGCTCCAGACACAGGAAATACTTGGAGCACTCGGTGGCGGTCCACGTCTGGGCGGGGGGGCGGTCGGGGTCCCGATAGAAACGGCCGTTCTCCAAGCACGTCGCCCCATTCACGTCTGCAAAACACGACGACGTTCCAAAAGGATTACAGAGGAGCTTTCTGTTAACGAACTCTTAAGTTTATTACGAACTTTGCCTTTGGTTCACTAATTACCACGAGCTGATTGAAACTTACAAAACACGACATTAAATACTTACTACAAGACCGACGTTATTTATTTTAGTTATGTACGGTCTGTCTAGTCTTGTCTGTCTAGTATTGTCTGTCTAGTATTGTCTGTCTAGTATTGTCTGTCTAGTATTGTCTGTCTAGTCTTGTCTGTCTAGTCTTGTCTGTCTAGTCTTGTCTGTCTAGTCTTGTCTGTCTAGTCTTGTCTGTCTAGTCTTGTCTGTCTAGCCTTGTCTGTCTAGTCTTGTCTGTCTAGTCTTGTCTGTCTAGTCTTGTCTGTCTAGTCTTGTCTGTCTAGTCTTGTCTGTCTAGTCTTGTCTGTCTAGTCTTGTCTGTCTAGTCTTGTCTGTCTAGTCTTGTCTGTCTAGTCTTGTCTGTCTAGTCTTGTCTGTCTAGTCTTGTCTGTCTAGTCTTGTCTGTCTAGTCTTGTCTGTCTAGTCTTGTCTGTCTAGTCTTGTCTGTCTAGTCTTGTCTGTCTAGTCTTGTCTGTCT